>CAXKVI010000006.1:43158841-43654855 GCA_964058755.1 Campiglossa producta | reverse complement strand
CGGACCGTTAAGTTACACTACCACAGTCGAATATACAGCATTCAAGCTATAAATGAAGTACAGTTAATTAATATTATAGGATTAAGAATAAAGTTGAATAAAGGTTATATGAAAACGAGTTGCGTGGTGTCCCGTATTTACAAATTTATTGTAAGCGAACCCTGGACACGGCGAGTATAGCCCAGCAATTAATAAAGAAGCAACGGGGCAAGAAGAAAGCTTCGTTACAGTTTTCTAAAAATTCTGACCAAAAAGTTTCAAATTTTGATGCATTTTATTTAAAGTTAAATTAACTGATCTTTGTGTAAACTTTTTGGTTTCCGCTATAGAATTTGGAATACTAAAAATTAAAATTATTAAAAACACAGCTTCTTCTTATTTCTTCGAACGATATCAAATCTAATTTCACTGCTATTATTTTAACCGTAGCTGTATGTCCAAATAAAAAATATTCACTTAGAAAATCACTCCGTCTAATAACTTTCATGTTATGTGGGCGGGTGATAATAAAAAAATTGCATAAAGGCAGGCAATGAGCGAGAGTTTATAATTAAACTTATAATAAAAAAAGGTGTACCCCCATTGCATAAAAAGCAAATTAAGTGGTAAAACTTATTTGGATACTTAACACTACTATTGCACACTGCTGTATGTGCAGTACCGGTAATTGCAGGACGAGCTTGTGTCTCTGGCTTGAAGGAAACAAAAACGAGCTCTGCCGCCGAGTGATGATAGCGGGCCAGCTTGTTCAGAAAGTGCGAAGAACTTAACAAGCGCTGCCACCACTTGGGATGTACTGTTTTTTACAAATGTACACATGTGTGTGTGTGACTATGTCGCCTAAGTTGACCGACTGAGATCTTGTATCCTTTTCGCAGTGTACATATTTATGTATATCTATGCTGCAATGTTTTCGCGGACCGCAGGATTCATAGCGCAAAAACCCAATAAACACAGACAAATATATTCTTAAACGTTTGATGAATTTTAAACTCTAAAGTTGAGTTTCGGCAATCCTTAATATTTAAGATCAGGCGTTATGCGCGGAACTTGAGAAGCATTTGAGAAAATGTTAACAAATTTCTGACCGCAGTCGATTCTGACCGATTTAAAGTTTATGATTTAAAGTTATTAAAAGTGAACAAGGAAAATTACTTTTAATACCAGTCGGTATTGAAATTAAGCCTTTTTGGAATTAAATTTGGGTTTTAATACTAAATAGTATTAATTTAAGACTCTGAAATTTTTTTAATTCCAAATAGTTTTAAAATAATACCAAAATAATACTAAAGCGCTTTCTCTATAGCGCTCTCTCTCATTACACAGAGCCAAAAAGTTCACGTATAATCAAATAGATCGACGTCTAAAAAAGCTTTTTGGCCGGGGAGAGCGAGTGGGGACAAATTTGAAGAAATTTGTGCTAGGAAATCTTCTAAATTTTAGCTTGAATTTCTTCTCAAATTTATTGAAATGGAAATCGGCTAAAAACAAGGAGTTAGCTTCTTATTTATGAATTTTTTATGTACTTTTGTCAAAAGTTAGAAGAAATCTGCTTGTTTTTATGAGAAAACCTGTTTAAAGTAAATTAATGAGAACATCCTCTTATTTTCACTAGATTCATATTGAATTTATTGAAAAGGATGGCCTTCATCAAGTCATCTAAATGGTTCGAGGAATGGTTCTTCGAATGTGTAATTCGACGCTACCAAGCAAAAGCACACGATAGCATCATAGTAGAGATCTCCGTTCAGCAGTTAATAATTCTTAGTTCGACTCGCGGTGAAGGCAATAAGACAAGTGGACATGTGGTGAGGCAAAAAGAACAAAGGTGTAATTAGACGTTGGCAAGTTAAGTATACGATACGATGGCATGGTAGTGTAGATTAGACTAGACTGACTAGATATCTGGGTTGAGCGTTCATTTTTTGTTTTTTTAATTTGAAATATTAAAAAGAAAATCTTCTTAATATTATGTGATTATCTACTCAGTTTTATTAAAAAGAGAAACAAAGTCATAATAAGACGGGCATCTTATTGGAAAAATATCATAGAGAAATCCTTCTGATTTAGAGGGCATTTTATGTGACTTTTTGCTCTGAGTATAATGTTTTAGGTACTATTTGTTTAAAAACAAAGCCGGAAAAGTATTAAATTAATTACTTTTTAGCATTAAATTAAGTCCGGTGTTTTGTAATTCAGACCACGCGGTTCGTCGCTATTGCGATACTACATTAAGATCAACAGTGCAATTAGACGCTGGCAAGCATAAGTACTCGATGTCTTGATAGTAGACATCTCCTTTCAGCATTCAATAAATTGTGAGTTCGACTCTCGGTAAAGGATATATAATAAAACTATAAATTTTTGTTTTTTTTTTTGCCTGAGAGAATCTTTGACTGAATTCCTCTCTTTCTTAATTAGACCGAATATGGTATTAATTTAATACTTTTCGGCGTTTTTATATATAAACACCAAAATGGTATTAAAGTTAGACTTTTCTTTTTACTGTGCAATTGCAGAACAAGCTTGTGGCTCTAGCTTTAAGGAAACAAAAACAACCTCTAGCGCCGAGTGTATTATTTTATTATTTGTTGTGTACAAACATCGTATTTTGGAAAAGGTTGAGGAGCACCCTAGTTGGGATTAGAGCACTTAATTAGCACATAAAGAGCACATAATTTCTGTATATTCACTTTTGATGTAGTCCTCATCCTTCACTGTTAACGCATAGTGCTCTGCTAGCTTAAGCCTTAAGCTTGCAGAGCATCGTATTTTGGAAAAAGTTGAGGAGCACCCTAATTGGGATAAGAGCACTTAATTAGCACATAAAGAGCACATAATTTCTGTATATTCACTTTTGATGTAGTCCTCATCCTTCACTGTTAACGCATAGTGCTCTGCTAGCTTAAGCCTTAAGCTAGCAGAGCATCGATTTTTGGCAAAAGTTGACGAGCACATTTTTTCGGATTAGAGCACTTAATTAGCACATAATTTTCCACATGCTACTTTTATGTTCTGCTAACATTGCTCTACTAGCTTTAGGGGCCTCCTGATTATGATGGCAGTGGTGATGTTGATACATGAGTGATGCAAATTGAAAGCGTATGTATACTGTTAATGAGAATACAATGAGATTACTTTTCCTGGGAAAATTAAAAGGAAAAGCTCAGACATGGTTACATTCAAAGCCAAATTTTGTATCGGAAAATTTTACACAGTTGGTAAAAGAATTGAAAGAAGTATTTGGTACAACTCACAGTAAAGTGATTTTACGTAGAAAGTTTGAGATACGTAAATGGCAAGCGGTAGAAAGTTTTACTGAATACTAGAATGATAAACTTATGTTAGCAACTCCGTTAAACTTGGAAGAAGAGGAGTTAATTGAGTATATTACAGATGGAATAATTGACGAACAATTGCGTATTCAAGCATATTTGCAATGCTATACCAATAAAATACAATTAACGCAAACGTTTTCAAAGGTTAAGCAAAGAGCAGTAGTTGTCAAGTCTTTCAATACAACTGCAATAAATAAAACTCATATAAGATGTTACAATTGTAACTGGAGGGGTCATTATGCGTCAGAATGCTCAAAACCTAAAACAGAATAGGGAGCTTGCTATGATTGTGGAAGCTAAGATCATCGTGATAATGAGTGCCCAGATCGAAAAAAGACAGTAGAGGGGGATGAATATCGAGTAGTGTGCGCAAAAAAGATTTATGAGCCATGATTTTCAATTTCCGATTTTTTATGCAGATCGATAGTTTATTATCACACGCATTATCTCTCAAAGTTTTATCGCCATAAAAAGTACCGTAACGAATTTAGAGCAAAAGCAATTTTGCCGTAAGTGCCATGTGTTCGTTTGTTTATATTTTTAGTGAGCAGCAGTGGCTCATACGTATTTTTTCTCTTTTGAAATTAGTGGCTGAATAAGTGGTTCAATACCAATTGCTTTGTTCTTTCTTGCGTTTTTTTAATATGACGTCCTGGCTTTCTGAGATAGTTATGCTTTTAAAATTTCTACAATTTTAAAGTATTTTTTAGATAAATAAGTAACACAGTATCACAAAAAAAAGTGAATACACTTTTAAAGCAACCTAGTAGAGATTGTTCATCTGGTGGAATTATACACGAAACACCCTTTCAAAAATTTGAAACACCCCCAAAATATGGTTTTAAGGTCAAACCCCGTTTCTTCAGCTTTTTCCTAAAAAAAATTCATTAAAAAACAAATTTTCAACCGATTTCAAAATTCTCAACGGTTTAGGATATATATAGTGTTTTGGCAATGAATGTTATATTTTGGCATATATCTTCGAGAGGAAGTCACTACTGGCGTCCCGGCTTCGTTGTGTGTCGATATCGCTGCCGCGCGTGGCGCTGGCGTACCCCTGCTTGCTGTCACTGCCGCGCGTGGCGCTGGCGTACTTCTGCTTCGCTGTCACTGCCGCGCGTGGCTTTAGCGTACTTCTGCTTCGCTGTCACTGCCGCGCGTGGCGCTAGGATGGTCGCGTCACTACTATTGCGGCGCGGTTCACGTCGGCGCAGGTGAGCGGGCGTCACCTGTTCTCGGTGGTGCGTTACTGCGGCGGGCTTTTGCTGGTGCGGGGAGAACGAGGTTTCTAGGGGTGTTGTACTGAGAAGAATCAACTACAACACCATTCGATCCCACGATTCACTCCTACGAGGTGAGTCTTTCTTGCACTGAGAAGAATCAACTGCAATCGAGATTCGCTTCGCTAGTAGCTCTGGCCGCGACCACAGCTCCGTGCTGACTGCCTGTTGAGCTGTTGTGTTGCTCCTTTTATAGCTTTCGTGTTTGGTGTTGCTAGCTCAGATGGCTGCGTTGCCATGGTTGCTGTGTTCCTGTGGAATGTTGCGACCGCTCGTTATGCTGCTGAAACTTGTTGATTTGGCTGTGTTGATCGGTTGGCTGTGTTGCTGGGACTTGTTGTGTTGGTTCTGTTGCTGAGGTTTGTTGTATTGCTAAGGCTTGTTGTGTTGCTAGGACTTGTTGTGTTGGTTGTGATCATGTGGCTGAGGCGTGTTGTGACCGCCTGTTGTATTGGTGTTTGCCTGCCTTTCACTATGGTCCCGTTGTATTTCTCTGTGCGGAATTTAACCCGGGAGCGTCCTTTGCCTTCGGCGATGCGCCGGAGTATGCTTCGCACGTTGTCCGCTATATCCGGGAATTGGTCCAACATCGGTCCATCCGCGCCCTGTGCCTCGATTATTACCTTTTGGTCTTCTGTGGTTGGCTGTGGCAGTGCCTGTGTGGGCTGTGTATCGGTTTCTGCGTTTTGCATCGTCTCCTGGGTTCTTCGACCTTCCTGTAGGAACCGGGCCAGCATTTCTGCGCGGTTCTGGCTCGCCATTTCTTCTGTGAACGGTTGTTTGATCAGCCCCGGTCCTCCTTCTCCGCATCCCGTGTATCGTAGTACTCTCTCCATATTTTCGACCACGTAGACGCCACAGTCGTTGTTGTTGCTTTGCTGCGGTACCTCCAGTACTACCTCCTGTGCCTTAAAGCCGTCATGCCCGTGACGCTGCGTGTACTCCCACCGCAGGAAGTCCATCCAGACTTGCGTCGCGTGTTTAACTTTGGCCCTGCGCATCGAGTCCGCTACCCATACATACCGCTCCTGCCAGCACTCCGTGTCGGTGACTTGGTGTGTAACTGCTGCATCTGCCAGACCCAGTAAGTACCAGTGTTTGGCTACGTTGTGGGGCGCGAGGACCACGCGCTTGCCAAACAAGTCGATATTCCGGACCCAGCGGTGTATGCGGCGGTAGTTTTCGTCTCTGTTTCCTTTCTGCGTCAGCTGCCAGATCACGAAAAGGCTGAGAGTCGTATGTTGTTGCTCGTGGTGCTCTTCCAGGCCCTTCGCCCAGGCGTCAATGACGGCGTACGTCAGCCAGTGTGATCCCTGGAGTGATTCGAGGTCCACGCTGTGTAGGGGTATGCCGCCCTGTCCTGCCGGGAATATTATTTTAGGACCTTCCTCTTCCGGTGTGCCTGCTTCGTCGTCCGAGGAGAGCTCGATGATAGCCGATGGGTTATTTTCCGGTGGGGCTACGTCCTCATCTGCGGGGAGCTCGATAACTGGTGGTGATTGCTCTGCCTTGCGTGGTGCGTTGTCAATGGTGTTGATCTGTGCTTCCTCTTCTTCTGCTCGTATGCGTTTTAGTGTGCCTGTTGTCAATGAGGTTTCGGGCCTGTTGTGGATCCTGGCTGCGGCTTCCTCCCACTTCGTCATGCGCATGGTACGTGCCATTAGCTCGGTTGTTCGCCTGGCTGTTTCCGCTGTGCGCCTGGCTTTGTTCTGGGCATAAGGTGTGGTAGTGGTTGATTTCTTGCGCGCGGTGTTGGCGTCCGTGTCAGCCCCTACCGGTGCGCGTCCAATGTGCCGCCATCTGCTCTATGTGTCGAGGAATAAGCTGCGGCGATGTTTGACTCTATGGCTGCTGCGCGCGAAATTGCGCGGTCGTCGTCCCCTGCAGTGATTGCGCGTGCTGGAACGCACTTGGTGTTGGCGTCGGAGCCTGCCATGTCTGCTGGTGCCGTGGCGCGTACGACGTCGGCGTATGTTACTGCGCGCTTGCGGTTGTCGTCAGCGCCTGAAGAGCGTGCTGGTGCAGCGGGGCGCGTTATGTCGGCGTGCGTTACTGCGCGCTTGCGGTTGACGTCAGCGCCTGAAGAGCGTCCTGGTGCAGCGGGGCGCGTTATGTCGGCGTACGTTACTGCGCGCTTGCGGTTGACGTCAGAGCCTGGAGCTGCTTCCATCAGCACGACACTAGGGCGCTTTGCCTCCTCCTCCTCGTAGCGCTGGCGCATACGTTTGACGCTGTTGGTCAGTTTGACGTTGTAGTTTTCCATGTCAGTTGGCTTGTTGGTTTGTTAAAAAAAAAAAAATCTTAGCAAAATATGCGTGTTGTCACCTCGGTGGTTTGCGATCGAATGACTGGTGCCTGCGTATCCTCCCATCCTTGGCAAAATTTTTCCTTTTAAATTTATTTTAATTTTGATTTAATTTCTTCCGGCGGTTTCTGCCACAAGATAAGTTTTTAGCTCCGATATGTTTACGGTTTTCTCCTTCCCGCCGTCGGTTTTCCGGACTTTGAGTATCACTGGTGATACATACCCTAGGATCTGGTAGGGCCCATCATACTTGGGGGCCAACTTTGCCGCAAAATTTTCCGCGGCCTTCAATAGGTGGTGTTCCTTTACGAGGACTAATTCGCCGATTACGGGGGTCCATTTTCTCCGCCGTAAATTGTAGTGCCGTGCTTGGTCTACCGCTGCTCGTTCCATGTTTTGCCTTACGATTTTGAAGGCCTCCTGCATTCTGCTGTGTTTCTCCTCGGCCGTGGTGGTAGCTCTTCCGGTTCCGATGTTAACCTCGTCGAACAGTGCCCCTGGCAGTCGCGGTTCCCGTCCTTGTACGAGGAACGCAGGACTGTACCCTGTGGATGCAGTGACTCTGGTGTTCACGGCCAGCTCGATTTCCGGGAGAAGTACGTCCCATCGGTTGTGTTGCGATCTAGTGAGTTGCGCCACGATGCCCTTGACGGTCCGGTTGGCTCGTTCTGTTGGGTTCTCTTGGGGCGTGTACGGTGCCGCGAATTGTTGCCGTATCCCCATCTCCTTGAGGTAGCGCTGCCACATTGTGCTGGTGAACTGGATACCGTTGTCCGATATCAGTATCTTGGGAGTACCAAATCTTGCGACGATGCGTTCTCTGAATGCGCGGCGAAGCCCGTCAGCTGGAGCACGCCTCATTGGGATCAATTCCATTTGCTAAAACGGTCGAAAAATACCAATAGCATCGTATTTCCGTGCGTTGAACGTGGTGGGGCCAAATGAAATCGGCGCATACCGTGGCAAATGGTTCCTGGGCTACCTGTGAGAGCATTTTTCCCGCTGGCTTTTGTTGTACTTCCTTATACTTCTGGCAAGACTCGCATTGGCTTACATATCGGCTAATATCCCGGAACATGCGGGCCAGTAATACCGGTTGGCGATTCGTGCTACTGTCCGACGGATGCCCATGTGTCCAGCGCTGGGTATATCGTGGTTTTCCTTTAGGACTCGCTGTCTGAGCGGTGCGGGTACACATAACTTCCACGGGACCGCCTCTTCGTCGTGTGACCGGCAGGGAATATGGCGATACAGCTGCCCTTCTTGCATTGCATAGTCGGCGTACTTCTCCGGGTTGGTGCGTACTTCGCCTACACGCTTGTGCCACCACTTGCATTGCGGTTCGGTCGTCGTCGTTAATCGCAGGGTTTCTAGCGGTTGTCGAGATAGTGCGTCCGCTACCATATTGAGCTTGCCTTTCCTATATTCGACGTCGAAGGTGTGTTGCTGCAGCTCCAATGCCCATCGTGCTATGCGTCCGGAGGGGCTTTCTATCGAATTTAGCCACTTCAGCGACATATGGTCCGTTATCACCTTGAACCGGTACCCTTCCAAGTATGGCCTCATTTGCCGTATTCCCCACACGATAGCAAGGCACTCCTTTTCGGTGGGCGAATAGTTGGCCTCCGCCTTGTTGAGTTTTCGGCTGGCGTAAGCGATAACGCGCTCTCCACCTTCCAGCTCCTGTGTCAGTACTGCTTCCAGGCCGAAATTGCTGGCGTCCGTCTGCAAGGTGAACATCTTTGTAAAATCTGGGCATGTCAGTATAGGGGCTTCCGTGAGTTTCTGCTTGATGGTCTCGAAGGCTTCTTGTTGCTCTGCCCCCTGCTCTGCGATACCACGAAGCTATGCCTAGACATTGGCGAACTTCTTTCACGTTGGTTGGTGGCTTCAGTTCTTTGATAGTTGCCACTTTCTCGGGGTCTGTGTGGATTCCCTTATCACTCACCACATGGCCCAGATACCGGAGTTCCTTCTTAAAAAATTCGCATTTCTCCGGGTTGATATGGAGGCTGGCACGTTGCAGCCGTCGCATGACCTCCTGTAAGTTGCGTACGTGTTCCTCCAACGTGGAGCCTATGACAATTATGTCGTCGAGATACGCGAAGGCATGTGGTTCCATTTCTGGCCCAATGACCTGGTCGAGTGCCCTCTGGAATGTTGCTGGTGCGGAATGCAAACCGAAAGGCATAACGCGCCACTGAAATAATCCGCGCCCAGGTACGGTGAAGGCCGTGTAGGGACGACTCTGCGGTTCCAATGGTACCTGCCAGTAGCCGTTCCTCAAGTCCAGGCTGCTGATGTATTTCGCCCTTCGTAACTTGTCCAGTATGTGTTGTATTCTTGGCAGGGGGTATGCGTCGGGTATTGATCGGGCGTTGAGCTGTCGATAATCTACGCACAACCTCCACTTACTGTTCTTCGTCTTGGCAAGCACAATCGGCGCGCTGTGGGGGCTAGAGGATGGCTCGATGCATCCCTTGTCGAGGAGTTCATCAATTTCCTTGTTGATAATGCTCTGCATGGCCGGATTTCGTGGGAAGTAACGTTGTTTGATGGGGCGGTCGTCGGTGAGGATAATCTTGTGTTCCGCCACTGTCGTTACTCCGCTCATAGTCTCGAATTTTTGGAGTTCTTTCGCGAGAAAATCTTGTATGCGCTCTGCCTCGTCCTTGTTGGAGGCGCCGTTGATTCTGTTAATTCTCGTATGTCTCGTGTTATTTAAGGCCGATGGTGTTTCGTCTCTCGTGATTGGCGACGGGTCGCTGGGGGGTGATGTATGCGGTGTGAGGGGTCTGGTGAGCACGAGGTGCCCTCCGCCGCATGATATGGTGGCTCCCATGCTCCCCAGAGTGTCTAGGCCGAGAATGATGTCGTCAATTGCCCCGGGCATGACGTGTAGTATTGTGTTGTGTGATGTCTCCCCGAGGCGTACTTCTGTCCTTACCGCATCAAAAATGGTGGTGCTAACTCAGTTTAAAAAAAAAAAAAAACTAATGACGGCGATATACCAACAGGTCATCATAACCTCTAACGAGATTTTTAGCCGAGCTTCTCTTTCCAACTTGTGGTGTGTTGCTTTTGAGTTTTTCCTACAAGTTGGCGGGACCTACAGTTTTTTGCCGACTGCGAACGGCACTTGCAAAGCAAATGAATTTTTTGCTGAGAAGCTTCTCATGGCAGAAATACACCCGGAGAGTTTGCCAAACTACTGCCGAGGGGCGACCCCGTTTAGAAAAATTCTTTTTCTAAATAATTTTTGATGTTACTTTTGCCGGGCATCGAACCGACGCGACTTGGTTTAGAAGGCCGAACACTTAACCGCTACACCACGGCGGCCGCCGTTTTGGCAACTCCGTTTGCCATGGTTATTTTGATGGCCACTCTTACCATCTCTCCGCTCCAAGAATTTACTACTCGCTCCGCTAGGTCTGTGGAGACGAAGCTTCTGGAGGCACCTGTGTTGATGATGGCCTCTGCTGATTCCCTGCCGAGTTGAGCTAAGGCGTACAGGCGCCCATGTCCCTGGTACATGACTACTGATGATCCGGCGCTGGTTTCCGTGGGCTCACCGCGCCTTGTCCTTGGTGAAGCCCTTCGTCGTTTTCCTGGCGTCGGCGGCAGCATTCAATTGTCCGTGTATCATTTCGCCCGCATTCCCAACAAAAATTTTTTCGGGGGTTTCGACATCTCCTCGCATAGTGTCCCTCTTGTCCACACCTTCTACACACGTTGTTTGGGGCAAAAGCCCGGGTTTCTGGGGATGCGTGACGCTGTACGTACTGCGGCGGCTGGCTAGGTGCTTGTTCCTGTCGTGGTCGTGGCTCTACCGGTTTGTCCCCTATGACGTGTCTCGCTGTTTCTCGGCGTGGCCCTTCTGGCGCGCGTCGATAACCCTCGTGAATTCCCTCGTATTCTTCAGCGAGGGTGATGAGCTCTGTAGGGTTATCAAAATCCTTGCGTTTGATATATAGTAAGTAATCCGGGTGGCTATTTCGGAAGATCCTTTTCAAACGTTGTTCGTCGCTGTACCCGGCGTGCCTCATCAAGTTCTGCATCGCTGGTACGTAGTCCTTGAATTTCTCGCGTGCGTGCTGCCTTCGCTGCCGTATCTCATCCTCGAGACGTTCGAAGTACCTGGGTGGTAGGAAAAACCGCAAGAAATCCTATCTGAAAGTCGTCCAGCTACCCCAGTGCGCGTTGTTGTTGCGATACCATTGGAGAGCGGTGCCTCCTAGTAGCTCGGGCATGGTTTTTGGGAGAAGATCCATGTTTAGCGAATATACCTCCGACAATTCTTCTAGGCGCTCGATGAATGCTAACGGGTCTCTACCCCCGTCGTACTTTACCGACCACTTTCGCACTTGATCGATGATGGGTGCGAATACTATGGTTGGCATTTGGGTTACGTGTGGCGTCGCACTTGTGCTAGCTGATGTTACTCCTGATGCAGGGTTATGTCGTGTGGGTTGCGTATCCCGAGGGAGGAACGCCGATGTGTTCTGCTTGAGCGGCCCATTGCTTAGACTTACGCCTGTGTCCGGAGGATCTGGTCCTCCCGCCTCGCTTTCGGCCTCACTGGAGGTTACGGCATACTGGTAGGTGACCTCCAATGAAGCTAATTTCGCCTGTATTTCCGTGTCCGTCGCCGCCTTAGATGCCAACGCTAAAATCCGTTTTCGAATTTCCCGGGCGGAACCTGTCTGCTCGATACCCAATTCCCGTGCGATGGATACCAGCCGCTCCCTCGAAACGTTGTCCAGCCACGTGGTGTCTATCTGTTCGGCCATTTTGTAATTTCCGGTATGTAGTCAGGAATGTTCCTTCTGACGTTTGAACGATTTGCAGGGTCCCTGCTCGGGCGCCAATTGTAACGAAGCTTTCTGGTTGCCCCGTTGCTTCTTTATTAATTGCTGGGGTATACTCGCCGTGTCCAGGGTTCGCTTACAATAAATTTGTAAATACGGGACACCACGCAAATCGTTTTCATATATATATTAATTAACTGTACTTCATTTATAGCTTGAATGCTGTATATTCGACTGTGGTAGTGTAACTTAACGGTCCGGCCATGTTCCGTTAGGCGGATCCCGTTAGTATGTCCGTGCGTTGTACTCTGCCGCGCCTTACGTCGGCGTCTCTGCCCTGCGGCTCTCTGCTACGCCTTGCGTCGGCGTCCCTGCTATTGCGCCTTATGCTGGCGTCCCGGCTTCGTTGTGCGTCGATATCGCTGCCGCGCGTGGCGCTGGCGTACTTCTGCTTCGCTGTCACTGCCGCGCGTGGCGCTAGGATGGTCGCGTCACTACTATTGCGGCGCGGTTCACGTCGGCGCAGGTGAGCGGGCGTCACCTGTTCGCGGTGGTGCGTTACTGCGGCGGGCTTTTGCTGGTGCGGGGAGAACGAGGTTTCTAGGGCTGAGAAGAATCAACTACAACACCATTCGATCCCACGACTCACTCCTACGAGGCGAATCTTTCTTGCACTGTTGAGCTGTTGTGTTGCTCCTTTTATAGCTTTCGTGTTTGGTGTTGCTAGCTCAGATGGCTGCGTTGCCATGGTTACTGTGGTTACTGTGTTGTTGGAATGTTGCGACCGCAGTAAGTTTAGTTCATGCGTTGTATGGAAGAAAATACCCGACACCCTTGACAAAAAAAATTCTGAAAATTCAGAGAAAATTTTTAGCGATTTTTAACTTGCACATTGTTAAAATTGAATGGGCTACAAAACTGCATAATCAAAAATTTTCTAAAAATTCTGACAAAGGAGTTTCAAATTTTGATGGCATTTTTTTAAAGTTAAATTAACTGTTATGAACTTTGTGTAAACTTTTAAATTTCTTTTCGCTGGTTTCCCTTATAGAATAGCAACTAAAAATGAAAATTATTAAAAATACAGCTTCTTCTTATTTCTTCGAACGATATCAAATCTAATTTCACTGCTATTATTTTAACCGTAGCTGTACTATAGCATACGTCATTAACTTTGCAATGAAGCAAATCAACAACCAAAGAGAGAACATTGTGCCAAAAGCGATACCGTTAGAATGAATTTGCCTGTACTCTACGTCTACGTCTGATTTAAAAAAAAACTGGGTTTTGGGGGCAGCTATAGACGAATTCAAAAGGGCCAACTTAGTAGCACAGTCATGAAGTCACACGCAAACTGGGGAATTTATAGGCCTGGAAGCAAATGCATTTTGCAACACATTTTACTAAACACAAGTGTGGAGTACTTCAATATTGCAAGTTTTTCCCATGAATTTTGCAGTCCACAAACATACTGCAGTCCAGACATACATCGCAAAAAGGTTATAAGATGTCAGTCGCGGGCGCTCTACTTAGACGACATAGACACATATGTACATTTATAAAAAACAATGCACCAAAATTTGTAGCAGCGTTTTTTATGTTCTTCGTATTCCTGAACAAGCTGACCCGCTATGATCGTTACTGCTTATGGCATAAACAATTAAAGACAGAAAAGGAGCTTCGGATCAAGTCATCTTTGGTCGTGTTTCTGCCGGGCCTGATTTCCCGAAATCTAAAATTTAGGATTTTTGAGTTTAACGCCCGTTTAATTGTATAGTGTCGCATCGTGTTCATCATATTTGACAAACCAGGGTGGTAATGTTGTGATGCGCTAGGATATTTCCTTAAGCTAGCAGATCATCGTTTTTTGGAAAAAGTTGAGGAGCACTTAATTAGCACATAAAGAGCACATAATTTCTGTATATTCACTTTTGATGTAGTCCTCATCCTTCACTGTTAATGCATAGTGCTCTGCTAGCTTAAGGCTTAAGCAGAGCATCATATTTTGGAAAAAGTTGAGGAGTACCCTAATTGGGATTAGAGCACTTAATTAGCTTACAAAGAGCACATAATTACTGTATATTCACTTTTGATGTAGTCCTCATCCTTCACTGTTAATGCATAGTGCTCTGCTAGCTTAAGCCTTAAGCTAGCAGAGCATCGATTTTTGGGAAAAGTTAAGGAGCACATTTTTTGGGATTAGAGCACTTGATTAGCACATAATTTTCCACATGCTACTTCTATGTTCTGCTAGCATTGCTCTGCTAGCTTTAGGGGCCTATAATCAGGTAATAACCTCCTTAAATTTTCGTAACTCATATTAACTGGGTTATCTGACAAATGCCGAGGTAATTCTCTATCCCTGGATACGCCTACAAAATTCTTTAAGAACTCATTTTCCCTCACTATTAATTCTTTCTCGCGCCTAAACATTTCCGCTTCCTTCTGAATGTGCAAAATTGCAGCAACACCAAACAAATCATTACCAACTCCATTTTCTTGTTGGTTAGGAACTATAACCTCGTCAGTTATACTCTCAACTGAGTCGTCTGACTCAAATGTAGTAGGGCAAACTCTACGTTGACTAATAGGTACTTCATTTATTCGCAAAGCAACCGTTGCCTTACACCCTGATGTTGGTAATTTAATTTGTTTTAGCCACTCACGGAATTGAGTGACAGAATAATTTTTAGCACAAATTGTGTGCTCCATTTAAAAAAAAAATACACAAAAATTTCACAACAAAACAAACAACAAAAAAAAAATTTATTTTTTTATTTACGCCTTTTTAATTTTCTTTTCAACCCTTTCTTTACCTCTTCTTAACGCTCCTAATTCTTAAATTCCTTAGTTCTTAATATTTCTGCCTTCAATATCACCACGTTGTTGTATTGTCATTCGCCCACAACTGCCTTCAATATATTGCTCCAAAATCGCCACTTTGCTGTATTGCCATAAACTTGTTTTAAGGATTTGTCCAAATATCACCCACAACTACCTCCAAATATCACCAAAAACTTCAAAAATTCAGCCAATCTTCGTCTTAAAACTCTTTGAATATTATCCTTAACAGCCAAATCTCTTCCAATATCACCGCTAAAATCTTTTTAGATAAGATTTAATCTCTCCCATCTGAGAGCACTCTCTTTAGATTAAAATAAATTTTTCCCCTTTTCCGTATGTAGTTTAGTAATTTTTGTCGTTAATAAAATGTATTTACTATTTACTGCTTATTTTATTTTCTTTATTTTTGATAAAAGGATTTTCGTATTTCAAATTATAATAAGGATCGCACCCGCTTCTGAAATCTGTAGGATGCCTTTAGAAAATGTTAAAAACACGTCTTGTTTCCTCGATAGATATTTAATTCTGATTTTAAAATTTTCACAAATCAAAAAATACAATTCGTTATAAATTTTTCAACGAGTCACGTACACTTGTTTCCCAAGTAACATTAGCGTTTTCTTTTCTGGAACATATACATTCATACAAACAAAGTAAAATTGAAACACATAAACATTTTACAAAACAAAATTATACACTTCAACATACGATTACATCACGGAGGAAAAGGTTAGGTGGGCGGTTAAAAGCTTCGAACCGTTCAAGGCTGCCGGGATTATTCCCGCACAACTCATAAACACGCTGGAGACATCAGCCAAATGGCTGGTATTTCTCTATACAGCCTGCCTGGCTCTTAGCTACATTCCGTGCTCTTGGAGAAGTGCCACGGTAGAGTTTATTCCTAAGGCGGGGAAGGCGTCTCATTACGAGCCCAAGGACTATAGTCTCTCATCCTTTGTGCTCAAAACCTTCGAGAGGATAATAAATGACAACCTCTCCTCTACTATTGATAGCAACCTTATCTGCAGAAACTGCGCTACACAGCCTAGTTTCTGTTATTGAAAAATTGCTGTATGAAGGAGCCTTCAACATCATAAGGCCTGATGCTATAAACACCGCTTTAAAAAGTCTGGGCATAAGCAGGTCTCTTATAGGCTTATTGATCAACTACTAAGGGGTAGACGAATAGTTTCATCACTGGGCTCTGTTGACTTATCACGCTATGTCACAAGGGGACCGCCTCAGGGTGGTGTTCTCTCCCCGCTTCTATGGAACCTCACTGTCAACTCGATGCTGCGAGACACAAGCTGGGGGGTGGAAAGATAGTGGCATATGCAGACGACTTAGCTATAGTATATAATAGGCAAATTCCCACAAACCCTGCGCGACTTGATGCAAGTAGCACTGCGAGAGGTTTCCTCATGGTGCTCGCACTGCGGACTGAGCATCAACCCGGAAAAAGGAGAACTGGTCCTTTTCACCAACCGCTATAAGATACCGCCCTTAATACTACCAAAACTGAATGACATGCGCCTGAACTTGGCTGACAGAGCCAAGTTCTTGGGCACAGTTCTGGATAGGAAACTAACCTGGAAGGAGAATGTTCTTCAGCGCCAGAAGAAAGCGTGTATTGCACTCTGCACGTGCAAAAGAGCCATTGAAAAAAATGGGGGCTCAGCCCCAAAAATTCATATGGATCTTAATCTTTTAGGTAAAGTACACAGATCTTGCATGATCTGTATAAGCGGTGCGTTAAGAACAACGCCCAATGAAGCACTCCAGGCCATTCTTGGCATTTTGCCACTCGATCTGGAAGGGCACCGGGTAGCAGCAGCATCGGCTCTGCGTGGAAGGGAAACGTCCGGCTGGGGCGCAAGCACTACTTTCTTCCGCTGAGCATAGATCGTTGTGCGACCACAACAGTCGGAGATAGCGGTTTTAAAATAAACATTCCCAGCAGGAAAGAATGGGAGAGCACGGATTGGAGTCCCGCCATTCATGGCGGCACTTGCATTTATACTGATGGCTCGAAGTTAGACGGCAGAGTTGGAGGAGGGGTTTATTCAAAGGATCTGAACCTTGAGCTCTCCTTCAGACTACCTGATAACTGCAGTGCCTTCCAGGCTGAAGTTTCAGCAATCACGGACCCCGCGGCTTGGATAGGCCAACACACTACCAGACAGGATATTTTTATTTTCAGCGACAGCCAAGCGGCCATCAAATCCCTTGGCTCTTACTCGTTCAACTCTGAACTGAAGCTCAGCTGTCATCGATCTCTACAAGAAATGGCCCAACAGAACCGCGGGAACCGCACATGGGTCCCGGGGTATAGGGACATTGAGGGAAATTGTAGGGCAGACGAACTTGCGAGGCAGGGCACGACCAAGCAGGTTCTTCGGGATAAAGAGCGCTTAGGTATGCCGTTTGCCACATGCACGATAATGTTGAAGGAGTACACACTCCACCAAGCCAACGAAAGATGGCTGCAATTTCCATGATGCCGGATATCCAAAGAAACCTGGCCGAAATGGTATCATAAAAGATCAAGACAAATTGATGCCCTAAGGAGAAGAGAAATCTCCATACTAATAGGCGTATTAACAGGGCACTGCCTCATTGGTAGGCACGCAGAAAGACTAGGTGTGCCCTACCGACGATGCTGTAGGAATTGTAAGGATGATGGAGGAGGAAACGGTGGAGCACCTCATCTGCAACTGCCCGGCTTTAAGTGGCGCGAGAATGCGCTTCCTGGTTAGCCTACGCCAGGTCGCGGAGCTGGACATAATGGACCCGATGGCCTTCATCAAGTCATCTAAATGTTTCGAGGAGGAGTAACGGTGTCGGTTTAGGAACGTCAGTCCCGGGATTCTGCTATGTGGAGAATCCCGATAATACCGGGATTTTCCATATGGCAGGATCCCGGAACTGACTTTCCTAGTGATGGTGGTATCACAACGGGCCTTTTAATTCTGGCCTGGGTGTGCCTCTGCGGTAGCCGCTTGAACCTAACCTAACCTCAACATACATTTTCATATATTACATAAAGTACATAAATCTAAATCTAAACAAAACCTATAATATTTTAACAATTACCCATACATACATACATACTACACAATTTATCTATAAGGAGTGAGTTTTTTTGGACGATACATGGGTTAGTTTCTTCTAGGATATGTACCCTTAATTTCTGAAAAAAATTGAGCGGCTACTTAGAACAGTGAAGACGCCAGAGCGAGTTAAAATAGACAAAAAAGGATAAAAATTACGTATTTTCAGTACCAGGTTTTTAATACCAGGTACTCGCTATATGATTTACTATTTACTTTTAAACAAACTACTCTCTTTTACCTTTAAAACGTTATATCGATTGTAAAGATATCTCTAATAGAAACATTTTTACAGCTATAATAGGGTAAGCCCAAATATTACGTTTTTCAAACTTTGTAATTCTACCAGTCCGAAACCAGTGGTTATAAAATTTAAATGTGTAAAAATTTGATCCTTTAGGACCCTAGAGAAGTGTCCCTCAAAGTTTGGGCGAAATCCGAGACTAGCCAGCTTCTTGAATTAGACGTTTTTATATGGAATGCCTCATATAGTTTTCCCATTGGAGCGGCGTTTTTTCGTTCCAAGTAATAGTATGACAAATAGTGAAAAATAAATGTTTATTATGTGATAATGTCAAAAAACGAAACAAGAACTAAAGGATAGTGTAGCAGTGAGCCAGGTAGCATGTGTAAAAGTAGATCGCCTCCCAGTTGGTGCACCCTGGGTAACGCTAAATGACCTACATAGCCTACACGGCTAGTTTCTCGTATTGCCGGCTCTACGAGAACGGTACCAGTACTTGTGCTGTACCCATCGTGCCGAAACGACCCGGGCCGTTTTCTTATATCGACCCGACCAAGAGCAATACACTCGGGGTGACCCTGTCTGACATTTAGGCAGGGCTACACCTCGCTACAACAACAACAGGTAGCATAAAAAAAGGTAAACATGGTTATTTGATGATTTGCTTCAAATATTTTTTAATTTTTATATATTATTTGAATTTGTCATTACCTACTACTGTTTCACTGTGAATTAAAGTTTGGCTTTGTGCTATAATAAAGAAAAGGGAATAGTGAGTTTTAAAATTAATTTACTTCACAAATTTGTCTTGCAATATTAGCGCAATCGCTAACTGCAAAATCATGGTTATTAGTAATGCAATACTGCAAAACTAACTGAACTAAAAGTTTGCGTAAATTTTCATTCATGGTTTTTTCCTTTTTAAAAATCTCAATGACGCTTTTCCGTAAGAATTTGAACTTATAATTTCATTTAATTAATAATTTTAACCAACCGTTTAGCAAAACACACTTACAGGAAAATCTTTTTAGAAATTAATCTTTTTGCAACTTCTTTCTTCAAATAGAATTTCACAATAACACGCGTATGAAAAAAATTGCGGCCATTTAGTATATTTTACGGAAATTTTCTTACATTGTACGAATGGTAAAAAGGATTTTGTTAAATTAGTACTATGTACGAAAGTATTTTGTACATTATACGAAACTAGCAACCCGCTCCGGCTTCGCACGGAAAAATGTAAATTACATGGAATTCAGTACGGCAATAAGGCCATGAATTGAAAATACATTCACATACATACGTCCGAAATTTAATTATGCGAGAGATTCGGACATATACTTACATACATACGTATCGAGTTCTTTCACCATATGATCTAATTCGACATGAATGAGGTGGGGTGAGATTCCCGCATAATCGGTTGACAGCGAACAAACACACAAACAGCGTTCTTTCACCATACGATCTCACCCCACCTCATTCATAACGCTGTTTGTGTGTTTATTCGCTGTCAAGTTCTAATGGCTCATTCGTTTAACAGCGAACAAACAACCAAACAGCTTTTTTGGAAAAAGTGCTGTTTTTGTTTAACCAATTTATATAAATAAGATATGAAACAACTTTTTTTTGATGCAGAACGAAAGTAAATATTTCAAAGTTTAACTTCAAGTAAGTTTCATTTTAATCGGTGGATTCGTTTAGGATTTATGGCTGTGTAAACAAAAAATGTATGGTTTTTTACCACATTTTGTCCGATTGCCACGCCCCCTTTATATATTTCTTCACGTTATAATGACATAAACCTTCCTCTTCAACCAATCTATTTATTAAAAAAAACCGCATACAAATCCGTTGCTTAGTTTTCAAGATTTAAGCATTCAAGGGAAAAAACAGACAGAAAAAGTGACTTCGTTTTATAATATGTAGAGATGATTCGTACAAAGTTTTTTTTCATAGTTTACTAAATTACTTCGTAAATAGTAGGCACGAATTCGTAACATTCCCTACGAAAGTCATTTCGTATATTTTACGAAAGGTTTCGTAAAATCTAGTGTAGCAGCAATTTAGTATATTTTAAAATGATTCGTACAAAGATTTTTATCATAGTTTACTACATTGCTTCGTAAATAGTACGCACGACTTCGTAGATTATACTAAAAATATTCCTTACGAAAGTCATTTCGTATATTTAAAGAAAGGTTTCGTAAAATCTATAGTATTTGTCTAAAGTTCATTCGTATTATGAACGAAATTTCGTACATTATACAAAAAGAGGAAGGGGGAGGCCTCGACTGAGATGGAAACTACAGGTGGATGATGACTTGAACTCCCTTGGGGTTTCCAATTGGCGTCAGTTATCGCTAAAAGGGAATGACTGGCGTGCTTTGATAGGCAACGGCCAAAATCGCTTAGGCGGTTAAGCGCCAATAAATGATGATGATGATGATACAAAAATAAAGACTACGAAATTTTATTTTCAGTGTAAGTGTTTGTTTATATCAATTGTTTTTTTTTTTTCAGTTTCATACCAAAGTTGGGAAAGGTCTACAAAATCCAGACTAAAATCGGTGACTCGATTTGCTAAAATAAAATCAATACAATTTTCCCTAATCCCCTTCCCATCTACGCCACTGATTGTAGTAGTATACGTGTGAATTAAAAAAATATTTTCATAAAATGAAATGTCACATTTTCAAGGTTTTTGGTCAAATTTAGGAACCCGTTTTGGCTGATACTGAATTTCACAAGCACAAGACAGAATGAACGGATGTTCTGTGGATATCCAGAGGATACACCGCCATTGAATAATAGCTCTGTCCATTCCCAGTTGAATGTCGTTCAGAAACTTTCGCCACTTGCGTGTACTTCTACACATGCGCCAGTTGGCTGTACAAAGAAACGACTTGCGAAACATGTTGGTCAGCCAAAATTGACAAGGCGGTTAGATGGTGTTTCACACATACATATACTTACGTGTGTAGGTACCGACCGAAATAAAACGAGCGCTTTTAAAGGGAAAAAGGCCAAAGCCAAAAAATCCTTTTTATTAAATAACTAATGCACACACTTCCCACTGCCCAAGCACGCCTTATATATCTATATTTTACAAAACACAACAATGCTTATTATATAATTATTTTATACATATTTGCACTTGCACACTTTTTCCTTTCTGTTTCCTCTGGCATCGCGTCTTAACTACGACTGACTACTCGCTCAACTCAATGACCATTTGCCCAACCTTAAGATTCTCTCGCTCCCTGCGCCATTTCTTTCGTTCTTGCAAGCTGTTCAACTAGTCAACTTGCCATCGATTCCAAAACTGCGTGCCGACATTTCTTGGCTGCTCGTCAAGTACGAACGGAGGTGGCTGGATCAACGGTTCCCCAATGAGGAAGTGACCTGGTGTTAAAGCTTGCACATCGTTAGGATCATCTGTTAATGGGATAACGGTCTGGAATTCAGTATAGCCTCAATCTCTACCAAAAGCCATGCTAGCTGGTCTTGTGCCAGCGTTTTCTGGCCCTCAATTCTGGTTAAATGGAACTTCAAGGATTTCACAGCTGCCTCATAGATCCCACCTTGATGTGGTGCAACTGGAATCATAAAGCGCCACTCAGTTCCTTTCATTGCCAAATGCTCCAATGTCTCTTGCCCCCTCCAGTGATCAACTGCTCTCTTTTTCAATTCATTCATAATTTTTCTAGCCCCAACAAATGTCGTTGAATTATCGCTAAAAAGCTTTGCACCTCGCCCACGTCTTGTATGTATGTATGTTAAAGTGGCTGTCTCCGCAGTCCACACGGAGGCTCACGTGGGCCTTAGTTTGGTCCGTTGTGATACCACGAAAGGAGCCCTAATTTCCCTTTCTGTAAATCGACCTGACCCAGCAGAAAGGTCGCATCCCCCAAAAAGTTTTGTAAGAAACCTTCTGACATACGACCTCTCCGCTGGGACGGGTCGAGGCAGGAGGCCTCAAAAACACATAAAAACCTTGAAGGGATCCGTCCGCCCGTCACCCCCATACAAAGTGCAACGTATACGTTGCAACTCTATATGGTGATGACAGACAGACGGATCCCCCAAGGTTCGATGTGTTTAGGGCCGGAGTTCATACACCCATGAAGCTAAGCCAGCGCGTTTGTCTGATGTAGCGCAGAAAATCATCTATATTTGCAGATTCTAGCTCCGCGAGGCATCCAAAGGAGTGTTTGCGGAGACATCGGTACCTGGTTTTCGACAGAGCGGGACAGTGGCATAGATAGTGTTCTACACTTTCTATCTCCTCCTCGTCCCTGCAGCTGCGGCAGAAGTCATTTGTATAGAGGCCCATGAGAGCGCCATGGGTTCCCATAAGACAGTGTCCTGGCCTACTAGTGGGCTAATGAATAGGCGATTCAGATGAATTACCGATTGCGACCTTTTTTCGTTAAGTTTGGGCCAAATTTGCCTGGACGTTCTGCAAGTCGGCTCCATGGCCCATCTTGCGTCGGCTTGTTCTATGGACCGGGAACGCAGCCAGTGCTTGCATGTATTTAGAGGGGGGCTCACCCAGCTGCCGGAGGTGATTGTATGTAGACAGGTGCCCTTCCTTGCTAGCTCATCGGCAGCGCAGTTACCCGATACAAAACTATGGCCTGGGACCCATATTATACTCAGGCTGCACTTATCGGATAGCTTATTTAGAGCTTCCCTGCACTTAATCGCCACTAGTGACGACGTCTTACTACTTTGCAGGGATTTTATGGCAGCTTGGCTGTCGGAAAAAATGGAGATAGAGTTAGTCACTGGCAGGTTAGTCAGATAGCGAGCAGCTTCCCAGATAGCTATAAGCTCAGCCTGAAAGACACTGCAGTGGTCTGGAAGGCGTAATCTCATATTAATGTCGAGCTTACTTGAGAAGATTCCACTGCCGACTTTGTTGTCTAGTTTAGAGCCGTCCGTGAAAACGGAGATTTCTTGACTTCCCGGTTTCACGCAATTTTTCCACTCGCTTCTCTCTGGGATCCACGTTTCGAACTTGTTATCCCAGCAAGGCCGTGGTATTGCGTAGTCCAGCTTTAAGTAAGAGTTGGGGAGTTGTTTCAGGATTTGGGTATGCCCAAACCTGCAGTCCCTCCAGGGTTCTAGTGCGTTGAGCCTAGCTGCGTTGCAACTGGCAGTAAATTTCCCATACAGGTCAGTGGGAAGAAGAAAAAGTATGGTTTCAAGAGCCTTGGTGGGAGCCGGCCACCATATGGTGACGGCGTAGAATAGTATAGGTCGCACCACTGCCGTGTAGATCCAGTGGACAATGTGGGGCTGAAGACCCCACTTTTTTCCGATTGCCGACCTACAGGCGTAGAGCGCCATTGTGGCTTTCCTGGAGCGTTCCTCCATATTACTTCTCCAATCCAGCCTTTTGTCAAGAATTACGCCAAGGTATTTAACCTCGGTAGAGAGTTTGATCACCCTCCCATTCAGCGATGGGGCGGTGAAATCTGGTATATTGCGTCTGCGGGTGAAGAGCACCATCTCAGTTTTTTCACTGCTGATGCTTAGTCCACATTCCTCAGACCAGGTTTTTGTTAGATTCAGCGCATTTTGCAAGAGTTCGCTAAGCACCGAAGGATGCTTGCCAGTAGCCGTCAGGGCTATGTCGTCTGCATAGGCAATGACCTGGCAGCCGGTGTGCTTTAGTCTAGATAAAAGAGTGTTCACCGTCAGGTTCCAAAGTAGAGGAGAGAGAACACCCCCTTGGGGGGTTCCTCTGTTGGCATACCTTGTAAGTGAAGAATTGCCCATTTCGGAAATAAGGGTTCTTCTTTGGAGAAGGAGTTCAACGAACTCCACTAGAGGCTCTTCCACTCCCAGCAAACGCAGGGAGCTCGTTACCGCTGTTGGAAGAACGTTGTTAAAAGCCCCTTCTATGTCAAGAAAAATGCCGAGCGTAAACTCCTTGAAAGCAAGTCCCTTCTCTATCCCAGAGGTGATAGCGTGTAGAGCCGTCTCTACGGACTTGCCCTTGGAGTAGGCATGCTGGCTGTTGGAGATTAGTCCTGGATTTGCCGTTCGCCTAATGTAGGCATATAGCAATCTTTCTAGAATTTTTAGGAGGAAAGAGGTCAGACTTATAGGTCTGAGATCCTTTGGGTTATTGCAGGATGTCCTGCCTCCTTTCGGTATAAAGACTACCTTTGCCTTGGTCCATTCCGTGGGGATATAGGCCAGGTTGAGGCATGCCTTGTAGATTTGAGTTAGCAGCGGACTAATAAGATCGCTCGCTGCTTGTAGTTCGGCGGGAAATATACCATCTAGTCCCGGAGATTTGAAGGGTTTGAAGGACCTGAATGCCCAGTTAACTCCTTTTCTGATGACTATGTGGTCCAAGGGCCTCGACGGCCTTGGGTTAGATTGCGAGTTCGAGGGTAGGTATGGTTGAGAGGTGCTGCCCGGAAAGTGGGCCGTGACCAGGGTATCCAGGATTTTGGCACTAGATGAGGCCCATTCTCCATCAGCTGTACGAATACAGCTGAGAGGAGTAGGGTTTTTGGAGAGGACCTTACGTAGGCGATTTGCCTCCGAGACTTCCTCAATATTGCTTGTGAAGTTTTTCCAGGATTCCCTTTTGGCTCTCCTGGTTAACTTCTTAAAAGATTTTAAGGCGTCCCTGTAGGGGGACCAGATCCCTGTCTGTTTTGCCTGATTAAAGAGTTTTCTGCTGTTCTTCCTTTGCTCGGAGATTTCAGGGGTCCACCAGTACGGTTTCTTTCTACCCCTTTTTTTAGTCTCCGGGCAGGCTGCTATGAAGGCAGCATTACAAGAATTGGTGACAAGATCTACTGCTTCGTCTATCTTAGACGGTGAGCCTAGCTCACCGAGAGAAGCAAACGATATGTCTGAGAGAGGCGCTTCATCAGATCTTATCGGTAGGCAAGACCTACCGTGAGAAGCGTTTTCTTGGAGGGTAGAGGACAGGACCACTTTGTAAAGCTCCCAGTCCGTACGTCTCCTGTTCCTGTAAACCGCCATAGGCGGAGGTCGCAGAAGCAGATTAAAAGTTACGTACATATGGTCAGAGTAGGAGTTATCATCGGAAACTTTCCATTCCTTAACTAAGTCAGAGAAAGGTCCTGAAACCAGAGTAATGTCTAGAACTTCCCTCCTATTCGAGGTGACAAAAGTTGGTTTGTCCCCAGAGTTACAGATACAGAGGTTGTTTTCTATGATAAAATAAAAAAGAGACTCACCCCTTGTATTTGTGTCGGTTGAGCCCCATGCGAGGTGGTGCGCGTTGGCGTCGGCTCCAATGACTATCGGAAGCCCCTTGAGTTGGGCCTCCTTTACCGCCTTGCTGAGCCTATCCTGTGCAGAGATGGGGCGATCGTGCGCAAAGTATGCGGACATCAGCCAGAGGGTATAGTCCTGCAGCTCGAGGCTGATACAGGTGAAGTCATCATCGCTAAAAGGAGATAGTAGAAAATAAGAAAGAGTTTTTCTGATAAGATACATGATCGCCCACGTCTTCCTATAAATCTTTCATAGCATGCAATATACGATTGCGTCGTTAGATCTAGCACCAAGTCAATATGTACAGCTCGAGTTTTCAAGCATACAAACACAACGACCCAACATTTTGTTCTATCAATATAATCGTCTCGCACCCTCACATGCACTCCAAATAGTCCTGCATAATCTAGCCCACAATGCAGGAATGGCTTGCCCACATGCACCCTCTCAGTTGGTAAATCCGCCATCAATTGCTGTTCAAGCTTGCAGTTGTATGGCACACATAGTACACATTTATGCAGACATTTTCTGAGCTCATCTCTTAAACGCGGAATCCAATATTTCTGCCTGATGTAATTAGTCATTACTTGCACCGCCCCATATGCTTAGTCTGTCTATGAGCATAGTCAGCTATAAAGTAAGCTAATCTGGAACCTTTAGCGACAATAGCCTGGTGCCTTGCTTCATACTCTAGCCCTGCTCCATCCGATCGCCCTCCAACTCTCAAAATACTATTCTTAAGTATTCCATTGCCCACAATTTTTCATGCTACGTTGGGAAGTCTGGTCTTGCCTTCATGCCCCTTATTCTACGCCTCTTGCAGGGCCTTTTGCTTCTATCACGCGTTGCCCCTCTTTCCTTCATCGTATCAAGGAATCGCATTACAAACCCTAATACATTCAAGATGCCTTCCAAGTTATTCTTGTAAGAGGTATCAGCTCACCCCTTCCCCCATTTTTGGCACAAAAATATCTAGCTCCGCCCGATAGGTGTTTATGCTATTTACTATCAGTTGCGCTTGTGTATCCTTGTGATACAACCAAAGCCCAATGCCCACTAGCTCACCAAGCCTTAAACCTCTACTCAATAAGTCGGCAGGATTATCTTCCGACTTTAAATGTTTCCAGTTTTTCGCTGTGGTGTTATTCTGAATGGTTGAAACTCGATTAGCTAAGAAGGTTTTAAAATCTCTTGGTATCCTTTCCAACGAATACAGTACAACCAGCGAATCTGTCCACAAGGTATAATTGATCTCGCCCCAGTTCATCGCCCTCTTAACTTCTAGCAGTAACCTGGGCAAAAGCTCACAAGCTGACAACTTCAACCTCGGTATCGTCACTTTATTTACTGGAGATACCCTAGTTTTGGATACTATTAATCTGCACCCAACCTTTCTTTATCTTGCACCGTTCGTGCATATATAACTGCCCCATACGCTGATTCGGACGCATCAGCGAAATCGAGTAGCTCTACTTGCCCCAAAGAATGTGGACCAAGCCATATCGGTATCCTGAAATCTTCAAGCTTTCTCATCTCGCTCTAATAATCTTTGAATCTCGCTTCTAACT
This sequence comes from Campiglossa producta, assembly GCA_964058755.1. Lineage (NCBI taxonomy): Eukaryota > Metazoa > Arthropoda > Insecta > Diptera > Tephritidae > Campiglossa > Campiglossa producta. The sequence goes on along the minus strand of CAXKVI010000006.1, from coordinate 43,628,086 downwards.
GCGATGGTAATTTTCCATCCCACTCTAACTTTAAGTGCCATAAGTCCTGTATCTGGATTTTTCCTGTTATAATTAATGGAGAAATGTAGCCAACCTTTCTTTATCTTGCACCGTTCGAGCATATATAACTGCCCCATACGCTGATTCGGGCGCATCAGCGAAATCGAGTAGCTCTACTTGCCCCAAAGAATGTGTACCAAGCCATATCGGTATCCTGAAATCTTCAAGCTTTCTCATCTCGCTCTAATAATCTTTGAATCTCGCTTCTAACTGCGATGGTAATTTTCCATCCCACTCTAACTTTAAGTGCCATAAGTACTGTATCTGGATTTTTCCTATTATAATTAATGGAGAAATGTAGCCATTTGGATCAAATAGTTGAGCCACACAGCTCATCACAACCCGTTTTGTTATAACATTTGGAAGCTCTGGTGTCTTTACGACAAATGCATACTGGTCTGGTGATACCAACCATACCAACCCTAGCACGCTTGTTTCGTCTTCGAATTTTAAAAAGTCTTGCTCACTAGAATCTAGCGCCCTCATAAGCTCCTTACTATTCGACCTCCACTTGCGGAGACTGAAACCAGCACCCTTTAAGATGCGATCCATCTGCTGTGCCAGCATGATCGCATCTAGCTCACTATTTGTCACAGTCACGCAATCATCCATGTACATGTCATTTATGATAACCTCTGCCATGGATGGTCGTCTTGCGCATCTCTAGCACACTGTATAACTGATCTCACAGCATTGTATGCTGATGATGTCATACCATATGTCACTATTGTTAGCCAATATTCCCTCAATGGTTCTTCTCTACTCTCGCGACAGAAAATTCTCGGCATGTCCCATTGATCTCTCGCAATCCAAATCTGGCGAAACATTATCTTGATATCTGCGCTAAATGCGATTCTTTGCCTTCTAAGTCGAATTACTATCTCGCTCAAATCTTTCTGCAACTTGCCCCCTACTAATTGCACCTCATTTAAAGAAGTCCCTTTGTTAGTACGGCAGCTTGCGTCAAAAACAACTCGAAACTTTTTCACCATACAGTGATGTGGGATATAATATGTAAACTCACTCTGCCCCGAATGTTTATCCACTATCTTCACATGCCCCAGCTCTTCATACTCTCTCATAAATTCTATATATTTCGCCCTCAGCTCTGGCTCCCTTTCCAAGCGTTTCTATAAACATAGAAACCTTCGCAACGCTATTTCCTTCGAACTCCCTATATCCCTGACTTCTTCTGTTTGCCCCGAGCACTCTTTCACTTGCTTCATTTCCCAGAACCTTGTGAGTAACTTGTCTAGCTCTGCATTATCGTTGCAACTTAGTGTTGATACTAGCTAACTTAAACCTTGCCCACATTCACCAAAAACTACTATGCCCAATGCTGTATTCATCAAGGCTATTCCATTCAAGCCATCTCTCATCACTTTAATAACAATTCTTGCCACTAAGCTAGCCCCGAGTAACATATGCACACTTTCCGGTTCCCAGTATTTTGGGTCAGCTAACTCACCATTTATTTCTTTATTTATATAGTTATAAGTCTTTGGAACACAATCCTTACAGACTATGTACTTAAATAGTTATAGATTACATATTAATTTTGTGAATAATTCAAGTCACTTATAAGGCTGAGTTAACATTGAACCGAATCCTTTCTAATAGGTATGGACAGACAATTAGGCCCTTGACAATTTTAAAAGTAAACGACAAGGAGAGTATAGAGCTTCGACTCTCCAGGGATTTTAGACTTATCAGTGTAAGACGAGCAGTATAAGATGGTATGTGCTCCTCAAAATTTAACGACCAAAGAGCATATTTGAGGAAGCGTTTTTGTATTCTCTCTAGTCTATTTATAGCTGTCATAGTACTAGGTCGCCAAATAAAGACAGCATATTCTAAATGAGACCTGACAAAAGAAGTATAGAGAACTTTGAAAGTATATGGGTCACAAAATTTCGCGGAATTGCGCCTAACAAAGCCCAGCATTGAGTAGGATTTACACGTAACGTGGCTAATATGACTATTGAAGGAAAACTTGCTATCAAAAATAACCCCAAGGTCCTTAATCTCACTAAGACATTGTAGTTCACAATTAGAAATACTATAGTTTGAGCGAACTATATTGGATGACTTAGAATAGGTCACATGAAAGCATTGAGATGCATTTAAGGACAGATGAGACTTGAGACACCACTGATGTAGCTTGGTAATGTCACTTTATAATCTCAATGTATCATCAGGTGACTTAATAATTGAGAACAATTTTAAGTCATCAGCGTAAAGGAGGCATTTAGCAAAAGTAAAGCAGTTACTAATGTCATTAATAAAAAGATTAAAGAATAATGGACCTAGTATACTCCCCTGTGGTACCCCTGAAGAGGCAATAAAGGGAGTAGAAGACTCCCCATCAACAGTGACAACACTCCGCCTACTGGATAAATATGAACTTAACCATAACAGAAAGGAAGAGTGAAACCCGTTTAGGAAATTATGTATAGGACTTACCATCGCGCTTGGTGAAGGAAGCACCGGAGACCAGTGGCTCTCTTTGGCAAGAGCCCAAAACTCATTTTTGATCTGCACACTCGATGAATACCAAGGCCTTAGCACCAGAGTAGCCCTCTTGCTCACTTGCAGGGGATTACCTTCAATACCACCCATCTTTCATCCGATCTAGCTAGCAGAAAATTGCCATTGCCCCAAAAATTTACTTGCACACCCAACCAGGGAAATAGTCAAGTACAAGAACTTGAGTGATGATCTATTTTATAATTGTCATGTACAACTGCAAGGAATCGGTCCCGAAATCCGATCCATTTGGTTAGTGTACCGTCAAACTCGCCCCAGGTATTCGTCAGATCGTTTTGCTAGATCGGCTTTTGCACCTGCACAACAATAGCTGGGTCGCGTTGTCTGGCACCTCATGCTGGTTTTCTTTCTCCAGCTTTGCTTTCGTCTTAGCAGGCGCCAAAAAGTAGATTATCTCTACTGCTCCTAAATTCTGCTCACAGAACTGCTCTAGCTCCTCCTCGCCCACATCTCCAATCACTGCTAAATAAGTAATATTCATTGTACGACTGCCAAACTAGTCTTAGGTTGGTTAGTCGCACCTTTGTCTCGCCCCCTGATGCCTGGTCAAAACTAGCACCTTTGCAAAAGTCTAGCGCACGTTGAATAGTGGCTGCATAGGAACTTAATTTCTTCTGCAATGCCATGTCTGCAATGAAATAAAACAAAACTAACAAATTATCCAATATATGCACACAGAGCCCGCAATCTAGCACTCTTTTCTTTGCTCCAATAAAATTCTGTGACACTCACTGCCCACTGCCAATCAACACAGAAATTTATTTATATATCTCGCACCAGTATGTATTCTAGCCCTCTTTTCTTTGCTCCTTGTAAAATTATATAAACAAGCGCACAGCTAAGCAACATGAAAACTTTGTCTATATTTCTCGCACCAGAAGATATATACTTTACTTTGCTCCAATAAAAATTTTGAGAAAAGACTCACGGCAAATCAATGCAAAATTTATTTATATATCTCGCACCAGTATATATTCTAGCCCTCTTTTCTTTGCCCCACCATAAACAAGGTCATTGCTAATCAACATGAAAACCTTGTTTATCTTTCTTGCACCAGCATATGTATACTCTGCCTTCTTTACTTTGCTCCAATAAAATTCTGAAAACAAGCTCACTGCACATAGGTTAGGTTAGGTTCAAGTGGCTGCTGCAGAGGCACACTTAGGCCAGTTTTGAAAGGCCCGTTGTGATACCACCAACACAAGGAAAGTCAGTCCCGGGACCCAGCCATATGGAAAATCCTTGAGTTGTTGGGATTTTCCACATAGCAGAATCCCGGGACTGACACTCCTAAACCGACGCCGTTACTCCTCCTCGAACCACTTAGATGACTTTATGACGGCCATCAAGTCCTTTATGTCCAGTTCCGCGATCTGGCTTAGGCTATCCAGGAACGGAACTCCCAAAAAGCGAGTTCTCGCGCCGCTTAAAGCCGGACAGTTGCAGATGAGGTGCTCCACTGTTTCCTCCTCCTCATCATCTTTGCAACTCCTGGAGCATCGTCGGTAGGGTACACCTAGCCTTTCTCCATGCCTACCAATGAGGCAGTGACCGGTTAACACCCCTATCAATATGCAGATTTCCCTCCTAGTCAGGGCATAAATGCGTCTAGACCTTTTAAGATCCCATTATGGCCAGGTTTGTTTCGATATCCGACACCCTGGGTATTGCAGCCATCTTTCGTTGGCTTGACGGAGTGTGTGCTCCTTCAGCATTAGTTTGCATGTGGCAAGCGGCATACCTAAGCGCTCTTTATCCTGAAGAACCTGCTTGGTCGTGCCCTGCCTGGCAAGCTCGTCTGCCTTACAGTTTCCCTCAATGTCCCTATGTCCCGGGACCAATATGAGGTTTACGCGGTTCTGTTGGGCCATCTTCTGAAGAGATCGACGACAGCTGAGCGTCAGTTCAGAGTTGAACGTGTATGAGCCAAGGGATTTGATGGCCGCTTGGCTATCGCTGAAAATAGCGATATCTTCTCCGATAACACGTCTGCTTAACCAGGCCGCGGCGTCCAGGATTGCCGAGACTTCCGCCTGGAAGACGCTACAATGATCAGGTAGTCTGAAGGAGAGCTCAAGGTCCAAATCCCTTGAATAAACCCCTCCTTCAATTCTGCCTTCCAACTTCGGGCCGTCGGTGTATATGGAAGTGCCACCATTTGTTTCGGGACACCAATCCGTCCTCTCCCAGTCTTCTCTGTTGGGAATGTTTATTTTGAAACAGCTATCCCCGACTGTAGTGGTCGCACAACGATCTGTGCTTAGAGGGAGAAAGCTGTAAGGTTCCAGAATCCTGGAGTGTCCAATAGTACCCGCATCCCAACTGGAGGTTTCTCTTAGGCGCAGAGCAGATGCCACCGCTGACCGAAACCCTTCCAGATTAAGTGGCAAAATGCCTAGAATGACCTGGAGGGCTTCGTTGGGCGTTGACCTTAGCGCACCGCTTATACAGATCATATTGAATCTATGGACTTTCCGCAACAGATTCAGGTATGTTGCCTTGCTCAGCGCAGGCCACCATACGACGACTCCATACAGCATGATTGGGCGAATGATGGCCGTGTAGATCCAACTGCATACTCTAGGGCTGAGCCCCCATTTTTTGCCAATGGCTCTTTTGCATGTGTAAAGAGCGATGCAAGCTTTCTTCTGGCGCTGAAGAACATTCTCCTTCCAATTCAATTTCCTGTCCAGAACTATGCCTAGAAACTTGGCCTTATCCGACAAGCCCAGCCGCTGGCCATCTAGTTCTGGTAGGCTTAGTGGCGGTATTTTGTACCGGTTGGTGAAGAGGAAAAGTTCCACCTTCCCCGGGTTCATACTAAGTCCGCAGCGGGAGGACCACGTCGAAACTTCTCGCAGTGCTACTTGCATCAGGTCACACAGAGTTTGTGGGAACTTGCCTCTGAATGCAATAGCTAAATCGTCTGCGTATGCCACTATCCCCCCCAGCTTGTGTCACGTAGCAACGAGTTGACTGTGAGGTTCCATAAAAGCGGGGAAAAAACACCACCCTGGGGTGTTCCCCTTGTGACATAACGTAATAACTCAACCGTACCAAGTGAAGAAGCTATTTTCCTTCCCCTTAAAAGTTGGTCAATTAAACCAGTTAGAGGTCTATCTACGCCCAGATTAGTTAGAGCGGAGTTGATAGCCTCCGGGCTTATATTGTTGAAAGCCCCCTCAATGTCTAGGAGGGCCACGAGACAGTAGTCCTTTTCACACAGCGATTTCTCAATGACAGATACTAGGCTGTGCAGAGCGGTTTCTGTTGGTTTACCTTTGGTGTATGCATGCTGATAGCTAGAGATAAGGTTGCTATCAATAGTCGTTGAGAGGTAGTCGCTTAGTATCCTCTCAAAGGTTTTTAATACAAAGGACGAGAGACTGATCGGTCTGTGGTCTTTTGGCTCGTAGTGGGATGCCTTCCCAGCCTTAGGGATAAACACTACCGTGGCGCTCCTCCAGGAGCCCGGAATGTGGTTGAGAGCCAGGCAGGCTGTGAAGAGAAATACCAGCTATTTAGCTGATGTCTTCAACGTGTTTATAAGTTGCGCGGGGATAATCCCGTCCGGCCCGGCAGCCTTATACGGTTCAAAGCTCTTAACTGCCCACCTTACTCTTTCCTCAGTGATGGGTATATTTACTGTCAGGTTTGTTGCAGGTGCTAGTGGTGCGTCATGCAGATTCCCCGGAAAATGTGTATTCAAGAGCAACTCAAGGGTATCCTCTTCCGTGCTGGTCCAGGATCCGTCAGGTTTTCGCAAATAGCTGATGGCTGTTTGACTTTTCGAGAGGAGTCGTCTAAGTCTCGCAGTGTCGTCGACCTTTTCGACGCCAGTGCAGAAATTTCTCCACGAGGTTCTCTTCGCCTGTCTCAGAGCTTTTTTGTAGGCCCTTAGTTTAGCTTTATATTCGTGCCAATGAGGCTCAGAGTCGAGGCTCTTGGCCTTGTTAAATTGTTTCCGGCATGATTTGCGGAGCGAGTCCAAATCGTAGGACCACCAATGTGGCCTGTGTTTACCGCGTGGTTTTGGCACTGGACAAGAGCATTTGAGGGCGCCGAATTAAATGTAGTAACAAGATCCTCCAGCTCCTCTACTGATGAGGGGGCTTGTGAGGGCAGTACTGGTAGGTCTCTGTCTAATATTTCATTGTGTAACTGCCAATTAGTGTTACGTGGATTGCGCTTCATGATTGGTTGTTCTACAATAAAGTCTAAAACCATTTCTATGTAACGGTGGTCGGAGAATGAATGTTCTTCCAGAACCCGCCATTTTCTGACCCACTCATAAGCGCCTTCGCTACAGATAGTGAGGTCTATGACCTCCCTGCGGGTCTTAGTGATAAAAGTAGGCTCATTACCCACTTTTTGACACCAGGTCTTTCACCTCCGTTTGTGGCGGGGGTTCTTCGGCGTCGTAGGGCATATAGACCGACGCCACCGCCAGGCGGGTGCTGTCAACCGTTAGACTGGTAGCGGTAATATCACCATTGGAGTAGTTAGGTAGGAGAAAGGAGTTCAACTCAGACTTGACCAAAATACACGTTCTGACTTTGCTCTCCTCCCTCCTCGCAGATTCTCGAGCTATTGACTCAGGGTTCTTGGATTAGGACCACATCCACGTTGCCTTTAGAAAGACGACTACCTAAAGCAGCCGAGGCCACTTTAGATTTGTGCAGATTAATCTGAAGCACCACCAACATGAGAGCGCACAGACTTCCCTGCCATCCCCATATCGTCGAGGTTTGCCCCATCCCGGCGGTTGCATATCAACGACGAGTTGTTCCGATTAACTGCCCGATATGGCGTTGCGGGAGTCCTTCTGTCTGTAGCGTTAGATGTTAATCGCTCAGCGTTGGCTGCTACCACCGTAAGGTCGAGGACTTCCTCGTCCTGTAGGCTGTCCTCCATCTCCGAGTTGATCACAGCACTATCGCCAAGGGACGTGGCGGATAACATGATTTCCGCATCGGAATCCTCCGCTTTCTGCCGAGAAGGCAGCGCGCTGAGCATCGCCACGATATACGTGGATAACGATCTGGCCTACAATGTAGTGTACTAGGCCATAAGACCTTTTAAAGGGCTCGATTGACTCTTTATTCATGGTAAACACCACCATTCCTGCGTTGGGAGAGACGGATTCATTAGCCGTACCATCCCGAGAATTCTCCCGGGTTCGTCAGGGATGGCCGGAATCCATGACCTTGCCCTTGGACGAGCCGGAATGTCCTTCCAGTCCACGATCTCGATCTTTGCGCTTTGTAGACTTCACCCAGTTTAGCAGGTGCTGCCTTGTACAGTGCTACAGTTTTTGCATCCTCGCATGCGAGTAATTTAATCTGACCCTGATGCCAACCCGCATCCGTTATTCAGGCCGAACTACCCGGAAACTCCGGAGAAACGTCGAGAAGAATGTTGCCGAGTTCATTCCGCACGTAACGCCACCGGTCCTTGGGGATGGCCAGACGGTCATTGCCACGGTCAAGGACGCCTAGAAGGATCCTGTCCTTGGTTACCTCAGCAAAGCTTGGTTTGCCCGTTCGAGGGGTATTGTGATGCCGCTTGTGAGGGGGATTTAACTCCAGGTCCGATCTCTGGCGTTTGAAAGGGTTAACTTTTAACCTCTTTGGCATGTGAGTATTTTGGAAATCCGATATCACAGCTTTCGCTAGATCCGCCGATTTTCTGGAATTCGGCGACAGCGATTCCTGCGGTACACCTTCACACCTCTTCAGGATCTTTGCAGCCAATCTTTTCTCGTGGTATGTGAAGCGGCGGGGAGATGTCTCCCGGGAGTGCGGACCCGTAGTTGCCATCGCGGTCGCTCCCTTTGCCGAAATCTCAGTTGCAGCTTTCTTCTCCTTCGAAACTCTGAGGCCAGGTCGTGAGACCGCTGCCACAGACGTAAAGAGACTGGTTTTCATATCAGCGGTTGATGGGAGTTTAGCATCCGCCGTTGTCCGCTTAACTGCGTTGGCAACCGAACTGGTGCTAGCTCCCATCAAGTCAATCTTACTCGATAGAGGTTTGGTTGACCGACTCGTAGTTGCCATCGCTGTCGATCGCCCCCTTGATTGTGGGGCGGAGGTTGTCCTCCGGCGTTGTTGTTGTTTTCTCGCTTGCTACTCCATAGCTCTCCTCTGCTGAGGAGTGAAATTTTGCGTTGTTTATTTTTTAGATTTTTCGTTTTTACTTGCGTTATTTGAGTTCATCTTGTTCGTACGACCCATCGCCGGACAAGGCCAGCTTAGCTCCTAAAATGACACCGTTACTCCTCCTCGAACCACTTAGATGACTTTATGAAGGCTATCAAGTCCTTTATGTCCAGTTCCGCGATCTGGCTTAGGCTATCCAGGAACGGAACTCCCAAAAAGCGAGTTCTCGCGCCGCTTAAAGCCGGACAGTTGCAGATGAGGTGCTCCACTGTTTCCTCCTCCTCATCATCTTTGCAACTCCTGGAGCATCGTCGGTAGGGCACACCTAGCCTTTCTGCATGCCTACCAATGAGGCAGTGACCGGTTAATACCCCTATCAATATGCAGATTTCCCTCCTAGTTAGGGCATAAATGCGTCTAGACCTTTTAAGATCCTATTTTGGCCAGGTTTGTTTCGATATCCGACACCCTGGGAATTACAGCCATCTTTCGTTGGCTTGACGGAGTATGTGCTCGTTCAGCATTAGTTTGCATGTGGCAAAGGGCATACCTAAGCGCTCTTTATCCTGAAGAACCTGCTTGGTCGTGCCCTGCCTGCCAAGCTCGTCTGCCTTACAGTTTCCCTCAATGTCCCTATGTCCCGGGACCCATATGAGGTTTACGCGGTTCTGTTGGGCCATCTGCTGGAAATGTTTATTTTGAAACAGCTATCCCCGACTGTAGTGGTCGCACAACGATCTGTGCTTAGAGGGAGAAAGCTGTAAGATTCCAGAATACTGGAGTGTCCAATAGTACCCGCACCCCAACTGAAGGTTTCCCTTAGGCGCAGAGCTGATGCCGCCGCTGACCGAAACCCTTCCAGATCAAGTGGCAAAATGCTCAGAATGACCTGGAGGGCTTCGTTGGGCGTTGTCCTTAGCGCACCGCTTATACAGATCATATTGGATCTATGGATTTTCCGCAACAGATTCAGGAATGTTGCCTTGCTCAGCGCAGGCCACCATACGACGACTCCATACAGCATGATTGGGCGAATGATGGCCGTGTAGATCCAACTGCATATTCTAGGGCTGAGCCCCCATTTTTTGCCAATGGCTCTTTTGCATGTGTAAAGAGCGATGGAAGCTTTCTTCTGGCGCTGAAGGACATTCTCCTTCCAATTCAATTTCCTGTCCAGAACTATACCTAGAAACTTGACCTTATCCGACAAGCCCAGGCGCGTGCCGTCTAGTTCTGGTAGGCTTAGTGGCGGTATTTTATACCGGTTGGTGAAGAGGACAAGTTCCACTTTCCCCGGGTTGATACTAATTCCGCAGCGAGAGGACTACGTCGCAGTGCTACTTGCATCAGGTCACACAGAGTTTCTGAATGCCATAGCAAATCGTCTGCCAATGCCACTATCTTAATTAAATCATGCACGAGGGTATACCTTTAAAAGAAAACTAAGCGCACCGTAAAAGCAAGATTAAATTAATAATAAAATAGTTTGGTTTATATACAAGTTCCCGAACAGTCGGGCTAACGGACGACTTTCATAAACAAACTTATTAAACAATAATTTCTTACACTGAACCAAAAACCTACATGTTTTGTACGAACAAAGTTTCATAGAAGTTCACGCTGATTTTTTCTTAGAATCTAAGAAAAATTTCATATATTTTAAGAAAAGTTTCTTATTATATATGAAAAAATACGCTAAATTTTATTAACGTCAGAACTTCGTTCATAAAATATAAGAACTAAAATTCATTAATTTTTTAGCTGAATTTGTTCTTAAATATTACGAATTTGTTCTTAAATTTTAAGAAATTACGTACGTACAATTTTTTTACTATGATTATAAGAACTTTTTCTAAATATTTAGAACTTGTTTCGTAGATTTTAAGAACTATTTCTTATATTTTAGGAAAGCGTCATCGATTGAACCAAAACATTCTTAACTAGAGCAGACAGCTGCCACTGTTTAAATTTTTTTTTTTATTAATACAATTTATTGAAAAGATCGTGTGTTAAAAATTAAACATATAGTAATTATGTATATTAAAAAAAAGAAAGAGAAAAAGAAACAAGTTCGCTATTATGAAGTGTAGTGTGTGATAAAGACTTGTTAAGTCCCGAGATATTAACGTTTCACCTAAAAAGAACCCACATAAGAAGACATCGGGAAATAAACAAAAAGACTTCAACCTCAACTGAAGCAGCATCATATTAAGCTGCAGCCGTACCAGAGCGACATTATGCAACAACACCAACTTCAGCTGAAGCACAATTACATATGTACTACTTATTTCAGCCTTCCTTTTATACATACAAACTCCTTTTGCTAATGAATGTTTAACTTTAATTATTTTTTTTTATGAAAATACGTTACCTTTGTAAAAGAAATAAGTATGTCAATTAAAATAAAACATTCCAACTGAATTTCATAATTTTTAAAATTCAAGAATGGATCTATACATTCTAAGAATGAGTTCGTAAAATTTAGAATGCATTCATACAATCTGGGAATCAGTTCGTAAAATTTAAGAATTGATTCATACATTCTGGGAACGAGTTCGTATAATTTATGAATGGACTCATACATTCTAAGAATGAGTTCGTAAAATTTAGAATGGAATGAGTTCATAAAATTTGAAATGGATTCATACATTCTAAGAATGAGTTCGTAAAATTTATGAATGGATTCATACAATCTAAGAACGAGCTCGTATAATTTATGAATGGATTCATACATTCTAAGAATGAGTTCGGAAAATTTAAAATGGATTCATACAATCTAGGAATCAGTTCGTAAGATTTAAGAATGGATTAATACATTCTAAGAACGAGTTCGTATAATTTATGAATGGATTCATACAATCTAAGAACGAGCTCGTATAATTTATGAATGGATTCATACATTCTAAGAATGAGTCGTATAATTTATGAATGGACTGACATATTCGTTCGTATGAGTTCGTACAATTTAAGAATCTTTTCATACGTTCTAAGAATGAGGCCGTAGTATGTATTGACATATTCTAAGAATGATTTCGTAGATTGTAAGAATGAGTTCTTGGATTTTAAGTATTATTATTAAAATTTAGTTTGACATGAATATTTACGAATTTTTGTTCTTAAATTCTACGAAAACGTTCTTTGGAGAGCTTTTAATGAAAAAAATTCGTAAAATATATGTACTTTTTCGTAGAAAATATGTACTTTTTTGGTTCAGTGTAGAGATGAACCAATGAATCAATTTCAAATGATACGGCCTTCCTGCTTATACCTCGGTTTACATCCCAGAGTATATAATAGGAGCTACTTACATACAAATTGAACATCTGTCGTTATCAAATAAATACAAAAGTGGAGACTCTCGGTGTAATTAAGTCTCTGCGTTCCGTCTCATTCCCGTCCCTACCTAATAATTGAGAGACATAAGCGCTCTCCCAAGCCCTACCGATCTCCAGCCAACACCAATATCACTCACAAGACTTCAAACTTCAAATTCACATTTTATTGTTGGTAGCTTAACTATTTACAAATAGTTCGATTCATTCTTACTTTTCTTTTTGTTTACAATTATGTTTTAATTCAATTCATTGCGACTATGGCATTTGCTCACTAGAAACTTACATATATATTATTAACTTTATGAATGATAAATGGTAATTTTTACCTACAACATATGGTTTAGGTAATTATAGTATTGAAATGAATGAACATAGTATTTTTGTGTGTGTTTTTTTTTTTGTGTTTGTTTTAAGAGTTGTCTATCTTAACTTACTTTGATTTTTACAGGTCTCCAGCTCCGTATTTGCGCAAATAGGTGAGGTACGACTTCTGTAGTGTTGTTGTTAGAACTATCGTTTTATATTTTTGACTTTTCTTACTATGGTTATATTGGGTTAGATTTTGTTTTTCTTGTTTTTTTTTTTTGTAGTTTTATATAAAGAAAAAAAATACTATGATTACTTTTGTATGCTTTTAGCCAAATTCATTCAATTGTATTGTGCACTTAGTGCATCTTTCAATAAAACAAAAACAATGTTAAAATTTACATGTGGAATTTTGACTTTCAATTAAGATGTGAAACGAACGTAGATATAAATTGAATCAGTTAAAAAAAAAGGTACATATATACAAATATAGGTATATATATATACAAATATAGGTATATATATACAAATATAGGTATATATATATACAAATATATATATATATGTCTGTATGTACGTACTTAGATACGTACAAATATCCAACTACATTTATTTTTATTTAGTTATTTTTATTTTATTTTATTTTTCTGGTATTAAAATTTATGCGGCAAAAATGCTTTGGGCTGAACGATGCGTTGGAAATTGAGGACTATTTTGATATTAACCGCTTGTTAGCTGTATAGTGCTTTGATGAAGTCTCGTCAACTTGGTTTAAATCCACGTGGTACCAAATAAAGATCTGGATCCCCCGGATTATACCTAAATTCAATTTACATTATCAGATATCCTTAGAAGAAGGGGTTTTTTCATTTTTTTTTTTTTTTGGTTTACCATAAAGATATCAGTACGAAACTGCAATGTGAAAGTTGGTAGGATGACGCTCGAATTTCGAAGTCGTGTTTTTTACTCAAAATTTAATTTACGCTGAAATGTAAGGCAAATAACATTTGGGTAGCTCTAATTCACTTCTATAATTGGCACGATGTATTTATAACTTTAAGGATTCTCACAAAAAGACACGATTTTTATGGTTACTAATTATGAAAGGACTTCCATTTTTCACAGCCATAAACGAAATGGCAGAGGAAATAAAAGTTTTCTACCTTGCAACCTACTCACGTTCTCTCTCATTTCTTACTCTTAGCAATTACCCACTGTACAAACTGGTAGTGACATGCACAATGTATGGGGCTACTTACTCACGAGAGTGTTTCTGCGCCGGTTGGCTTAATATACTTTCCACACAATGCTGGCTCTCCAAATCTCGCCTCAAAGGTTGTATTGGTCGTGTGACTTAAATTCTCAAGTGATTTTGAACTTCTCACCCTTTTCGCTCTTCAATAAAAGTGATCTTCAATATAATTGCAAATATTTGCTTGTTTTTAATGTACGTGTTGAAGGTTTCAATGGCTACAGTTGTTTTTTTTTTTCAATATAACACAGAATTTCTTATTAGTATTCACCCAAAAAAGACAAAAGTAATTAATGAAATTAGAGATGTGTCGGGGGCCTTAGGGATGGTTACTATACAAAAGTATCGAATCGTCCCTAAGGCCGCCCACACATGCGCTAATGTGTCGAACAACTAGTTGCGTCGTACGTTGACGCATATAGTGCGTGGACATTCTCCCACCCCTAGGCGTATTATACGCCTAATGTATTGCGCAGCTCACGCAAGGCACGGACGGCTTCGCCGATTAATATCCGACCGATCCTCCCCTGGTACTCGGCTGTTCGTAAGCCCGTTGCGGTGCAGCGGATGGTGCGGTCTCCGACTCCCCGTTGTCCCGCTGGTTGAGGCCTGGCCGCAGCGTTGCTGGAAGGCCCAGGAGTTGGTGGCCGACGACGGCGATCGCCAGTGGAGGTACGAGGGCGTGGCTCCGGTCTTCGCGAGTGTTGGGCTGTTCCGTGCGTCGTTGGTGATGTGGTCGGCCGCGGTTGACGAGCGCCGCTATCACGATGAAGCATGGTATGGTGGTGATGCCCGCAGACCCAACAGAGTTTTGTGACTGGCCGGGTGAGAACGCCATTTTGGGTGCGTACGTCGACCACTCGGATATGTCCGTCTCGTCCTGGGTGCGTAGTTTCGACGCGACCTAGTCGCCATTCAGTTGGGGCAAGTTGTCTTCCTTGACTACGACCAGCTCGCCAATTTTAGGGGGACTTTGGGTGCTTTGCCAGCGGTATCGTTTTTGAAGATCGGAGAGATAGTCGGTCTTCCAGCGATGACTAAACTGGTGGTGCAAAACTTTTACTCTTTCCCAGCGAGCAGTCATTGAAAGCTTTTCTTGGTCCGGTTCGGGAATGAAAGCATAGGCGCCCCTCGAAGAAAATGACCGGGGGTAAGAGCCGTGAGGTCATTGGGGTCTTGAGACAGCTGGGTAATGGGACGCGAGTTAAGTACGGCTTCTATGCGGATCAGTAGGGTAGAAAATTCCTCGAAGGTTAATGCGTGAGTCCCGGCAACCTTCTTAAGATGGGGTTTGAAGCTTTTGACCGCGGATTCTCATAAACCGCCCATGTGAGGTGCGCCGGCTGGTATGAACCTCCAGTTGATGCCTTGGGGTGCGTATTTTTGGACGATGTCCGACGATACTTCCTTGAGGAAAGACACAAATTCCGCTTCGGTTGCACGCTTCGCTCCGAGGAAGGTTTTTCCATTGTCGCTCATCATCGTGTTGGGGTACCCTCGACGTCCAACGAAGCGGGCAAAGGCGGCGAGAAAGGCCTTGCTGGTGAGATCGGAGCACAGTTCCAGGTGGACCGCTTTGGTGGAGAAACAGACGAAGACGGCTACGTAGCCCTTTACCAAGGTTGGGGAACGGAGCATCGAAGCTTTTATTTGAAATGGACCAGCAAAATCCACACCTGTTGTTGTAAAGGGGGGAGCGAACGTACACCGTTCAGGGGGTAAAGCGGCCATTATTTGGGAGCGTGTCTGTTGCTTGTGGATGGTGCACACCTTACATTGGAAAATGCACTTTTTAAGAGAGGTTTGAGACGAGCAATGTAAAACTCCTGCCGGATGATTTGTTGCATGAGGCGAATTTCGGCATGTAGGAGTAGCTCATGGAGAAATCGTATGTAGACTATAGAGAGCTTCGATTTCTCGGGGAGAATAATGGGATGACGCTCATTATACGGTAAGGTGGAGTGAGCTAACCGACCATTTACCCGGAGAACTCCGCTCTTATCGAGGAAGGGGTTTAAAGTGAGAAGGGAGCTGCGTTTTCCAATTTGCTTCGAGTCCTCTAAGCACGCCTTTTCAAGACCAAAATACCGAGTTTGGGTCACGACAAGTAGACGGTGTTTGCTCCTGAATACCGCTCACCGCGTCCTTTAGTCGACGTATAAATTTAAGCACGTAGGCCACAACACGGAGAGCTCGGGAGTAGGAGGAGAACCGATCTAAGATGTCTTCGGTTTCTTCGACGACGTGAAGGGCTTCGATTCGGCGCAGTTCGGGGGGATTCACGTTTCGGACCGTTTGTTTTGGCCACTCCTCGGGGGGTTTGGAAAGCCACTCTGGACCGTTCCACCAGAGTAGAGAGTGGGATAGTTCGGCAGGGGTACAGCCTCTGGTCCCCATGTCTGCCGGATTGTCCTTGCTGCGGACATGTCTCCAAGGGACGTTACCTACGAGATTGATGATTTGCGCGGTTCGGTTTGAGATATAGGTTTTCCAGGAATGAGGTGGCTCTTCGAGCCAGGCTAACACTATTTCGGAGTCGGACCACATAATTAATTTCCTTTTATTGAGACCGAGATGGGGTCGTACTACGGCGACTAATTTAGCTAATAACAGCGCTCCGCAAAGTTCCAGGCGTGGCAGACTGACGGTTTTGAGAGGAGCCACTTTGCCTTTGGACACTAGGAGGTGAGAGAAGACCTGCGTGCCGATAGTAGTTCGCACGTAGAGAAAACCATGGAGCTCGACATGTTGGTCAGGGGTGAAGTTAATCCATCGGGGTATTTGTATGGCAGAAATCGTTTGGAGGTTTTTGGCGAATTGTGCCCATTTGACTAGACGGATCGCTTTGACTTGCTCATCCCAATCGGTCCCGTCTAGCCATAACTCCTGCATCAGGATCTTGGCTTGTATCATAATGGGCGTAAGCCACCCTGCGGGGTCGAAAAGTTTTGCGATAGAGGAGAGTATTTGTCGCTTGGTAGAGGCTGCAGAGGCTGGGTCGGCATCGACTGTATAAGAGAATTGATCTGAGACTGCATTCCATTGTATTCCTAGGGTTTTGGCAGTACTACTTTTTTCAAACTCGAGAAAATCGGTTTCAAGTAAGTCTGCCTTTGAGACATGCTGGAGAATTTTGGGATGGTTCGCCGTGATCTTTTTTAGAGGGAAGCCGGCAGAGTTGAGGGAGTCTATAACTTCGTATAGAGATTGCTGGGCTGATTGCAGATCATGGCTGCCAGATAAAATGTCGTCCACATAAGTTTCTGACTTTAATATTGGGGCTGCGTTTGGATGACAATCGGATACGTCTTTAGAGAGCTCGTGAAGGGTGCATATCGCCAGGAAGGGTGCGCAATTGACACCGAAAGTGACCGTGTTTAGCTTAAAATCCTTTATTTGACCGTCTTGGGGAGTGCGGAAGATAATCCGCTGATAGTCTCGGTCATCGGGGTGTACGAGAATCTGGCGGTACATTTTCTCAACATCGCCGTTAAAAACGTATTTGTACGTTCTCCATTTCAGGAGCATCAGTCTCAGATCCGGTTGGAGAGTGGGTCCGGTGCATAACACGTCGTTGAAGGAGTGAGCGTTAAGGGACTTTTTCGACGCATTAAATACTACTCGGACCTTTGTGGTTTTCTTTTCTGTTTTAACGACCGCATGGTGAGGGAGATAGAATGAGTATTACTTGCCTTGGGATTCTATTTCTTCAGCACTATATTCTTCCATGTGGCCGAGATAAAGATATTCTTCCACTACTTTATCGTACTGGGATTTGAGATCGCCCTTTTTGATGAGGGTACGTTCCATGCCAACATACTGACGTAGGGCTGCGTTTCGGGATTGTCCTAAGTCGATACTGGTCGGGAATGTTGGTTTAAAAGGGAGCCGGACCATGTATCGACCGTCATTTTTCCAGTGGTAGTGTTTTGGAAAAGGTCCTCGCACATTTGGTCTTCTGGGGTTTCCACTCGGGTTCTGGGTACCTCTTCGATTTCCCAGAACTGTTTTAGCTGTTCATTCAGCTGTCCATTTGTTACCTCTTGAGTGGAGTGGACTGCAATTTTTTCGGGGACTTGGCCACTTAGTACCCAACCAAATATGGTATTTTGTGCCAGCAGTGTGGGGGAGATCTTTTCGATGCCATTAAGCATTATCTGTGGGATGAGATCACTGCCTAGTACCAAATCGATTTGGGAAGGGTTTTGACAATTCTTGTCTGCCAGGGTGAGATGAGACCATTTAACTTTCTGTTCCTGATTCAGCTTGAGGGTTGGGAGAAGCCTTGTGAGACGAGGTAGGACTATGGCTTGCGCTCTTATTTTCACTTTGCGGTCATTTGAGGTTAGTATAAGGGAGCAAAGTTTGTTGGATGTCTGTACAACCCCCCTCCCATGCCTGAGATCTCAAATAATGAGTGGGTATAGGGGAGCCCGAGCCGGGTTTGAGCTTTAGAGGAGATGAAGCTCCGTTCTGACCCTTGGTCAATTAAGGCTCTTAATTTAAACAGGTCCCCCTTGTGCTCTACAGAAACAATTGCTGTGGGAAGTACGATGGAGTTATCATTTTTGGAATGCAATGACTGAATCTGGGCTGCATTGGACGTAGTGGGATCTTCGTGCTGGGGGCCGCATTGTTGTTGTCCGGCTCCCGGTTATTTCCCATCGTTGCCACTTGGCATGTTGTCCTCTGAATTCCGGAACGGGGAGCTGCATCGTCATGTAGGGTGGAGTTGTGCGGACCTTGGCAGTAGAGGCACGTCCTTGTGCTGGTGCACGCTTTGATGAGGTAGGTTTGTGATAAACAATTTTCGTATAACTTGTTATCTCTTACAAACTTTTGACGCTCAGGGATAGGCAGTTTTTTATACCGCAGGCAGTTTTGTAGCGTATGGGAGGACTGCTTACACATTTTGCAGGCGTACATTTTTTGGTGCTCTGTGACATGAGCATTTGTTCGTGTTAGGGGGTTGTTGCTGTAGTCCGCTTGAGATTGACTTTGCCTAAACTGGGGTTTATTCTGACTTTGGAACGGCCTTGAGTAGTTTTGGGGTGTTGGAGTAAAACGGGGTTTAGCTGGGCGCCATTGGTCCACCCTCTCCACTATCTCATACCGAGTGGTTAGAAATTGGTCCATTTGGGACCAGTTAGGGAGGTCTCTTCTTAAGCTTAAGGATTGCTCCAACAGCGCAACTGTGCTTTCCGGGAGTTTTGATGTCACTAGGTAAATTAGAATGGGATCCCAATCCGCTGTTGGGACCGGTTGGGTAGCTAATATTTGGAGGCAGTTATTTACGGATGATTGCAGTTTTTGAATATCATCACTATTTTCCGACTGAATTGGCTTGAGGTTCATGAGAATTCGGATTTGATTGTCCACTAGCACTCTTTTATTTTCATATCGGGACTTGAGTGCTTCCCATGCGAGCGCGAAATTATCATCGCTTAAGGGAAATTGTTTTACTTTTTCGCCCGCTTTTCCTTGGGTCTTGTGCCGGAGATGGTACAGCTTTTGGGCATTGGAGAGTTTGGGGTGGTTGATATACACCGCAGTGAACATGTCAAGGAAAGACTGCCATTGATCATACCCTCCATAAAATACCTCAGTGTTGCATGGGGGGACTTTTAAGTTCATACGGAGGACTCTTGGAGGGGTTGGGATGGTTGTTGGGGCGGAGTTTTGCTCAATTCTTTGAGCTGGAGTTGATCGCCTATTTTTCCTTTTGTGTCCTCATATGATATAAGGCAAGATTGGTATTTACCGAAAGCTTAGGACTTAAAGTCATCGGGAAGGTCCTAGTCGTCTGATTCTACCACCGCGTCCGAAATTGTAATTTTTCTGCTAATGTGTAGTGGGGGAGTCCGGAATGAAAAGGGAGTACTCTGGGACCAGTTGACTACTATATATAGTGGGGGAGTAGTCCGGAATGAGTATGGAGTACTGGGGGACCAGTTGACTACTATTGACTAATATATGTAGTGGGGGAGTAGTCCGGAATGAAAAAGGAGTACTCGGGGCCAGTTGACTACTGGGTTGCGCAACTTTATACCGGACTAGTCAAATTTAATGCTGGGTTGCCGCTATATAATTTATATTTTTATATGTATATATTGAGATTCTACCGCAAGGGAACAAGTCAACGGCACTAGATATATATGTATGCTTTTATATATTAAATGGTGATATATATCTATGGACTTTGGCGAGATTTAAATATTTTTGGCGGGAAAATTAATAATTTATAATGGGGATTTTTAACTAATTTGGGGGTTCTAGGCGCTGGATTCTTTTATGGCGAAGAAGGACCATGTACAAACTGGTAGTGACATGCACAATGTATGGGGCTACTTACTCACGAGAGTGTTTCTACGCCGGTTGGCTGAATATACTTTCCACACAATGCTGGCTCTCCAAATCTCGCCTCAAAGGTTGTATTGGTCGTGTGACTTAAATTCTCAAGTGATTTTGAACTTCTCACCCTTTTCGCTCTTCAATAAAAGTGATCTTCAATATAATTGCAAATATTTGCTTGTTTTTAATGTACGTGTTGAAGGTTTCAATGGCTACAGTTGTTTTTTTTTTTCAAAATAACACAGAATTTCTTATTAGCATTCACCCAAAAAGACAAAAGTAGTTAATGAAATTAGAGATGTGTCGGGGGCCTTAGGGCTGGTTGTGGAAAGTTACTATACAAAAGTATCGAATCGTCCCTAAGGCCGCCCACACATGCGCTAATGTGTCGACGAACTAGTTGCGTGGTACGTTGACGTATATAGTGCGTGGACACCCACTATTCGCTTGGCAGACATTAACAAATATTGAGTTACGCCCTAGCCACAGGCTCAAAAAAATATAGCACTGAATTGAAAAGTAAGGCGCAAGACCATAATAATACAATAAGAAAAGATAGTTATACTGCCCATCACACAACAGGTTTAAAAATGAGACTTTCAATTTGAATTTTAAACCCTGAAAGAAATGGGTTTTGGAGATACGAGTATTCAGATAGCTTGCATATCCTTTGCTTGGAAAGTTCCGAGCAGTTTTCCAGATTGGTCTTCTAGCACATAATATGATGTGCCTATCTTGTCCCGAACGCGAGCCTTTCGATATGTTTGGGCCAGTTTACCGCAAAAGCTTTTTGAGGCGTTACTTAGCACGAAGTTTTTCCTCAGAACTTCATCTCCGACGTTGAAGGTCACTGGCCGAGATCGTTGGTTATATCTGCGGGCATTGGTGTTGTACGCCGCCTTCAAGTGTTTACGAACGGAATCACGTACCAGCGTAAGTTTATCGTGCCGATCAGAATCACTGCCTACTCTACCTTCCTCTAAATTGTCAAGATCCCGAAGAAGTTTATAATCGCCCCCATGCGTCATCATATGCTGCCCAAATGTTATGTAGTATGGGGTCTGGCTAGTCGTTTGATGGAGCGAGTTTAACAGAGCGCAATTAATTGCGCTTAAATGGGTAACCCATTCCCTTTGATCATTCTTGATATTGGCCCGCAGAGCTGCATTAATCGATCTATTAACCCTTTCCGAGCTGTTACTCTGTGGTGAATAAACGGCCGTGAGAATGTGTTTGTGGAGTACTTGCTGCTGCAAACCCTTCGGCACGACAAGCTTCCAGGCTGAGTCTTGTTGTTCAGTGCCACCATTGTAAAACTCCGTTCTATGGTAAACAAATTTGTCTCTTACTTGAAAATCTGGAAACTTTTCGGGATTTCCTTTAACTTTTTCTAGCAATTGAACATATTCTTTGGCATTGAACTCAGATGATTGTAAATCGATATGGGGTACATTCTCAACAGCTATTGTAATTTCATCCAAATTTTCATACCCTATGCGCGAGAGTGCATCTGGTACTATATTTGCGGTCCCCTTTCTATGCTCTATTTTAAAAACGAAAGACTGAAGCTTTAGAGCCCATCTCGCTAAACGACCATTTAGGTCAGGTTGCCTCAAAAGCCATTTTAGACTGGCATGATCCGTAACAATTTTAAACTCTTGGCCCTCGATATATGGCCTAAACTTTTTGACTGCGAGCACAGCAGCTAAACATTCCTGCTCTGTGACGGAATAATTCCGTTGAGCTTTATTGAGCTTCTGAGTCATGTACGCAATGGGAACTTCTTCAGCTCGATCGTCTAGTTGTGCTAGTACGGCACCTACTCCATATTGACTAGCGTCACACTGGACAATAAATGGTTTGCTAAAGTCTGGGTTGACTAACAGGGGTGCTGAAGATAGTCGAGTTTTGAGTAAGTCGAAAGCTGCTTGCGCTTCCTCCGTCCACTCAAATTTATGTCCTTTCTTCAGCAGTTCTGTCAGTGGATTAGTTATGTCGGCGAAATTGGCTATAAATCGCCGATACCACCCGGCCATTCCCAAAAAGCGTCGCACCTGCTTAATTGAATTAGGGACCGGGTATTCGCGAATAGCTGACACTTTCTCAGGATCAGTCTGTAAATTACCATAACCAACAACATATCCTAAATAAATAATTAAATATTTTAATTTGAGTGCTAAGTGACCGAACTATATAGCAAAATGAGTAAAAACACTTAAACCTTTTTGTCACTTATTAATTTTTTATTGTACAAAACAATAACAATACATATGTTTCAGCACTCTCGTGGTGCCTTCATCAGTTGGTAGCGTTCAACTAGCCATTGTCTAACATTAAAAACAAAGCAATGCTCTTAGAAATAAAAAACATTATAATATACTAAAAAATAAGTATAAGCATAAAGAGAAAAATGCAGTAATACGGCAATAACAAATACAAGCTTTAAAATATAAACAAATTTACTGCAAAGCTACAAACAAACTTGAGTACAGTGGGCCAATATCCTTATTCACAGCAACATTTTTATTTTTATATATATGCATGGATTCTAAAATATTTAATTTATTCATATTCCATTCTGATTTGATTAATTTGAAGTCATCTTCACTTATTCGGTGCCTGTTTGAAAGGGCATGTTCAGCAATTCCACTTTTTGGTTCTATGTTATTTATATATTTGAGATGTTCATTCATCCTTGTGCGTACTGTGCGCGTTGATTGGCCAATATATTTTGCGCCGCATATCACTCCGTCGTCATTAGATCTAATTCTAATGACGACGGATCTAATTCTAATGACGACGGAGTGATATGCGGCGCAAAATATATTGGCCAATCAACGCGCACAGTACGCACAAGGATGAATGAACATCTCAAATATATAAATAACATAGAACCAAAAAGTGGAATTGCTGAACATGCCCTTTCAAACAGGCACCGAATAAGTGAAGATGACTTCAAATTAATCAAATCAGAATGGAATATCAATAAATTAAATATTTTAGAATCCATGCATATATATAACAAGTAAGGAAGTCTAAGTTCGGGTGAAACCGAACATTACATACCCAGCTGTGCACATAAAGTGGGCGTGATCGTTCACCGATTTTTCTTATTTTCTGTGGTAGTACTCTACATAAACATAACATGCCTGGTACCTAGTTTCGTTAATCTATCTCACACCGTTCTGAAGTTGTTAGCAGTCGAATTTAAAAATTGCTTGAGTCATAAGTGGGCGGTAAAGAATATGAAAGTTGATGTATGTACCAAATTATATTATTATAGCGAAATCAGTTAATTAGATATGGACTTTTCAATATTTCCACCTCCTTTCAATATAACTTTTATGAAAAAGTAGGCGTGGTCGCGAAGCGATTTCGTTTATTTTCTATAGCTGAATTTACCACAACAATAGTATGGCCTCTACGAAATTTCGTTATACTAGCATAAACTGTTCTGAAGTTATTAAGAGTCAAAATTTTAAAATTTCTTCAAATATACGTGGGCGGTACCACGCCCCCTTTTCAAAAATTTTTATAAAATCGGCCTTAGAACATCTAAATCAATACATATTGCAAATTTTATCATTGTAGCTGCTTCTAATATTGAATTAACCCATTTTATACGTTTTTCGAAATTTTCGATATCGAAAAAGGGGCGTGGTTATGGTCCGATTTTACCCATTTTCAATAGCAATCTATTCTGAACCCAAATAAGTACGCATGCCAAATTTGGTGAAGATATCTCATTATTTGCTAAAGTTATCGTGTTAACGGACAGACGGACGGACGGACAGACGGACGGACATGGCTCAATCAAATTTTTTTTCGATCCTGATCATATTGATATATGGAAGTCTATATCTATCTCGATTCCTTTATACCTGTACAACCAACCGTTATCCTAACAAAGTTATAATACCCTGTGTACAAGTACAGCTGGGTATAAAAATAAAAATGTTGCTGTGAATAAGGATATTGGCCCACTGTACTCAAGTTTGTTTGTAGCTTAGCAGTAAATTTGTTTATATTTTAAAGCTTGTATTTGTTATTGCCGTATTACTGCATTTTTCTCTTTATGCTTATACTTATTTTTTAGTATATTATAATGTTTTATATTTCTAAGAGCATTGCTTTGTTTTTAATGTTAGACAATGGCTAGTTGAACGCTACCAACTGATGAAGGCACCACGAGAGTGCTGAAACATATGTATTGTTATTGTTTTGTACAATAAAAAATTAATAAGTGACAAAAAGGTTTAAGTGTT
The DNA here is from genome assembly GCA_964058755.1 of Campiglossa producta. NCBI lineage: Eukaryota > Metazoa > Arthropoda > Insecta > Diptera > Tephritidae > Campiglossa > Campiglossa producta. The sequence goes on along the minus strand of CAXKVI010000006.1, from coordinate 43,603,812 downwards.
TTTACTCATTTTGCTATATATCCTAAATACTTTGCTTGTTTTAGGCAAAATTTACTTTTCCCTATGTTTATGGTTAAGTTGGCTTTATGAAAACGTAACGCGACTTCTTGAAGTAAGAGTATGTGCGCATCGAAAGTCTCCGAAATAATGAGAAGGTCATCTAGGTAGACAAAAACTCTCTCTTTAAGATGGTAAGGGATGACCTTATTCATTAGACGGCACATGGTCTGGGGAGCGTTACACAGCCCAAACGGCATTACTCGAAATTGGTACAATGGTCTATTTGGTATCGTAAATGCCGTTTTATCACGTGAGTTCTTTTCCAGTGGAACCTGCCAGAAGGCATCTTTTAAGTCCAGGCTGGAAATGAACTCAGCGCGAGGGGCCTGCTTAATATGCCTTCGATATGGGGTAATGGATAGGCATCGCCAATCGTTACGGCGTTGACTTTACGGCTATCGAGACAGAGTCTAACTTTTCCTGGCTTCCTTACCAGCACCACAGGTGAGGACCACGGACTGTTTGACTCCTCAATTACTCCCATAGCTAACATGCGATCAATCTCCTGACCTACAATTTTTTCTATCGCGGGGAGATCGGGTAATGACGCTGCTTTATTGGCTTCGCCGCTCCAGTCTCGATCACGTGTTCTACCAGACTAGTGCTGCCAAGTCCCTTTTCTTCGAATGACGGAAAACCCAGTATAGTGGCATCGAGAATTTTCTTCTGCCTTTCTGATAAAACGTGCACGTTGTCATCCACGCTGCTATCATTTAATGTATATCCGGTGCTACCCCAAAAGTTTTCCAAAAGTTGATGCCAAGATAAAGATCTTGACTCAAGCTAGGCACAATATAAAATTCGATTTTATTCAGTTTCACATTGTAGGTTACCTCCAAGTCCACCACACCCAATACCTTCTGATTTTTAGCATCCGCAGTATACAAGGTAGAATCTAGTTTTTTCAAGTCTATGTCCATGCCCCTAATACTTTCAGCTAGATTTGAACCAATGCAACTTATCGATGCACCAGAATCAAGCAGACCAAACATCGTCTTCCCAAGAACTTTAACAGCGGCATACGGCCGTGCGTCCAGCGGTTTGCACAAGGTAGCTGAAGCTAAACTTTTTTGTTTGGCCTTTATTTCCTTCCAGAATTCTCTTGAACGTACACTAGATCTAGGCTCATTAAAAATTCGGTGTTCTTCGTAGTTCTTTAAACGGATATGTAAGGGAGTAATAGGGTGCACCTGTTGTGGGCTTTCAGGGGTGTTTAGTCTGGTTTACATTCTGCTGTCTCTGTGATACCATGTTGGGATGTCTGCTGTTGGGATTGCAGACATCCCTCAACCTGTTTTCCGGCTTGTTACACTTAGGACAATTTGGCATAAAGAATGCGATTAGGCCACAACCGTAACAGAAAACAAGTCTTGGTTTAAGGCATTGCTTATAACTGTGGCCTACTCCATCACAGTTCCAGCATTTTCTTTCAATCGCTTCAACACATAAGTTCTCATCTATACTTTGATTAACCGCTTCGACATTAAGAGTATTTGAATTTGCCACTTCCGAAAGTTGCCTCTTAGGTACTGAAGGAAGGCGTGTCGGATTACATTTTGGTTGAACGGTATCAAAGAAATTTTCTCTTCGCCAGCATGCGCGCCGTAATTGCGAAACCGTTGAAATGTCTAAGTGTAGGAGCTCTAGTCTAACCTCGGGGCGTATGTTCCGTAACAGTGTCTCAACTAGTTCTTGCTCTGTCATAGGAGTGCGTAAATTGTCACTAAGCGACACAACTGACTCAAAGAATTGTTCGAAGGGTTCTCCAGTCTTTTGCTTACGATCGCGTATAATTTCCTTAATATCGTAATCCGTGCGGATGTCCTTAAAATGGGCCTTTAAAGCTTCACAAAGGTCATACCAATTAAGTGTACGCACAGAGCGATGGTATCTCCAATACCAATTCCTAGCCTTTCCCTCGAATAAAATATGTGCGTTTTGACTAAATGCATTAAAATCTCCACGCAAAGAGCTCATAACTAATGCATTCACTCGATAAATAAATTCTAGTACGGACATTTTCTCAGAAGACCCATCAAATGTTAGCTTCCAATTATTGATTATCTTAGATGTTGCCTCGGTTGGAACGCGGCTATGGCCACTAACATTAAGGTTATGGGCACTAACATTGATGTCTCTCTGATATTGCTGACTATCATTACTTCTGTTAGATGCTCTTGGCTCAATATCAGCTGGAGGTTGGGTATTCGGTAAGTCTCTAGATAATACTGGCTCTAAGGGCTCAATTGTATTCGCATTTGGGTTTTGATTCAAATTCATATTTAATAAATGGGATTCTAATGATCGGGTTGCTACTTGACTAACCATTGTACTAAGTTCACGCGTCGATTGTTCACGTGCTCGAGAAAGAGATTCATCAATCATTTGCTGAATTCTATTTAGATCAAAGCTGGTAATTCGTTGATCATCACGGTTGGAGCGATTGTGTCTACCCCGCCGTGCGTTCATAGGAGTGTGATTCCCGCCTATATTTGTACCATCCGCGGCACTGTTCTGTGCTCTCGATCGAGTCACTCGCCCTCCAGGTAAGGTATTTCCCGAACGGGGAATAGCACCTCTGGATAAATCCATATTTACCATTGGAAACTGCTCCTGTTCAGAAAAGCTTTTAAGAGATTGATTGTCACAGACTTGCCTGCATAGTGGACAAGTATCGTGATCGGATAACCAGATCGATAAACAGGAACGGTGAAACCCGTGGTGACATGGGGTTTCAACAAAGTTAAACGCGGTTGTTGCTTCATTGCAAATCGTGCATAAATTACCGGGGTCATCTAAACTGAGTAAATATTCAACGCTGTGTCGAATAGCCATTTTAGATTAATTTCGGTTGTATAAAAAAAAATTATTTAAATTTGCTTACTTGAATGTATGAATATTTTGCCTTAAGTCTTTAGTGATAATTGGATGTTGGCTGAGTTTAGAAATAAGATATTGCATTCATTGGCAACGACAGATTTCGAAATTAGATGGTGCGCAAAATAAAGTTTCTTGTAATTGGGAATACTAAAAATTAATACAAGAATTTAACTTTTTTCGCTATATTTGTGGTAGTGTAGAACCCTTTAATTGGTTCTTATCTATTCCAAATCAAATAAAGCCAAATAATAGAGGAGTATAAATTTATCCTCGTTTCATAGTGGTTAGGTAAACGATCCAAACGCATTTAACCTAATTCCTACTCTACGAAACTTGATAAAGAAAAAGTAACTCAAAGTTATAAAGTTTGAGGCCCTAAAGCTTTCAGGGCCCCACGTTGGGTGCCATTTTATAATGTCATGAACCATTTGTTAGAATCCGAGAGAGGCTGTGCATGCTAGCGGTTCCAGGTCTGGTTCAGTGGGTTGTCGGGGCTCTTGCTCAATTGAATCAATTTCAAATGATACGGCCTTCCTGCGTATACCTCGGTATACATCCCAGAGTATATAATAGGAGCTACTTACATAAAAATTGAACATCTGTCGTTATCAAATAAATACAAAAGTGGAGACCCTCGGTGTAATTAAGTCTCTGCGTTCCGTCTCATTCCCGTCCCTACCTAATAATTGAGAGACATAAGCGCTCTCCCTAGCCCTACCGATCTCCAGCCAACACCAATATCACTCACAAGACTTCAAACTTTAAATTCACATTTTATTGTTGGTAGCTTAACTATTTACAAATAGCTCGTTTCATTCTTACTTTTCTTTTTGTTTACAATTATGTTTTAATTCAATTCATTGCGACTATGGCATTTGCTCACTAGAAATTTACATATATATTATTAACTTTATGAATGATTTATGAATGCAAAAAAAAAAGTAATTTTTACCTACAACATATGGTTTAGGTAATTATAGTATTGAAATGAATGAACATAGTATTTTTGTGTGTTTTTTTTTGTGTTTGTTTTAAGAGTTGTGTATCTTAACTTACTTTGATTTTTACAGGTCTCCAGCTCCGTATTTGCGCAAATAGGTGAGGTACGAATTCTGTAGTGTTGTTGTTAGAACTATCGTTTTATATTTTTGATTTTTCTCACTATGATTATATTGGGTTATATTTTTTTTTTTTTTTTTTTTTTGTAGTTTTATATAAAGAAAAAAAATACTATGATTACTTTTGTATGCTTTTAGCCAAATTCATTCAATTGTATTGTGCACTTAGTGCATCTTTCAATAAAACAAAAACAATGTTAAAATTTACATGTGGAATTTTGACTTTCAATTAAGGTGTGAAACGAACGTAGATATAAATTGAATCACTTAAAAAAAAGGCACATATATACAAATATAGGTATATATATATACAAATATAGGTATATATATACAAATATAGGTATATATGTCTCTATGTACGTGCTTAGATACGTACAAATATGCAACTACATTTATTTATATTAATTTTTATTTAGTTATTTTTTTAAATTTTTTTTTCTGGTATTAAAATTTATGCGGCAAAAATGCTTTGGGCTGAACGATGCGTTGGAAATTGAGGACTATTTTGATATGCACCGCTTGTTAGCTGTATAGTGTTTGATGAAGTCTCGTCAACTTGGTTTAAATCCACGTGGTACCAAGTAAGGATCTGGATCCCCCGGATTATACCTAAATTCAATTTACATTATCAGATATCCTTAGAAGAAGGGGGTTTTTTTAATTTTTTTTTTTTTTGGTCTTACCATAAAGATTTCAGTACGAAACTGCAATGTGAAAGTTGGTGGGATGACGCTCGAAATTCGAAGTCGTGGTTTTTACTTCAAAATTTAATTTACGCCGAAATGTAAGGCATATAACATTTGGGTAGCTCTAATTCACTTCTATAATTGGCACGATGTATTTATAACTTTAAGGATTCTCACAAAAACACACGATTTTTATGGTTACTAATTATGAAAGAACTTCCTTTTTTCACAGCCATAAATGCAATGGCAGAGGAAATAATAGTTCTCTACCTTGCAACCTATTCACGTTCTCTCTCATTTCTTACTCTTAACAATTACCCACTATTCGCTTGGCAGACATTAATAAATATTGAGTTACGCCCTAGCCACAGGCTCAAAAAAATATAGCACTGAATTGAAAAGTAAGGCGCAAGACCATAATAATACAATGAGAAAAGGTAGTTATACTGCCCATCACACTATCTACGCCCAGATTAGTTAGAGCGGAGTTGATACCCTCCGGGCTTATATTGTTGAAAGCTCCCTCAATGTCTAGGAAGGCCACGAGACAGTAGTCCTTTTCACACAGCGATTTCTCAATGACAGATACTAGGCTGTTCAGAGCAGTTCTGTTGATTTACCCTTGGTGTATGCATCCTCTCAAAGGTTTTGAGTACAAAGGACGAGAGACTAATCGGTCTGTAGTCTTTTGGCTCGTAGTGGGATGCCTTCCCAGCCTTAGGTATAAACACTATCGTGGCGCTTCTTCAGGAGCCCGGAATGTGGTTGAGAGCCAGGCAGGCTGTGAAGAGGAATACCAGCCATTTAGCTGATGTCTCCAACGTGTTTATAAGTTGCGCGGGGATAAACCCGTCCTTATACGGTTCAAAGCTCTTAACTGCCCACCTTAGTCTTTCCTCAGTGATGGGTATATTTACTGCCAGGTTTGTTGCAGGTGCTAGTGGTGCGTCATGCAGATTCCCCGGAAAATGTGTGTTCAAGAGCAGCTCAAGCAGCTGTCCTAGAGCATTTGAGAGCGCCGATGTAAATGTAGTAACAAGATCCTCCATCTCCTCTACTGATGAGGGGGCTTGTGAGGGCAGTACTGGTAGGTCTCTGTCTAATATTTCATTGTGTAACTGCCAATTAGTGTTACGTGGATTGCGTTTCATGACTGGTTGTTCTACAATAAAGTCTAAATCCATTTCTATATAACGGTGGTCGTAGAATGAATGTTCTTCCAGAACCCGCCATTTTCTGACCCACTCCTAAGCGCCTTCACTAGAGATGGTGAGGTCGATGACCTCCCTGCGGGTCTTAGAGATAAAAGTAGGCTCATTACCCACGTTGCAAATTACAGGTTGGTTGTTAATAGGTAATCAAAAGGATACTCGCCCCTGGCATTGATATCGGAGCTCCCCCGTTGAACATGGTGAGCATTAGCGTCCGCTCCAATAATAAGATTACCCGTGCAGAAATTTGATACCAGGTCTTTCACCTTCGTTTGTGGTGGGGTTCTTCGGCGTCGTAGCGCATATAGACCGACGCCACCGTCAGGCGGTTGCTGTCCAACGGTCCAAAGGAGTTGAACTCAGACTTGACCAAAAAACACGTTCTGACTTTGCTCTCCTCGCTGGCTCGAATGAGCTTGAAGCCCTTAGTCCCCAATCCGCAGATTCTCGAGCTATTGACCCAGGGTTCTTGGATGAGGACCACATCCACGTCGCCTTTAGAAAGACGACTACTTAAAGCAGCCGAAGCCACTTTAGATTTGTGCAGATTAATCTGAAGCACCACCAACATGAGAGCGCACATACTTCCGTGCCGTCCCCATATCGTCGAGGTTTGCCCCATCCCGGAGGTTGCCTATAATAATAATAATAATAATAATAATTCCCAGACGGATTACCCACCATATCTCGTCCAACCGGCACGAGGGGCGCACCCGCACAACGCGCAGATTGTTTAAAGTTGCCGAGCCGTTGAAAGGCATTGGTTTGTTAATCGTCGAGATCTAAAACTGCTCAGCTACAGAGAAAGACTCATCAGCCAAGTTAAATACTTAGATATAGAAAAAGTTGGTTAACGAAAGATTTAGAGTCAACTGTAGAGATAGGCAGAGAATATTAAATAAACAAACAAAGTGAAATAAATTTAATAAATATAAATATATATAATAAATACTAATAAAAAGAATTCAAACCAGGATTAAAGACTACAATACAGTTTCTATGTATTAAGGGCAGAAAGAATAGATTCTTTTATGCGGAGAAGCGAGTCCGAAATATCAAACGTATCAGCATGAGAGTTATAATCCTGACATAAACAGCGAAATGGTTCATTTAACTCATAGTTAGTTCTACACTGTTTCAAGACAAGTGGTTTATAATGACGTGATGGCCGAGAGGGTACATTGAAATTCACCTCGCTTAGAAGAATCGGGCTTGAGAGAGATCCATTTAGTAACTTAATCTCTTAGAGAAAAAAGTAAAAATTGTTTTTGGACTGATTCTAACCTATCTATATGGACTTGGTAGCGCGGGTTCCAGACGGTTGAGCCGTATTCTAGTATGGGTCTGACTAATGTAGTAAAAAGAGCTTTAGTTACATAAGGGTCACTAAATTCTTTAGACCATCGTTTGACAAAAGCTAAAACCCCTCTAGCCTTACTGGCTGTTGCGTTAATATTGTGACGAATTCGATGATTGCTTGATTATTTTCCCTGAGTTCGATCACTGTACGTTAAATAAAACACCCCGATTCTGCTTAATAAGTAGTACGCTTTATTCAGTACTAAAAACCGTAGTACAATAACGCGGGTTAATTCACTGTTCAGTACTTCACTGTACAACACTTCAAAATAAACTGACTGATTTGCGTTGTCTTTGCGCGGTTTATATACCCTAGCAGACAGCAGCTTCACAACCTAGAAATGTCTACACATTTCTTGTTTAATCGCGCAACCGTGTTCTCGAAACGTTTATCTATCGTCATCTCCTCTTTGTGCCATATTCGCAAACTGCCTCTCGCGCTCACAGCTATAGTTGTGGTAGTGACGCTAGTGATGGAAATACGCTAGAGTTGGCAGATGAGCGATTCTTGAGAACATTCGCCACACTGCCCTCCACCTAAGTCTGATCGTCCCGATCAGACACATTTCCCGATCCAAACGTTGCCAGCCTCTCCAGATGAACAACCTTCATTTTGTTTCGTGGTCTTCCAACAGTTTGTATGCGGTAGACAACATCATTTATCCGCTTTATTACTTTATATGGGCCTTCCCAGTTACATTGCAGTTTTGGGGACAAACCTTTCTTTCGTTGTGGGTTGTATAGCAGCACTAAATCCCCTTCTTTAAAACCTTTCGAGTTGATGGCTTTGTCGTATCTGGCTTTCATCTTATCACTCATGATCTTCGTCCGTTGTCTTACAAGATCGTGTATTTCTCTCATTTCTTCTTCCAAGATGCTAGTGGATTTCCTGGCATTTATTCCTTCATCAGCATTTATCCCAAACTTCAAGTCAGCTGGCAACCGCAGATCATTCCCAAAAATTACTTTTGCCGGAGTCTGACCCGTTGTTTCATGTATTGCCGAGCGATATGCCATCAGGAACAAGGAGATGTGCGTGTCCCAATCTCTCTGGAACTTATCCACTACTTTCCTCATGTGCTCTTCCAAGGTTCGATTGAAACGTTCCACCATGCCATCTGACTGAGGATGCAGTGCAGTTGTTCGCGTTTTCCGAATACCCAATGTCTTGCACACTTCTTGGAATACAACTGATTCGAAATTCCTGCCTTGGTCGGAATGTAACTCCATCGGTACACCAAACCTCGCTACCCAATTGTTTATGAACACCTCTGCAATGGTTTCTGCCTCTTGATTTGGAATCGGGTAAACTTCTGGCCATTTGCTGAAATAGTCCATAACAACTAGTACGTATTTGTTTCCGAGTTTGCTAGTAGGAAATGGACCAGCTACATCCATGGCAATCCTCTCAAACGGTGCACCTGTGTTGTACTGCTTCATCTGTCCATGGCTTCTCGACTTCGGACGATTTGCTTTGATGCACACCTCACAGTTGGCGATCCACTCCGCGATCGACTGCCGGCAACCAACCCAATAGAATCTCTGCTTGACTTTCTCCAAAGTTTTCGTGACTCCGAGATGACCTCCACTTGGACCATTATGTAGCTCATTCAAAACATCAGAGATTTTCTTCCTTGGGACAACTACCAGCTTCCGAGCGCATTGCCATCTTCGCTTTCCCATAATCTATGTAAGCAACCGGATACCAATTTCAGACTGTTCCACTGTGCCCAATATGACTTGGCAACAGGACTCTCTGCTGACATCTCCTCTCTTGTTGGTCGTTCGTTTTGCTCGATTCCTTGCATCACACGTACCAGATCTGGGTCCTCTAGCTGATGCTTCCTTAGTTGATCCATGTTCCATTCGTCCGTAGATGTTATAGTCATCAGCCGCACATCTATAACATCTTCCTTGGCCTCAGCTTTCGAACAATGCTTACATTCAAGGTTACATGGTCGCCGGGACATTGCATCAGCATTGCCGTGGTTGCTGCCTTTGCGATGCTCTATGGAAAAGTCATAACTTTGTAGTCGCTCTATCCACCGTGCCAATTGACCTTCCGGATTACGGAACTGCAAAAGCCATTTCAACGCTGCATGGTCTGTCCTGACGTGGAATCGCTGTCTATAGAGATACTTGTGGAAATGTTTGATGCACTCCACCAATGCCAGTAGTTCTCTTCGTGTTACACAATAGTTCCTTTCGGGCTTTCCAATTGTGCGGCTATAGTATGCCACTACCTTCTCCTGCCCATCGACAATCTGTGACAAAACTCCTCCAATCGCATAACCACTTGCATCTGTATCCAGAATAAACGTTGAACCTGGGATTGGATACGCTAACATTGGGGCAGTGCACAGCCGTTCCTTCAAGGTTTGGAAAGCCACTTCATGTTCCTTCTTCCAATCAAATGACATATTCTTTCTGGTCAACTCATGAAGGATACTGGCTACGCTAGCGAAATTCGGTACAAATCGACGATAATACGTGCACAGTCCGAGGAAACTTCGTAGCTCATGTAAATTTTTCGGTCTTGGCCAATCCTTTACTGCTTCGATCTTCTCTTTAGCAGTGCAAATTCCCTCCGTAGTAACCTTGTGACCCAAGTAACTTACTTCCTTCTTGAACAATGCACACTTTTTGGGACTTAATTTCAGACCGGCGCCAGCTATCCTTTGGAAAACTTCCTCCAAGTTCTTAAGGTGTTCCTCAAAGCTTTTTCCCAGCACGATGATGTCATCCAGGTACACCAAACACGTTTTCCAATGCAGTCCTTTCAATACTTGATCCATGAGTCTCTCAAAAGTAGCTGGAGCGTTACATAGTCCAAAGGGCATTACCGTAAATTGCCACAGGCCCTCTCCAATGCTGAAGGCTGTCTTTTCCTTATCCTCATCTTTCACCTCTACTTGCCAATAGCCGCTTTTCAAGTCCAGTGTTGAGAACCATTTCGTACCAGATAGTGAGTCCAGAGTATCGTCAATTCTGGGTAATGGATAGCTGTCCTTTTTCGTTACGTCGTTCAACTTCCGGTAGTCCACACAGAACCGCATTTTTCCATCCTTTTTCTTCACTAGCACTACCGGTGAGCTCCATGGACTAGCTGATGGTTCGATCACGCCGCTGTCACTCATTTCTTGTATAATTTCTCTTACCACTTGGCGTTTGGCCAATGGAACACTTCGAGGAGCTTGGCGGATTGGTCTCGCGTCACCGGTATCAATGTGATGCTTCACTACATTGGTCCGACCTGGTTTGGAGCCATCCTTGTCAAATATGGTAGAGTACTTTAGTAGAAGTTGGTTTGCCTTACTCTGGTGGTCTTCTTCGAGCTCTTGCGTCCACGCCGTGATATTATCTGATAGATTACTGTTGCTGGTAGAGACATTTCCCTGGAGCTGTTCACAGTTTATAATCACCTCCACCTCCTGACATTGTCCCAATATAGCTCCTTTGGAAAGCTTGATCGGCGATCGGAACTCATTTAGTACTCTTACCGGTATACGTCCATCTTGTTTTGTCATAGCCAGTGTTTTTCCTACTAGTATATCCGTCTTTGAATTGTTTGCTGCCTCGACAACCCACAATTTGTTTGTCCCATAATCTCCATCAATCCTTGCCCAAACGACTGCCTCCGACTTCGGTGGAATTTGTTGGCTATCTTCCACGAGTACCCGCTTACTGATGTACTTGTTCTCGTAACCAAAATTGAGTGGCACATCCATGTTCTTATAGCTCATGGTCCTGTTTTGCATGTCGATCTTGATGCCTTGGTTGCTTAAGAAATCCACACCAACTATCTCATCAACAATATCTGCCACTATAAAATTGTGTAGGACGGTGACATTTCCAATTCCGATTTCACATGTTATTTCTCCTTGGACTTGAGTGTCCTCACCAGTCGCCGTACGCAATTTTGCTCCATGTAATGGCCTCACTTCTTTGTTGACTAAATCAGATCGAATGATGGAATGAGATGCGCCCGTATCAATAGTTAGTAAACGCTCTTTTCCGTCCACGAGTCCTCCAACAGTAACATTACTTGCCTTCCTTCCGATCTGTGAGACAGAGATTATGGGGCATCCAATTGCGGGAGCCAGCCTACGCCCCTTGCGGCTGACTCTCTTTAGTTTAACGGTTGGTTGGATTGGGAGACTTGCTCATCTCCTTCAGCCTTGCGCTTACGTCCGCTTGCATTACTGGAATTATTGGAGCCACATCCACAATAACGTGCAATATGACCAGATTTTCCGCACTTAAAGCACTTAATGGAGCCATCGCTTTTCTTCTGTACCCCATTCAATGCTTCCAAAATTTTGTCGATTTTGTTGACCAAGTCTGGCGTCTCCACTTCCACACGATGAGCTTTGTACAATGGTTTGCTCAAAAGAGATGCGGTTTCTTGAGTTAGAGCATGTGATACCGTCTCCGCAAATGATCTCTTTGGATTTGCATAGGTGGCCCGCTTCGTCTCCACGTCACGTATTCCATTTATGAAACTTTGGATTTTCACCCTCTCGATGTATTCCACTGGTGCGTCTGCGTTTGCTAGATGAGCCAACCTCTCGATGTCCGATGCAAACTCCTGTAATGTTTCGTTAGCCTTCTGAGAGCGATTTTGTAGCTCTATTTGATGTATCTGCCTCCTATGCTCGCTGCCGTAACGTCTTTCAACGGCTCCCATCAACGCTTCATAGTTGTTTCTTTCAGCGTCCGGAATAGTCTGTAAGATTTCGGCTGCAGGTCCTTTCAATGCCACAAATAAAGCAGCGACTTTGTCCTCAGCGCCCCAGTTACTCACAGCTGCTGTCTTCTCAAATTGTAGCTTAAATACCTGGAAAGGAACAGAACCGTCAAATGATGGGGTTTTTACCTTGGGTACGCTTGTGGAAACACTTGGACGATTCAGCTGCAACTCCTGGATACGACTTCTTAACGCATCCACCTCGGCTTCGACTTTCTCCTCAAGCTGCATTAGTTTCTCGTCCATGCGCGCCTCTAGTTTTGAGGACATACGTGCTTCCTGTTCCTCTAGCTGTGTAGACAACTGCAATATTTGAGATGCCATCTGCGTCTTCGTTTCTTCCCACTGAGATGCCAAGCGTGTCTCTTGTTGTTCCAACTGAGATGCCATGTGTGTCTTCTGTTCCTCCAACTTTGATGCCATGCGTGTCTCTTGTTGTTCCAACTGAGATGCCATGCTTGATGTTATGTTGTTTGACATCTGAGCCAAGGCAGCCAATAAAGAGTTTGTGTCCACATTTTCCACTGAATCCGGAGAATCCTTTTGCTCTTCTATTTTCGTCGCCTCATCCGCAAGCTGAAAAACGTGGTCGTCGACGTTGATTCCCTCTGCTTCCATAGCCTCTCGCAACCGTGATTGTAGCTCTGCTTTATTGCCCGTTGTTGCCAATCCACGTCGTTCTAACTCGTGTTTGAGTTGCTGGATCTTCAACTCATTCAACTTTGCCATGTCCTTGTTATCCTTAAAATGTCCTTGTTATCCTTTTCAATGTCCTTGTTATCCTTTTCAATGTCCTTGAATTTATTTAACAATACCGCTTCTGACACCAATTGTGACGAATTCGATGATTCCTTGATTATTTTCCCTGAGTTCGATCACTGTACGTTAAATAAAACACTCCGATTCTGCTTAATAAGTAGTACGCTTTATTCAGTACTAAAAAGAGTACAATATCGCGGGTTAATTCACTGTTCAGTACTTCACTGTACAACACTTCAAAATAAACTGACTGATTTGCGTTGTCTTTGCGCGGTTTATATACCCTAGCAGACAGCAGCTTCACAACCTAGAAATGTCTACACATTTCTTGTTTAATCGCGCAACCGTGTTCTCGAAACGTTTATCTATCGTCATCTCCTCTTTGTGCCATATTCGCAAACCTGCCTCTCGCGCTCACAGCTATAGTTGTGGTAGTGACGCTAGTGATGGAAATACGCTAGAGTTGGGAGATGAGCGATTCTTGAGAACATTCGCCACAATATGGTGGTTGAAACTAAGCTTGCTATCCATAGTAACCCCCAGGTCAACGAAGTCGTGCACCTGCTCGAGACTATAATTGTTAATTGTGTAGGAGGCTGGCTGAAAAGTTCTTCGCGAAAAACGCATGTATTTACATTTCTTAAGATTAAGTGGCATATAATTTAAATCGCACCAAGTAACTAAGTTATCTAGATCCGATTGTAGCATAGATTCATCCTCACACGATCTGAATGACATGAAAAGTTTTACGTCATCGGCATACATCAAGATTTTTGAAAACATTATTGTAGTAGATATGTCGTTTATAAACAGCAAGAACAGAATCGGACCAAGATGGCAACCTTGAGGAACACCTGATGAGACATGAATAACATCTGATAAAACATTTTTAAACACTACTTTTTGTGTTCTGTCAGTAAGATAAGAAGAAATCTAGCGAACGAGACCCGGCTGGAAGCCCAAGAGATCTAGTTTATGAATAAGTAATGGGTGACACACTTTGTCGAAAGCTTTACTGAAATCAGTGTAAATAACGTCAGTGTGCATATTTTTTCGGAAGCCGTTTGAGACATGAGTGGTAAATTCAAGTAAATTAGAGTTAAATTATTAAAGTTAAATTATTAAGGTAAAATAACACATCTTCAGGGCATATGATTGGGGTATTAATTAAATTGTTTCCGTGCAGTTTATAAGGATAAATATTGGAGAGTGAATTGGTTACGTTAGAGTAGTTCGAGCTGAAAAATTTTGCAAAGGAATTTTCGATATCATGATTGTCGCTAGATGAAAGGTCTTGATATTTCATGGCTGAGGGGAACCCAAATACTTTACGCTTAGAGTTTACAAAACCATAAAATGACTTCGGATTAATAATAATGTTTTGTTTTATCTTAGAGATATAAGCCTTGTAGCACTTTTTATTCATATCGATATATTTCTGTCTTAGAGAGGAATACTTTAAGTAATGTTTATTTAATCCTGTTTTCTTGAATAACTTAAATGACCGGGTCTTTTTATTTTTCAATGCCTTAAGATCTTTAGAGAACCAGGCTTGCATTGGTTGATCATGAGTAAATTTACATTTAGGAACATGTTTCTCCAACAGACTATAAATTGATTGATTCAAGTGTAAAACGTTTATATCAATATCGCCATTATATTCAGGCCATTTTATTTTAGACAGATCTTTATTTAACTTGCGGTAGCTGGCTTTGGAAAAATTAAAATCGAAACTACTACTAGAGTCGGACTGTGTATTGTTATCATTGCTTATGGTTTCGTAGACTATCTCTAAAGAAGAATGGTAAAGGTCTTCTGGTAAGACCAGAGGATCACACCTATTGAGAAAGAATTTATTTTTGTCATGAACGTAAACTAAATCTAAGACTTTGCCCAACTTATTAGCAGTAATATTTATTTGATTGAGGCACAGATCGGAAATGCCATCCAAAAAGTCGGTATAAGCCGGTTTGGATGGAATTGGAACAATGCTTCCATCAAATAAACTCCATGAAATATGAGGTAGGTTGAAATCTCCCAAGACAGTCATTGAATCACAAGGGTTAATCATTAAATGAACAGTTTTGAGTAGTGAGATATGTAATTCGTTTTCCGGTTCCCCCGGAGCAGCCGAGAAGGCAGCGCGCTGAGCATCACCGCGATATACGTGGATAACGATCTGGCCTACGCTGTAGTGTACTAGGCCATTGCACCTTTTGAGGGGCTCGATTGACTCTTTATTCATGGTGAACACCACCTGTCTGTCGGGCCCTACCGCATCCCCGACCAGATTGATACTCCAGTCATGCGTTGGGAGGGACGGATTCATTAGCCGTAGCATCCCGAGAATTCTCTCGGGTTCGTCAGGGATGGCCGGAATCCACGCCCTTGCCCTTGGACGAGCTGGAATGTCCTTCCAGTCGACGACCTCTATCTTTGCGCCCTTGTAGACTTCACCCAGTTTAGCAGCTGCTGCCTTGTACAGTGCTACGGTTTTTGCATCCTCGCATGCGAGTAATTTAATCTGACCCTGGTGGCAACCCGCATCCGTTACTCGCGCCGAACTACCCGGAAACTCCGGAGCAACATTGAGAAGAATGTTGCCGAGTTCATTTCGCACGTAACGCCACCGGTCCTTAGGGATGGCCAGACGGTCATTGCCTCGGTCAAGGACGCCTATAAGGATCCTGTCCTTGGTTACCTCAGCAAAGCTTAGTTTGACCGCTCCAGGGGTATTCTGATGCCGCTTGGGTGGGGGATTTAACTCCAGGTCCGATCTCTGGCGCTTGAAAGCGTTAACTTTTAACATCTTTGGCATGTAAGAATGTTGGAAATCCGGTATCACAGCTTTCGCTAGCTCTACCGATTTACTGGAATTCGGCGACAGCGATTCCTGCAGTACCCCTTCATACCTCCTCAGGATCTTTGCAGCCAATCTTTTCTCGTGGTATGTGAAGCGGCGGCGAGATGTCTCCTGGGAGTGCGGACCCGTAGTTGCCATCGCGGTCGCTCTCCTTGCCGAAATCTCAGTTGCAGCTTCCTTCTCCTTCGAAACTCCGAGGCCAGGTCGTGAGACCGCTGCCACACACGTAAAGATACTGGTTTTCATATCAGCGGTTGATGGGAGTTTAGAATCCGCCGTTGTCCGCTTAGCTGCGTTAGCAACCGCACTGGTGCTAGCTCCCATCAAGTCAATCTTAGTCGATAGAGGGTTGGTTAACCGACTCGTAGTTGCCATCGCTGTCGATCCCCCCCTTGATTTTGGAACGGAGGTTGTCCTCCGGCGTTGTTGTTGCTTTCTCGCCTGTTCCTCCATAGCTCTCCTTTGCTGAGGAGTGAAATTTGGCGTTGTTTGTTTTTTAGGTTTATCGTTTTTATTTGGGTTATTTGAGTTCATCTTGTTCGTACGACCCATCGCCGGACAAGGCCAGCTAAGGGTCAAGGGAAGAGTAGGGGAAATTGTGTCGTCCGCCGCGGCAGAGCCCCGTACCACCGTAAGGCCATGCTTACTCTCTGAGGCGACCCGGTATCAGAGAGGCTCCGTTCGAATACAGCCACGATTTGCGTCCCGGCTGCAAACGTCCAATGGGCACGGTTTCGCATAACACCCTGGATTAGGAGGGGGAAGATCTTTGTCGTCGCGCCAGAGAGGCTAGGCTGCTCTCGTGATGAAGTGCCATACGGAGCTATGATCACAAGGGCAGCGTAGCCCTGTGGCTATCGACTTAAGCCCTCGTACCGCGGCAAGGTATCCACCCTTCACGATGTGCTCACTGCACATACCTTTTTTCATATTACCTCGCCCCCGTATACATATGTTTTTGGCTTGCATGTATATTCGATCTCTAGCCCGCCTTAACTGTGCCCCTCATGACTAGCTCATAATCAACCATGGAATTGCCAAAATAAGCACCAACACCTGCAGGTTTTTATTTATTAATCGCTAGCGGGAAAAACAAGCCCACTCTTTGCACACATTACCCCACTTCTCGCACACATTTTTTTCATTGCACTATTATTTTTCCTCCTTTTTCCACTATGTACCAAACTACCCTTAATTTTCCATATCTAATTCTGGCCAATTTCTTTTGTATACCGACTGGCACTCTACCACATGTTTACTAGCACTGTTCTATATGTACTTATATACACACCCAATTCCCAGACATGTATGTAAGTATATGTATTCATGCGCTGTACAGAGATTTTCGCGATGCGTAATATCTTCTTGCGCACTTATATAAAAAAAAACCAAACCAGGCATGCCCGCACAAGCGCCATAAACATATATATATGTATATACTGTATGTGTATACTTTATTTTGCACGTACCGCATAATTATGTACATATAGAACCAACCACTATCTACCTTTGCATAAAAACCAAAAATATGACATGCTCGCACAATCGCCTTGCTACATATATAATTATACTTTTTTTTCTTCACGCACCACATAACTATGTATCTATGTACATACGTATTGTAAAGTTTAAAGGAGGTTAGGTACTATCTTAGCTCCTCAGCCGCTTTGTTCCGAGCATTAAAATGCACGATTAGATTCAAGGAATAAGTAAAACAATAAGATTGCGTCTTAGACCAAGAATTACTTTATTTCGGCTTATCGCCGTCTTTTATATGCTTACAATCTACCTTATGAGTAATCTAATTTACAAACTTACATTTCTAAGTTGTTAGTCATGCTTATGACTCTACGTTATTGTGCATGCATACAAACATATATATGGGTTCAATGGAGTTTATGTTATTGGAGAAGTGCAGCGTAAGCTAAATTGATTTGAATACTTTGGCCTAGTTATTGCCAAAGGTATATTGAACTGTGGACATTTTATTTTGCTTAGCTGTCATGCTACACCTCCTCTCTTTAAAAGAATGCTCATACATTTTGGTTAATGTATGAGTATTCTATTCAATGACTTATTGAGTAACAGTTAATTATTAGGTAATAAAATGTTTGACCCACTTAGCTTATCGTTTATTGTTATGCAGTCGGAAAAAGGTTTTCTTACTTTATTTTGTTTACATTCGTTTCACCTGTGTATTTATTGTACTGACTGGTTTAAATTTTTTTTTGTGTATTTTGGACATGATATGTTGTATTTTGTTAGTGTGACTGTTTATCAAAATGGATAGATGAGTGTTAATTGTTTGGTTGTGTTTTTTTTTGTTATTATTAGTGTAGTTACATTGCTTTAAGTCTATTCTTATGAATTATAATTTCTTTAGTGTTTTTATTGCTATTTCCTATACTATGCGGTATTAAAGTAAAATTGTTGTTCTCATCGATATTTTTAACTTTGTAGTATCCTTTATATCTATTTTCTACTTATGGGAGGCCTCTTCTCTAACTAATACTAAATCTCCTATGTTTATTTCCTTACTATACCTACTTTTACCATAATTTAATTTTTGTTTTTCTTTAGCCTCTTGGACTAATTTCCTAGCTCTCTGTTGTGCTGTTTGAAGCCTATACTTTACTTCTTTGTCATAAGCTTCGTGGTTGTATAATGGGCTGATTTTATTTTCTTTTAAAAATTCATAATTCGGTGGGTTTTTCCCAAATATTAATTCAAATGGACAATATTTATGTGTGGTCGATGGCGTCGTATTGTAACAATACGAGAAATACCTGAGGTATTCATCCCAATCGTCTTTGTCACTGGATATGTATGAACGTATATATTCATTGAATGTCCGGTGACTGCGTTCTACAGTACCCAGGGATTGGTGATGATACGATGTTGAAGTTTTATGTTCAATTTTTAATAATTTACACAGTTCTTTGAATAAGTTGTTTTTGTATTCTGTGCCCATGTCTGTCATTATTGTATTCATGCGTCCATAAATCAAAATGACGTTTTCGAACACGGCTTTAGCGACTGTTGCTGCGTCTTTGTTTGGAACTGGGATCGCTACCAAGTATTTGGTTAGATCACATATGATGGTAACTGCATATTCGTTTCCATTTATAGATTTCGGTAATGGTCCGACTGTATCGATTTTTACAATATCAAATGCCTTCGGAGGTGTCTCCGTTATTGTCATTGGTTCTTTTATATGCTTATTGGTCTTATTTTTCTTGCAGTTTTTTATGTATTTTCTTATGTCGTTTTTCAAATTCAGCCTGGGTGGCCACCACTAATAGGATCGTCATGATATTTGTGCAGAATTTCTTTAATTTTCCCGGGATTTGTCACGTATATAACTTCTGGAGTTAGAGCGATTGTTAGCGTTTTGAGAACTTTCTTACCCATTTCCTAAATTGCCGGCTTCTCGTTCGAGCCTGGTAAAGAATTGTCCTAAGTCAATCTTATCCTCAACAATTAGGTTGCTGTATCAAAATTGCTGCAAATTTTCTTTCCTTTTTTGAAATATAATTTCGGAGGATTCAAAACGAGCTGGACATGTCTTTTTACTTCAAATTTATTTAGCGTTTCGTAAATTTTGGGGTTCTCTTTGTGACTTTCTTTAATTTCAGTTTTATCTCTGGTCTTTTTAGCTGCTGATCTTGTTGTTATTTTAAATATTTTGCTTGCTTCCACTGACATATCTTTAAAATTTGTAATAGTTATGCGGGATAATGCATCCGCGATATGATTTTCTTTACCGGCTATATACTCCAGTACTGACCTTGCTGTCGTACATTTAAGATCGTGTTTGAGCTGCCAGTGGCTTCGGTACAACTGTTAATGAATTTTGAGATTGCATCGTTCATTGTTGAGAACGTTCCTGCTTGCATGATCATCTTGACCTTGTCATTGGAGCAGTTTTTACACATGGCTTTAACTGCTGCCTGTGTTGAATATCTCGTGGCTAAGTCTGGGTTTAATCCATCCGAGATATTTGATCCTTCTAGCGATCTGGTAATTTTTTCTATTTCCGCAGTGTATTGGTTAGCGGTTTTGCTACGTTGTTGAACGTTTAGGAGTTTAGCGGTTAAAACCTCTACCGATTCACCTTTTATCGCGCTTTCGTTCCTTTTAGTTTGGTCTTTATCATTGTTATTGCTAAAAGTTCGTGCTCATCCTTGATTTGATCAAGATGCCCTCGATATCTAAGAAACTGTGTAAGTTTTCTGGCTTCCCATCAAACTCTGGGAGTACTGACGAGGCAGTTTTAATGAATTCGACTACTGTTTGTACCAACTTGGAGGTTTTCCTCTAATGTGGTTGGTATTGTTACTTCTATATTGTGTCTAGCTACTGAAGATACGAGTTTATCTCGTACGGCAGTGAAAAATTGATAAGCTTCTTTTTGGTGTTCTATGGTAAGTATGCGATTTGCTGCATTGATCACCTGTCTAGTATTATTAAGGGCTTCCAAGATTATGTTCAAATGTTTTACTATAGTTTCTTTTGTTATAGGAGTGCTCTTGTTTATACATTTGTATGATTTACTAGCTTTAATTTTTTCTTCCAGTAATGTGTCATGGATTTCTTTCCATCGATTCATTTCTGGATGAAAACTTTTGGCATTTTTGGGAAGCAGTTACTTTTTATTGGGAAAATTATACACGTTGTTGTACATTGTCTAATTGTCTCAATTTATTTTTGATGTAATTTTTTATCAAGATTACCATTGCGACAATTAAACATGTAACTACGCATGCAAACGCGGTCAACCGCTTATCGGAAACTTCTTCTACGATAGGGTGTGGTTCGTATTTAACTATTTTGGAATCGGAGGTGTTTTCACCTGCATTTTCTTTTCCTACTTCGTATCCCGCTATTCCTATTAATATGCCGTTTAGTGCAATTTTCCACCAAGTAATTTTTATGTAAAAAAAATTTTTTTTTTTGTATTTTTATTAGCTTAGTTTCGTCGCTATCAATAGGATTTTAATTGAACTACTTTGGTTTCCTGACCATTTCAAAGTGGAATATGTTTATAATTAAAATTATATATTTTTAATTTTTTCATTTTTTACTTAAATTAAATTAAAATTTACTATAAATTTCCTAATGTTCCTGTTGATGGTTCTGCGTTGTTGTTGTTGCTGGGTTCCACCCATTTTTGCGCATATCTTTTAATTTGGTTATCAGATCCTTCTTTTGCTGCCCGCGACTGATATTAATTATTCGCTGTAGTTCTGCACATTATTTTTAGGGCTGTGCCTTTATTCAGTTCACCATCATCATTTATTGGCGCTTAACCGCCTAAGCGATTTTGGCCGTTGCATATCAAAGCACGCCAGTCATTCCTTTTTAACGATAACTGACGCCAATTGGAAACCCCAAGGGAGTTCAAGTCATCCTCCACCTGTTGTTTCCATCTCAGTCGAGGCCTCCCCCTTCCTCTGCTGCCGAATTCAGGCGACGATAGGAAAACCTTCTGTGCTGGAACTTCTTTGTCCATTCGCATAACATGGCTAAGCCAGCGGAGTCTTTGGGCTTTAATTCGCTGGACTATGGTCAGATCTGCGTAGAGCTCGTACAGCTCATCGTTAAATTTCCTTCGATACCCGCCGTTGGCATCACGGGTAGGACCATAAATCTTCCGGAGAACTTTTCTCTCAAATACTCCAAGGGCCATCTCATCTTCTCTTGACATTGTCCATGAATCTGAGCCATACATCAGGACAGGTATGATGAGAGACTTATAGAGCGTGATCTTTGTTCTTCGACAGAGGACTTTACTTATCAATTGCCTACTCAGTCCAAAGTAGCACTTGTTGGCAAGAGTGATTCTCCGCTGGATTTCTAGACTGATATTATTTTCGGTGTTAATACTGGTTCCCAAATAGGCGAAGTCCCTCACAGTTTCAAATTTGTAACTATCAACAGTGACATGGCTGCCAAGGCGCAGGTGCGCCGATTCTTTCTTTGATGACAGCAAATACTTCGTCTTGTCCTCGTTCACGGCAAGACCCACTTTTTTCGCTTCCTTATCCAGTCCAGAGAAGGCAGCGCTTACGGCGCGGTTGTTAAGGCCAATGATATCAATATCATCGGCATACGCCAGCAATTGCACGCTCTTGTAAAAGATTGTACCACTGCGGTTTAGCTCTGCTGCTCGAATTATCTTCTCCAGCATCAGATTGACGAAAGGGAGTCGCCCTGTCTGAAGCCTCGTTTGGTTTCAAATGGGTCAGAGAGGTCCTTCCCGATTCTGACGGAGCTGTTGGTATTGCTCAACGTCATTTGGCAAAGCCGTATAAGCTTTGCAGGGAAGTCAAATTCAGACATGGCGGCATACAGGCAACTCCTTTTTGCGCTGTCAAAAGCGGCTTTGAAATCGACAAAGAGATGGTGTGTGTCGATTCTTTTATCATGGGTCTTCTCCAGGATTTGGCGTATCGTGAAAATCTGGTCGATGGTAGACTTACCAGGTCTAAAGCCACACTGATAAGGTCCAATCAGTTTGTCTACGATGGGCTTCAGCCTTTCACACAACACGCTAGAAAGAACCTTATATGCGATATTAAGAAGACTAATTCCGCGGTAGTTGGTGCGGTTAGCGGGATCGCCTTTCTTGTGGATTGGGCAAAGCACACTTAAATTCCAATCCGGAGGCATGCATTCGTCTGACCATATTCTGCATAAGAGCTGATGCATGCTTTTTACCAGCTCTTCGCCTCCGTGTTTGAACAGCTCGGCGGGTAGTCCGTCTTTTCCAGGCGCTTTGTTGTTTTTGAGCCGGGATATAGCTATCCTCACTTCATCATAGTCAGGTGGTGGGACGACTTTTCCATCGTCAGGGATTGGGGTATCGGGTTCGACGTCTCCCTCGCAATTTAGCAGTGAGGAGAAGTGCTCCCTCCATAATTTAAGTACACTTTGTACGTCGGTTACCAGGTCGCCATTATTGTCCTTACAGGAGCTTGCCCCGGTCTTAAAACCTTCCGTCATCCGTCGGATCTTTTCATAGAATTTTCGGGCATCATTCCTGTCAGCCAGCATCTAAAGCTCCTCATACTCACGCCTTTCAGCCTCACTTTTCTGTTTTCTGAAAAGGCGTCTCTCTTCCTTCTTTGCCTCACGATATTGTTGCCATACACTGCGGGTTGCGCCCGTTCGCAACGTCACCTTGTAGGCAGCGTCCTTTTTTTCGAGGCAGTTTTGCATTCCTCATCGTACCAGTTGTTCTTGCGGGCTCGCTGGAACCCTATAGTGGCCTCAGCGGCGGTACGCAATGAGTGAGAGATATGCTTCCATTGCTCGGTTACATCGTTAGGTCGGGGATTGCCCTCTGCTAGCAGGTGTGAGAGTCGAGTGGAGAAATTATCAGCTGTCTGTGTCACGCGCAACTTCTCGACGTCAAACTTTCGCACTTTCTTCGTTGCACAGAGGCGTGTGCGTATCTTTGCTGCGACAAGATAATGGTCAGAGTCAATATTGGGACCACGCAGTGTACGCACGTCCAGAACGGTGGAGCTATGTCTGCCGTCAATCAAGACATGATCAATCTGGTTTCTAGTGCTTTGATCAGCGGACAGCCATGTGGCTTGGTGTATTCGCTTATGCTGGAACCTGGTACTACAGATGACCATATTGCGAGCAGCGGCGAAGTCAATCAACCTAGTGCCGTTGGGGGATGTTATATCGTGGAGACTGAATTTTCCAACTGTAGGACCAAAGACTCCTTCCTTGCCCACCTTGGCATTAAAGTCGCCGAGCACGATTTTGATATCATGCTCGGGGCAGCGATCATAAGTCTGTTCAAGTTTATCGTAGAAGGAGTCCTTCTCTGCGTCGTCCGTCTCTTCAGTCGGTGCATAAGCGCAGATAAATGTTATGTTGAAAAACCTCGCCTTGATGCGGATCGCAGCGAGACGCTCGTCCACAGGAGTGAACGCTAATACTTGGCGGCGAAGTCTCTTTCCCACCACGAATCCTACACCACGCGCTTTGCCGCGTTTCTGGCCACTGTAGTATACGTCACAAGGACCGATGGTCGTCTTTCCTTGCCCCGTCCATCGCATTTCCTGCAGGGCGGTGATGTCGGCCTTTGCGCCTACGAGGACATCAACCAGTCGGGCAGAACCACCGTCCCTTGAAAGGGTCCGGACATTCCCGGTACATGCCCTAATATCCAAATCATTATGCCTTATTCGTTTTGCCGGGTCGTCAACATTAAAGGGGGGTCTCATCCCAGGCTTTGATTTTGTTTTCATTGGAATTAAGTTTTTTACGTGGCGGGTCCCAAACCCAGCACACAACCCGTTTCGGGGTTTTTGGAAAATATTTACACATTTATATAGCGAGCCGCTTGCTTCAAGACAGACGCCCGCTTGCAGCCGCACCTCATGGTGAACAGACGCTACGCAAAAACCTCGGTGAGCCCTTAAACCAAGTATGTCAGAGTGGCCCCACCGGGGCTCCCTCTCTTTCTGCCGCGAGCCTAGGTAGCTCCCGTTGCCCAGAGTGCACTAACGAGGACGCAAGAGTCGGGATTGAGCAAGGTCACTTAGCAACCACACTCCATTACACTCAGTTAATCGATTGATTAATCAAAATTATGAGTAATCAAAACGAGCATTACTCGAGTATTTTTAAAAATGGTTAATCAAAAACTGATTAATTTGCTCATCATTTTCTTATGTGAAAGTTTTCCATGAAATAGCATAATGAACTGGCAGGATCTTGACCTTACTCTATGCAGCCCAAACATTGCCTTCGCTGTCACAAATTGGCACGTCTCGGGGGATGAATCAATGTCGGACCACAAACATATTGTATTCGACATGGGTCACTTCTCTGCCCATGAGTCCGTTTTCAGAAATCCGAGAAAAACGAAGTGGGAACTGTTTAAGCGACATAACATGGTTTCGTTTATTTCATCTGTATTACATATTATTGTAATTCGCAGATAATTTATGGAATATTCGGAATACATAGCTTATAGTCGCAGTTACGAAACGTGGTTTTTCACAAGCAAAATGGGGTAAGCCAATAGCCGCCAATGCCTCAGAGCCCAAGTGCTCACCACCAACAATTTTGAGGGGTTTTCTAAGGAAGTGAGAATAGCCAATTCTCAGAGCCAAAGTGCTCGCCCCAATTAATACATACAGAGTGTCAATACCAAAACACAGTCCACTAGACTTGATGGTACATACCAATAATTAAAAGGAACCAAACACAGTCCATTAGACTTGATGGAATATACAAATAATAAATTAAATAAAATTAAAAAGACTTTGGATGAGGTGGGATTCGAACCGGCAATCCCGGCCAACTCCCTCAACCATATAATATCACAACAACAATAATAATAAACTGCCTCGCCGCCCACCATTTAACCACAGGTTAGATATGGTCCTTCGATTCGGATCATACCAGCATCTATGGCTCTTTACTAGACGACTAAGCCGTCTAGGGCGGGGAGTATGTTTAAGCGACATAACATGGTTTCGTTTATTTCATCTGCATTACATATTATTGTAATTCGAAGATAATTTATGGAATATTCGGAATACATAGCTTATAGTCGCAGTCACAAAACGTGGTTTTCACAAGCAAAATGGGGTAAGCCAATAGCCGCCAATGCCTCAGAGCCCAAGCACCACCAACGATTTTGAGGGGTTTTCTAAGGAAGTGAGAATAGCCAATTCTCAGAGCCAAAGTGCTCGCCTCAATTAATACATACAGAGTGTCAATACCAAAACACAGTCCACTAGACTTGATGGTACATACCAATAATTAAAAAGAACCAAACACAGTCCATGAGACTTGATGGAATATAAAAATAATAAATTAAATAAAATTAAAAAGACTTTGGTTGAGGTGGGATTCGAATCGGCAACCCCAGCCATCTCCCTCAACCATATAATATCACAACAACGATAATAATAAACTGCTCGCCGCCCACCATTTAACCACAGCTTAGATAGGAACTATTTCGCTTTACCATGTAAGAACGCGGCAACCAATAACTACGGGGCGGGAGCTCGAGAGAGTGGCTAAACAGCTTCACTCAGATATCACAACAGATTTCTGCGAGAAATGTCCCAAGCCAAACAACGTATACAACGTGATGTTCCTTTGTGGAAAAAAAGCTTTCACAATTAAGATATCAAGCCTGAAGGCTGTTTAATGCAGCTAAAGACACTGGAGACTGGGTCTCCTATAGAAATGCTCTAAATTCTTATAATAGAGAACTTAGAAAATCTAAGAGGGCAACGTGGAGAGAACACTGCGAAAATATTAAAGATAATTCTCCAACAATTAGTGGTAGAGAAAAGAGCCTGGCGACGAAGCTAACCAATGTTAACAAGGTCCAATGGGCTTTATCGACTTTCAGTCCTTTCAAATCTTCAGGATCGGATGGGGTATATCCTTGTATGTTACAGCAAGGAATCAACTATACAGCTGTCTCAATCGTGGCCACAAGAGGATGCCCTCAGGGAGGTGTTCTTTCTCCTTTACTGTGGACCCTAGTCATAGACGAACTTCTTCATCTTTTGAAGGGCAATGGCTTTGACGTACAGGGATATGCGGATGACTTAGTAGTCTGCGTAACAGGAATGCATGAAGAAACAATATCCGATCGCATGCAACAAGACCTGCGCATCATTGAAAGATGGTGCACTAACAAAGGGTTATCTATCAACCCAAATAAAACAGTCTTGGTGCCTTTCACGAGGCGAAGAAAGCTTTCTATGTTCAAGCCGTCCCTAGGAGGCAGCCAGTTCCTCCAGAGACTTCGGCAATGCAGGTGGACGTAAGGGTAACGCTGGAGGAAATGACCAAGATGAATGCCCCATATTTTCTGTCTCGCTGGTCGCAGGGAAAGCAAGTAATGTTACTGTTAGAGGTTTCTTGGACGGAAAAGAGCGGTTACTCACTGTGGATACTGGCGCATCTAATTGCATCATTCGAAGTGGCTTGGTCCATAAGAGAGTAAGACCATTGCAGGATGCAAAGTTGCGGACAGTGACTGGTGAAAGTAAGCTAGTCCAGGGAGAAGTGTGGTGCAAAGCTGTGATTGGGAATGTGACTACACACCACAACTTCTTAGTAGCGGATATTGTGGACGAAGACATCATTGACATCGACTTCTTGGCTGAGAGAGACATTCAGATAAACGTGAGAAATAGATTTATGACATACAATGGCCAAGAAGCACCTCTGATCTTTGGACACAACCTTGGGTATTGCACCAAAGGAGTTTCATTGGAGGTGAAGCACAGAGACACTCGGAAAGCAAAGGTACCTCCTCGACCAATGGCTTCGATAGACAAATGCCTACTTGAGAATAATTGGAGAAGTAAACAGGAAGATTCAGATCTGGCATGTGTGATCCGAGGGCTTGAGCAAAACAAACGACCAGCAAGAAAAAAAAATGTTAGCGGAGAGTCCAGTTGCCAAGTCATATTGGGCACAATGAAACAGTTTACGAATGGTATCCGGTTGTTTGCATCTAATATCTGTTTCAAGGAAGCGGGTGTCTGATGTTCTCAGGGAAATGCATAACGATCCAAGTGGAGGTCATCTAGGAGTCAAGAAGACCTTGGAGAGGATTAAGCAGACATTTTATTGGGTTGGTTACGGTCAGTCGGTAAAGGAATGGATTGCCAAATGTGATGAGTGCATCAGAGCAAAGGTGCTGAGGTCCACGAGTCATGGTCGAAGGAGGCAGTGCAACTCAGATGCACCGGTTGAGACAGGGGTGCAGCCAGAAGAAAATGTTTGGGGTGGTTTTTAATTTTTTTCTTTTTACAAAATTATTTTATAGCGCCAGTCAAGAGTAGCGTAAAGAAAGAATTCAATCTAAATCTAATCTTGGCTTGCGTCATAATGACGCTTAACCGCCTAGGCGATTTTGACCCTTTCGTATCAAAGCACGCCAGTCATTCCTTTTTAGCGATAACTGACACCCATTGGAAACCCCAAGGGAGTTCAAGTCATCCTCCACCTGTTGTCTCCATCTCAGTCGAGGTCTCCACCTTCCTCTGCTGCCGAATTCGGGTGTCGATAGGAAAACTTTCTGTGCTGGTGATTCTTTGTCCATTCGCATAACATAACCCAGCCAGCAGAGCCTTTGGGCTTTAATCCACTGAACTATGGTCAGGTCTGCGTAAAGCTCGTACAGCTCATCGTTAAATTTCCCTCGATACTCGCCGTTGGCATCACGGGAAGGACCATAAATCTTCCGGAGAACTTTTCTCTCAAATACTCCAAGGGCAATCTCATCTTCTCTTGACACTGTCCATGATTCCGAGCCGTACATCAGGACTGGTATGATGAGAGACTTATAGAGCGTGATCTTTGTTTGTCGAGAGAGGACTTTACTTCTCAATTGCCTACTTAGTCCAAAGTAACACTTGTTGGCAAGGGTGATTCTCCATTGGATTTCTAGACTGATATTATTTTCGGTGTTAATGCTGGTTCCCAAATAGACGAAGTCTCTCACCGTTTCAAACTTGTAGCTATCAACGTTGACTTGGCTGCTAAGGCGCAGGTGCGCCGATTCTTCTTTGAGCCCTGTCTGAAGCCTCGTTTGGTTTCAAATGTCTCAGAGAGGCCCTTCCCGATTCTGACGGAGCTGTTGGTTTTGCTCAACGTCATTTGGCAAAGCCGTATAAGCTTTGCAGGGAAGTGAAATTTAGACATGGCGGCATACAGGCAACTCTTTTTGCGCTGTCAAAAGCGGCTTTGAAGTCGACAAAGATATGGTGAGTGTCGATTCTTTTATCATGGGTTTCATGGGTGAAAATCTGGTCGATGGTACACTTACCAGGTCTAAAGCCACACTGATAAGGTCCAATCAGTTTGTCTACGATGGGCTTCAGTCTTTCACACAATACGCTAGAAAGAACCTTATATGCAATATTAAGAAGACTGATTCCGCGGTAGTTGGTGGGGTTAGCGGGATCGCCTTTATTGTGGATTGGGCAGAGCACACTCAAATTCCAATCTGGAGGCATGCACTCATCTGACCATATTCTGCATAAGAGCTGATGCATGCTTTTTACCAGCTCTTCGACTCCGTGTTTGAACATCTCGGCGGGTAGTCCGTCTTTCCCAGGCGATTTGTTGTTTTTGAGCCGGGATATAGCTATCCTCACTTCATCATGGTCAGGTGGTGGGACGACTTTTCCATCGTCAGGGATTGGGGTATAATACTTGGCGGCGAAGTCTCTTCCCCACCGCGAATCCTACACCACGCGCTTTGCCGCGTGCCTGGCCACTATAGTATACGTAAAGCATTTCAATAAGATAATTATACACATATACATTAGACTGGGCCAAAAATTCAAAATTTCGTTTTTTTTTTTCAAAAATTATATTGATTTACAATTATGATTGGAGGTTAGCTCGAAAATTGTTTATACCTGCTGTACTTTTTACTAGTACTAGGGTATTCTAATTTTTTATGTTACGAAATTTTTATGAATTTTGATACTTAGAGAAAATTGACAAAGATTTACACAGCTGGATACCATGACGCGGTTCGCACTTTCCAGGGTCCACATCAGACGGCTTTTCGGACACAGAAGTACTGTGTCTGCACCGAAGCGGTTAAAGCAATTGCTTATAACAAATCAGCTACGATGCCCTGTATTATTTCTAAGTCAACTTTCTTATAAGCGTGCCAATTTCATACCTTTAGACATAAAGCCGCGACATATTTTTCATATGATACACGGAATATGAGTATATTATTAGGCGTGCATATTTATGCAGAAGCACACTGAGGTTTTTAATTTGCATTCCTCCATACCACTTTTTTGTGTATTATTGGTTTGCTCTACCTATGGTGTGTACTTATGTATCAATTATGATTGGAGCTGAGCTCGAAAATTGTTTATACCTGCTGTACATTTATTAGAACTAGGGTATTCTAATTTTTGATGTTACGAAATTTTTTATGAATTTTGATACTTAGAGAAAATTGACAAAGATTTACACAGCGATGGATACCATGACGCGTTTCGGACTTTCCAGGGTCCACATCAGACGGCTTTTCGGACACAGAAGTACTGTGTCTGCATCGAAGCGGTTAAAGCAATTGCTTATAACAAATCAGCTACGATGCCCTGTAGTATTTCTAAGTCAACTTTCTTATAAGCGTGCCAATTTCATACCTTTAGACCAGTAGCCGGCAAACAGAGAGGACGCAATATGTGGGAGTATTAGTGTATTACGCTCAAAAATGCTTGTGTGTTGGTGGTATTGCACTGGAAAAAATTAGTATGTTGTATAACTTAACATGCCAAAGAGGTTAAAAGTTAACCCTTTCAAGCGCCAGAGATCGGACCTGGAGTTAAATCCCCCTCCCAAGCGGCATCAGAAGACCCCTGGAGCGGGCAAACTAAGCTTTGCTGAGGTAACCAAGGACAGGATCCTTATAGGCGCAAAGATAGAGGTCGTCGACTGGAAGGACATTCCAGCTCGTCCAAGGGCAAGGGCGTGGATTCCGGCCATCCCTGACGAACCCGAGAGAATTCTCGGGATGCTACGGCTAATGAATCCGTCCCTGCCAACGCATGACTGGGGTGTCAATCTGGTCGGGGATGCGGTAGGGCCCGACAGACAGGTGGTGTTCACCATGAATAAAGAGTCAATCGAGCCCCTCAAAAGATGCAATGGCCTAGTACATTACAGCGTAGGCCAGATCGTTATCCACGTATATCGTGGTGATGCTCAGCGCGCTGCCTTCTCGGCTGCTCCGGGGGAACCGGAAAACGAATTACCAGAAGAGGAAGCGGAGGATTCCGATGCGGAAAGCATGTTATCCGCCACGTCCCTTGGCGATAGTGCTGTGAACAACTCGGAGATGGAGGACAGCCTACAGGACGAGGAAGCCCTCGACGTCACGGTGGTAGCAGCCAACGCTGAGCGATTAACATCTAACGCTACAGACAGCAAGACACCTGCAACGCCATATCGGGCAGTTAATCGGAACAACTCGTCGTTGATAGGCAACCTCCGGGATGGGGCAAACCTCGACGATATGGGGACGGCAGGGAAGTCTGTGCGCTCTCATGTTGGTGGTGCTTCAGATTAATCTGCACAAATCTAAAGTAGCTTCGGCTGCTTTAAGTAGTCGTCTTTCTAAAGGCGACGTGGATGTGGTCCTCATCCAAGAATCCTGGGTCAATAGCTCGAGAATCTGCGGATTGGGGACTAAGGGCTTCAAGCTCATTCGAGCCAGCGAGGAGAGCAAAGTCAGAACGTGTATTCTGGTCAAGTCTGAGTTGAACTCCTTTCTCCTACCTAATTACACCAATGGGGATATTACCGCTATCAGTCTAACGGTCGACAGCACCCGCCTGACGGTGGCTTCGGTCTATATGCCCTACGACGCCGAAGAACCCCCACCACAAACGGAGGTGAAAGACCTGGTGTCAAATTTCTGCACGGGTAATCTTATTATTGGAGCGGACGCTAATGCTCACCATGTCCAATGGGGGAGCTCCGACATCAATGCCAGGGGCGAGTCTCTGTTTGATTACCTCTTAACAACCAACCTGGTGATTTGCAACGTGGGTAATGAGCCTACTTTTATCACTAAGACCCGCAGGGAGGTCATAGACCTCACTATCTGCAGTGAAGGCGCTTATGAGTGGGTCAGAAAAGGGCGGGTTCTGGAAGAACATTCTTTCTCCGACCACCGTTACATAGAAATGGTTTTAGACTTTATTGTAGAACAACCAATCATGAAGCGCAATCCACGTAACACTGATTGGCAGTTACACAATGAAATATTAGACAGAGACCTCCCAGTACTGCCCTCACAAGCCCCCTCATCAGTAGAGGAGCTGGAGGATCTTGTTACTACATTTACATCGGCGCTCTCAAATGCTCTAGGACAGGCTTGTCCAGTGCCAAAACCACGCGGTAAACACAGGCCACATTGGTGGTCCTACGATTTGGACTCGCTCCGAATATCATGCCGGAAACAATTTAACAAGGCCAAGAGCTTCGACTCTGAGCCTCATTGGCACGAATATAAAGCTAAACTAAGGGCCTACAAAAAAGCTCTGAGACAGGCGAAGAGAACCTCGTGGAGAAATTTCTGCACTGGCGTCGAAAAGGTGGACGACACAGCGAGACTTAGACGAGTCCTCTCGAAAAGTCAATCAACCATCAGCTCTCTGCGAAAACCTGACGGATCCTGGACCAGCACGGAAGAGGAAACCCTTGAGCTGCTCTTGAATACACATTTTCCGGGGAATCTGCATGATGCACCACTAGCACCTGCAACAAACCTGGCAGTAAATATACCCATCACTGAGGAAAGAGTAAGGTGGGCAATTAAGAGCTTTGAACCGTATAAGGCTGCCGGGCCGGACGGGATTATCCCCGCGCAACTTATAAACACGTTGGAGACATCAGCTAAATGGCTGGTATTTCTCTTCACCGCCTGCCTGGCTCTCAACCACATTCCGGGCTCCTGGAGAAGCGCCACGGTAGTGTTTATCCCTAAGGCTGGGAAGGCATCCCACTACGAGCCAAAAGACTACAGACCGATCAGTCTCTCGTCCTTTGTACTAAAAACCTTTGAGAGGATACTAAGCGACTACCTCTTAACAACTATTGATAGCAACCTTATCTCTAGCTATCAGCATGCATACACCAAGGGTAAATCAACAGAAACTGCTCTGCACAGCCTAGTGTCTGTCATTGAGAAATCGCTGTGTGAAAAGGACTACTGTCTCGTGGCCCTCCTAGACATTGAGGGGGCTTTCAAAAATATAAGCCCGGAGGCAATCAACTCCGCTCTAACTAATCTGGGCGTAGATAGACCTCTAACTGATTTAATTGACCAACTTTTAAGGGGAAGGAAAATAGCTTCTTCACTTGGTACGGTTGAGTTATCACGTTATGTCACAAGGGGAACACCCCAGGGTGGTGTTCTTTCCCCGCTTTTATGGAACCTCACAGTCAACTCGTTGCTACGTGACACAAGCTGGGGGGGCGGGAAGATAGTGGCATACGCAGACGATTTAGCTATTGCATTCAGAGGCAAGTTCCCACAAACTCTGTGTGACCTGATGCAAGTAGCACTGCGAGAAGTTTCGACGTGGTCCTCTCGCTGCGGACTTAGTATCAACCCAGGGAAGGTGGAACTTGTCCTCTTCACCAACCGGTACAAAATACCGCCACTAAGCCTACCAGAACTAGATGGCACGCGCCTGGGCTTGTCGGATAAGGCCAAGTTTCTAGGCATAGTTCTGGACAGGAAATTGAATTGGAAGGAGAATGTTCTTCAGCGCCAGAAGAAAGCTTGCATCGCTCTTTACACATGCAAAAGAGCCATTGGCAAAAAATGGGGGCTCAGCCCTACAGTATGCAGTTGGATCTACACGGCCATCATTCGCCCAATCATGCTTTATGGAGTCGTCGTATGGTGGCCTGCGCTGAGCAAGGCAACATACCTGAATCTGTTGCGGAAAGTCCATAGATCCAATATGATCTGTATAAGCGGTGCGCTAAGGACAACGCCCAACGAAGCCCTCCAGGTCATTCTGGGCATTTTGCCACTTGATCTGGAAGGGTTTCGGTCAGCGGCGGCATCAGCTCTGCGCCTAAGAGAAACCTCCAGTTGGGCTGCGGGTACTATTGGACACTCCAGTATTCTGGAATCTTACAGCTTTCTCCCTCTAAGCACAGATCGTTGTGCGACTACTACAGTCGGGGATAGCTGTTTCAAAATAAACATTCCCAGCAGACAAGACTGGGAGAGGACGGATTGGTGTCCCGAAACAAATGGTGGCACTTCCATATACACCGACGGCTCGAAGTTGGACGGCAGAGTTGGAGGAGGAGTTTATTCAAGGGATTTGGACCTTGAGCTCTCCTTCAGACTACCTGATCATTGTAGCGTCTTCCAGGCGGAAGTCTCGGCAATCCTGGACGCCGCGGCCTGGTTAAGCAAACGTGTTATCGGAGAAGATATCGCTATTTTCAGCGATAGCCAAGCGGCCATCAAATCCCTTGGCTCATACACGTTCAACTCTGAACTGACGCTCAGCTGTCGTCGATCTCTTCAGGAGATGGCCCAACAGAACCGCGTAAACCTCATATGGGTCCCGGGACATAGGGACATTGAGGGAAACTGTAAGGCAGACGAGCTTGCCAGGCAGGGCACGACCAAGCAGGTTCTTCAGGATAAAGAGCGCTTAGGTATGCCGTTTGCCACATGCAAACTAATGCTGAAGGAGCACACACTCCGTCAAGCCAACGAAAGATGGCTGCTATCCCCAGGGTGTCGCATATCGAAACAAACCTGGCCAAAATGGGATCTTAAAAGGTCTAGACGCATTTATGCCCTAACTAGGAGGGAAATCTGCATATTGATAGGGGTATTAACCGGTCACCGCCTCATTGGTAGGCATGCAGAAAGGCTAGGTGTGCCCTACCGACGATGCTGCAGGAGTTGCAAAGATGATGAGGAGGAGGAAACAGTGGAGCACCTCATCTGCAACTGTCCGGCTTTAAGCGGCGCGAGAACGAGCTTTTTGGGAGTTCCGTTCCTGGATAGCCTAAGCCAGATCGCGGAAATGGACATAAAGGACTTGATGGGCTTCATAAAGTCATCTAAGTGGTTCGGGGAGCAGTAACGGTGTCGGTTTAGGAGTGTCAGTCCCGGGATTCTGCTATGTGGGAAATCCCAACAACTCAGGGATTTTCCATATGGCTGGGTCCCGGGACTGACTTTCCTTGTGTTGGTGGTATCACAACGGGCCTTTCAAAACTGGCCTAAGTGTGCCTCTGCGGCAGCCACTTGAACCTAACCTAACCTATAACTTAACACAAATCTTGACGACGGCCACTAAATTTATATTTAATAAGAAAACATATGTATATATGTATCTTATGTTTTGTGTATACTTGAATTTTTTTTTTAAAGATTTTTGAAGAGTGTAACATTTTTTTTTTATTAAAGAATTCAGGTTTTTAACGAAATCAAGCAAACGGGCTTTCAAGCACTATGAATTTAATTTCAAAATTCAAAATGTCAATGTTGTATAACCTATCAGATAACTTACATATTAATAAAAAAAAACACGATTTGTGTTTATTTGATTTTTCTTTTAAGTTTTTTAAGAATGAATAAGAATTTGTTTTAAAAATTAAAATGCTGGTTTTCAACGAAATAAACGGGTGCTTCCAGCACTATAAATTTATGTAAGTTCTGTAATACGAAAAGTACCTGTACTAGGTATAACTGAACAAATAAATTTTGACGACATAACCTAAATATTGCCAGAATTATTTTAATTTTTTTTGTCAACAACTAAAAATAGTGTTTTTTTTATTCAAATGTGGGTGTTTAGAAAATAAAGCTTACGTGCACTATGAATTTGTTTACGAACAAAGTTAGGTAAAAACAAGTAAGGAAAGCTGTCTTCGGCTGTGCCGAAGGCTATATACCTTTCATGAATAAGCGTCACGATTTACACTGTTCGATCCCCAGTACAGCCTGTTTGAATTTAACTATATTTACTATACACATTACACATCTTTGTTATAATTTAAAAAAACTTACAAAATAATAGGATCCGAGTTATCGGAACAATCGATTGTATGGAGGCTATATATTATACGTGTTCAATTGTACTGACTTACACTATACACATTACATATGTAGAAAGTACTAAAGGTGCAATATTTTACGTTCCTAACTTTTTAAATGCGGAAGTATTGGCCAAAAAACCTTATATCGGAACAACCGGTTGTATGGGGCTATATGTTATATTTACCCGATCTTCTTGATTTTCCTCTACACACTACATAAATTGAAAGTACTCAAGTTGAAAAATTTTATGTTCCTAACTTTTTAATTGCAGAAGTTTTGGCTATATGTTACATTTGCCCGATCTTGTTGATTTTCACTATATACACTACATAAATAGAAAGTACTCGAGTTGCAAAATTTTACGTTCCTAACTTTTTAATTGCAGAAGTTTTGGTCAAAAAACCTTATATCTGAACAATCGGTTGTATGGGGGCTATATGTTACATTTGCCCGATCTTTTTGATTTTCACTATATACACTACATAAATAGAAAGTACTCGAGATGCAAAATTTTACGTTCCTAACTTTTTAATTGCAGAAGTTTTGGCCAAAAAACCTTATATCTGAACAATCGGTTGTATGGGGGCTATATGTTACATTTGCCCGATCTTGTTGATTTTCACTATATACACTACATAAATAGAAAATACTCGAGTTGTAAAATTTTACGTTTCGAACTTTTTAATTGCAGAAGTTTTGTTACTTTTGCCCGATCTTGTTAATTTTCACTATATACACTACATAAATAGAAAGTACTCGAGTTGCAAAATTTTACGTTCCTAACTTTTTAATTGCGGAAGTTTTGGCCAAAAAACCTTATATCTGAACAATCGGTTGTATGGGGCTATATGTTATACTGGTCCGATCTTGTCAGTTCCGACAAATGATTCCTATATTACAAAATGGTGGCCACATACAAAATTTCAGTTATAATACCATTTCATGTTCATGAAAGGTATAAAAAATCGTTTTGTACCTCCATCTTATTAATAAAATATATTTTGCATTTATGCTCAGTGTACCAATATAAGCAAGAAATAATAGAAGCAATGTGGTATCGACCTGCTTCAATCAATGCTAGCATAAAACCATTGTTTATCCTTACTATAGTTTGGCAACTTATTTTCTTCTTCTTACGAATTTGAGTGGAAGGCACTGGCTGAGTGACTCCAAATGAAATGGAATGAAGGAAAAGTGTGAAGCCCAATAAGCCATTTTGTTTGATATCAACCTAAGACGCATTTGAGATGAAAATTTCAACGCTAATTCTCACTTTTTAAAAACTTAATATCAATTAAACAATCAATAATTTTTCGATTCAAAGATAAACTACCAGTAGCAGATCAACTTTTTTGCCAAATGAGTATTAACTTGAGGTATACTTAAATATTAAAATTATAATATAAATGTCCGACAGTTTCTGCCTTCACAGATTTTATACATACGACCCCCTTCACCATTCCCTAAATTCCAAATCGTGGTACATTATTCTAAAATATGACCCTCATTATTTGCCAAACGTTTGAGAATATATTTTTCTGTGCTTATGGGGAATATGCTGTGCGTGTGTATTAGTGTGTTTTTTTGTGAGTTGCGCTACTATATAAGGTATACTATGATAAAACTGAATAAAATTTGATTCTTTTCTGCTCTGCTTGTTGACGTTCGTGCTGTGTGCGTGTAATTACGAACTGTGTACTTGAGATGGCCGAACATACTTCGACTCCCAGGAAAATATCTGCCGGCCTTTGCTTTAGACATAAGGCCGCGACATATTTTCCATATGATACACGGAATATGAGTATATTATTAGGCGTGCATATTTATGCAGAAGCACACTGAGGTTTTTAATTTCATTCCTCCATACCACTTTTTTGTGTATTATTGGTTTGCTCTACCTATGGTGTGTACTTATGTATCAATTATGATTGAAGCTTAGCTCGAAAATTGTTTATACCAGCTGTACTTTTTACTAGTGCTAGGGTATTCTAATTTTTGATGTTACGAAATTTTTATGAATTTTGATACTTAGAGAAAATTGACAAAGATTTACACAGCGATGGATACCATGACGCGTTTCGGACTTTCCAGGTTCCACATCAGAAGGCTTTTCGGACACAGAAGTACTGTGTCTGCACCGAAGCGGTTAAAGCAATTGCTTATAACAAATCAGCTACGATGCCCTGTAGTATTTCTAAGTCAACTTTCTTATAAGCGCGCCAATTTCATACCTTTAGACATAAGGCCGCGACATATTTTTCATATGATACACGGAATATGAGTATATTATTAGGCGTGCATATTTATGCAGAAGCACACTGAGGTTTTTAATTTGCATTCCTACATACCACTTTTTTGTGTATTATTGGTTTGCTCTACCTATGGTGTGTACTTATGTATCAATTATGATTGGAGCTTAGCTCGAAAATTGTTTATACCTGCTGTACTTTTTACTAGTACTAGGGTATTCTAATTTTTGATGTTACGAAATTTTTATGAATTTTGATACTTAGAGAAAATTGACAAAGATTTACACAGCGATGGATACCATGACGCGTTTCGGACTATCCAGGGTCCACATCAGACGGCTTTTCGGACACAGAAGTACTGTATCTGCACCGAAGCGGTTAAAGCAATTGCTTATAACAAATCAGCTACGATGCCCTGTATTATTTCTAAGTCAACTTTCTTATAAGCGTGCCAATTTCATACCTTTAGACATAAGGCCGCGACATATTTTTCATATGATACACGGAATATGAGTATATTATTAGGCGTGCATATTTATGCAGAAGCACACTGAGGTTTTTAATTTGCATTCCTCCATACCACTTTTTTGTGTATTATTGGTTTGCTCTACCTATGGTGTGTACTTATGTATCAATTATGATTGGAGCTGAGCTCGAAAATTGTTTATACCTGCTGTACATTTATTAGTACTAGGGTACTCTAATTTTTGATGTTACGAAATTTTTTATGAATTTTGATACTTAGAGAAAATTGACAAAGATTTACACAGCGATGGATACCATGACGCGTTTCGGACTTTCCAGGGTCCACATCAGACGGCTTTTCGGACACAGAAGTACTGTGTCTGCACCGAAGCGGCTAAAGCAATTGCTTATAACAAATCAGCTACGATGCCCTGTAGTATTTCTAAGTCAACTTTCTTATAAGCGTGCCAATTTCATACCTTTAGACCAGTAGCCGGCAAACAGAGAGGACGCAATATGTGGGAGTATTAGTGTATTACGCTCAAAAATGCTTGTGTGTTGGTGGTATTGCACTGGAAAAAATTAGTATGTTGTATAACTTAACACAAATCTTGACGACGGCCACTAAATTTACATTTAATAAGAAAACATATGTATATATGTATCTTATGTTTTGTGTACACTTGAATTTTTTTTTTTAAAGATTTTTGAAGAGTGTAACATTTTTTTTTTATTAAAGAATTCAGGTTTTTAACGAAATCAAGCAAACGGGCTTTCAAGCACTATGAATTTAATTTCAAAATTCAAAATGTCAATGTTGTATAACCTATCAGATAACTTACATATTAATAAAAAAACACGATTTGTGTTTATTTGATTTTTCTTTTAAGTTTTTTAAGAATGAATAAGAATTTGTTTTAAAAATTAAAATGCTGGTTTTCAACGAAATAAACGGGTGCTTCCAGCACTATAAATTTATGTAAGTTCTGTAATACGAAAAGTACCTGTACTAGGTATAACTGAACAAATAAATTTTGACGACATAACCTAAATATTGCCAGAATTATTTTAATTTTTTTTGTCAACAACTAAAAATAGTGTTTTTTTTATTCAAATGTGGGTGTTTAGAAAATAAAGCTTACGTGCACTATGAATTTGTTTACGAACAAAGTTAGGTAAAAACAAGTAAGGAAAGCTGTCTTCGGCTGTGCCGAAGGCTATATACCTTTCATGAATAAGCGTCACGATTTACACTGTTCGATCCCCAGTACAGCCTGTTTGAATTTAACTATATTTACTATACACATTACACATCTTTGTTATAATTTAAAAAAACTTACAAAATAATAGGATCCGAGTTATCGGAACAATCGATTGTATGGAGGCTATATATTATACGTGTTCAATTGTACTGACTTACACTATACACATTACATATGTAGAAAGTACTAAAGGTGCAATATTTTACGTTCCTAACTTTTTAAATGCGGAAGTATTGGCCAAAAAACCTTATATCGGAACAACCGGTTGTATGGGGCTATATGTTATATTTACCCGATCTTCTTGATTTTCCTCTACACACTACATAAATTGAAAGTACTCAAGTTGAAAAATTTTATGTTCCTAACTTTTTAATTGCAGAAGTTTTGGCTATATGTTACATTTGCCCGATCTTGTTGATTTTCACTATATACACTACATAAATAGAAAGTACTCGAGTTGCAAAATTTTACGTTCCTAACTTTTTAATTGCAGAAGTTTTGGTCAAAAAACCTTATATCTGAACAATCGGTTGTATGGGGGCTATATGTTACATTTGCCCGATCTTTTTGATTTTCACTATATACACTACATAAATAGAAAGTACTCGAGATGCAAAATTTTACGTTCCTAACTTTTTAATTGCAGAAGTTTTGGCCAAAAAACCTTATATCTGAACAATCGGTTGTATGGGGGCTATATGTTACATTTGCCCGATCTTGTTGATTTTCACTATATACACTACATAAATAGAAAATACTCGAGTTGTAAAATTTTACGTTTCGAACTTTTTAATTGCAGAAGTTTTGTTACTTTTGCCCGATCTTGTTAATTTTCACTATATACACTACATAAATAGAAAGTACTCGAGTTGCAAAATTTTACGTTCCTAACTTTTTAATTGCGGAAGTTTTGGCCAAAAAACCTTATATCTGAACAATCGGTTGTATGGGGCTATATGTTATACTGGTCCGATCTTGTCAGTTCCGACAAATGATTCCTATATTACAAAATGGTGGCCACATACAAAATTTCAGTTATAATACCATTTCATGTTCATGAAAGGTATAAAAAATCGTTTTGTACCTCCATCTTATTAATAAAATATATTTTGCATTTATGCTCAGTGTACCAATATAAGCAAGAAATAATAGAAGCAATGTGGTATCGACCTGCTTCAATCAATGCTAGCATAAAACCATTGTTTATCCTTACTATAGTTTGGCAACTTATTTTCTTCTTCTTACGAATTTGAGTGGAAGGCACTGGCTGAGTGACTCCAAATGAAATGGAATGAAGGAAAAGTGTGAAGCCCAATAAGCCATTTTGTTTGATATCAACCTAAGACGCATTTGAGATGAAAATTTCAACGCTAATTCTCACTTTTTAAAAACTTAATATCAATTAAACAATCAATAATTTTTCGATTCAAAGATAAACTACCAGTGGCAGATCAACTTTTTTGCCAAATGAGTATTAACTTGAGGTATACTTAAATATTAAAATTATAATATAAATGTCCGACAGTTTCTGCCTTCACAGATTTTATACATACGACCCCCTTCACCATTCCCTAAATTCCAAATCGTGGTACATTATTCTAAAATATGACCCTCATTATTTGCCAAACGTTTGAGAATATATTTTTCTGTGCTTATGGGGAATATGCTGTGCGTGTGTATTAGTGTGTTTTTTTGTGAGTTGCGCTACTATATAAGGTATACTATGATAAAACTGAATAAAATTTGATTCTTTTCTGCTCTGCTTGTTGACGTTCGTGCTGTGTGCGTGTAATTACGAACTGTGTACGTGAGATGGCCGAACATACTTCGACTCCCAGGAAAATATCTGCCGGCCTTTGCTTTAGACATAAGGCCGCGACATATTTTCCATATGATACACGGAATATGAGTATATTATTAGTCGTGCATATTTATGCAGAAGCACACTGAGGTTTTTAATTTGCATTCCTCCATACCACTTTTTTGCACTTGAGCTTAGCTCGAAAATTGTTTATACCTGCTGTACTTTTTACTAGTACTAGGGTATTCTAATTTTTGATGTTACGAAATTTTTATGAATTTTGATACTTAGAGAAAATTGACAAAGATTTACACAGCGATGGATACCATGACGCGTTTCGGACTTTCCAGGGTCCACATCAGACGGCTTTTCGGACACAGAAGTACTGTGTCTGCACCGAAGCGGTTAAAGCAATTGCTTATAACAAATCAGCTACGATGCCCTGTAGTATTTCTAAGTCAACTTTCTTATAAGTGTGCCAATTTCATACGTTTAGACATAAGGCCGCGACATATTTTCCATATGATACACGGAATATGAGTATATTATTAGGTGTGCATATTTATACAGAAGCACACTGAGGTTTTTAATTTGCATTCCTCCATACCACTTTTTTGTGTATTATTGGTTTGCTCTACCTATGGTGTGTACTTATGTATCAATTATGATTGGAGCTTAGCTCGAAAATTGTTTATACCAGCTGTACTTTTTACTAGTGCTAGGGTATTCTAATTTTTGATGTTACGAAATTTTTATGAATTTTGATACTTAGAGAAAATTGACAAAGATTTACACAGCGATGGATACCATGACGCGTTTCGGACTTTCCAGGTTCCACATCAGAAGGCTTTTCGGACACAGAAGTACTGTGTCTGCACCGAAGCGGTTAAAGCAATTGCTTATAACAAATCAGCTACGATGCCCTGTAGTATTTCTAAGTCAACTTTCTTATAAGCGTGCCAATTTCATACCTTTAGACCACTAAATTTATATTTAATATGTTTTGTGTATACTTGAATTTTTTTTAAAAGATTTTTGAAGAGTGTAACATTTTTTTTTTATTAAAGAATTCAGGTTTTTAACGAAATCAAGCAAACGGGCTTTCAAGCACTAGGAATTTAATTTCAAAATTCAAAATGTCAATGTTGTATAACCTATCAGATAACTTACATATTAATAAAAAAAAACACGATTTGTGTTTATTTGATTTTTCTTTTAAGTTTTTTAATTATTTTAATTTTTTTTTGTCAACAACTACAAATAGTGTTTTTTTTTATTCAAATGTGGGTGTTTAGAAAATGAAGCTTATGTGCACTATGAATTTGTTTACGAACAAAGTTAGGTAAAAACAAGTAAGGAAAGCTGTCTTCGGCTGTGCCGAAGGCTATATACCTTTCATGAATAAGCGTCACGATTTTCACTGTTCGATCACCAGTACAGCCTGTTTGAATTTAACTATATTTACTATACACATTACACATCTTTGTTATAATTTAAAAAAACTTATAAAATAATAGGATCCGAGTTATCGGAACAATCGATTGTATGGAGGCTATATATTATACGTGTTCAATTGTACTGACTTACACTATACACATTACATATGTAGAAAGTACTAAAGGTGCAATATTTTACGTTCCTAACTTTTTAAATGCGGAAGTATTGGCCTAACCTTATATCGGAACAACCGGGTGTACGGGGCTATATGTTATATTTACCCGATCTTCTTGATTTTCCTCTACACACTACATAAATTGAAAGTACTCAAGTTGCAAAATTTTACGTTCCTAACTTTTTAATTGCAGAAGTTTTGGCCAAAAATTCTTATATCTGAACAATCGGTTGTATGGGGGCTATATGTTAAATTTGCCCGATCTCGTTGATTTTCCCTATATACACTACATAAATA
Organism: Campiglossa producta; assembly: GCA_964058755.1. Lineage (NCBI taxonomy): Eukaryota > Metazoa > Arthropoda > Insecta > Diptera > Tephritidae > Campiglossa > Campiglossa producta. The sequence continues at coordinate 43,560,819 of CAXKVI010000006.1, read as the reverse complement.
GAAAGTACTCGAGTTGCAAAATTTTACGTTCCTAACTTTTTAATTGCAGAAGTTTTGGTCAAAAAACCTTATATCTGAACAATCGGTTGTATGGGGGCTGTATGTTACATTAGCCCGATCTTTTTGATTTTCACTATATACACTACATAAATAGAAAGTACTCGAGATGCAAAATTTTACGTTCCTAACTTTTTAATTGCAGAAGTTTTGGCCAAAAAACCTTATATCTGAACAATCGGTTGTATGGGGGCTATATGTTACATTTGCCCGATCTTGTTGATTTTCACTATATACACTACATAAATAGAAAGTACTCGAGTTGCAAAATTTTACGTTCCTAACTTTTTAATTGCAGAAGTTTTGGCCAAAAATTCTTATATCTGAACAATCGGTTGTATGGGGGCTATATGTTAAATTTGCCCGATCTCGTTGATTTTCACTATATACACTACATAAATAGAAAGTACTCGAGTTGCAAAATTTTACGTTCCTTACTTTTTAATTGCGGAAGTTTTGGCCAAAAAACCTTATATCTGAACAATCGGTTGTATGGGGCTATATGTTATACTGGTCCGATCTTGTCAGTTCCGACAAATGATTCCTATATTACAAAATGGTGGCCACATACAAAATTTCAGCCAGATATCTCAAAAATTGAGGGACTAGTTTGCGTTCAAACAGACAGACGGACAGACGGACATGGCTAAATCAACTCAGCTTGTCATCCTGATCATTTCGGTATAATTATTGATGGGTCTATCTCTTCTTCTTCTCATACTTACAAACATCGGACCAAAGTTATAATACCATTTCATGTTCATGAAAGGTATAAAAAATCGAAACATGTAAACATACATTAATTAATACATTTATCACAGTATAAAACAATAAACATGAAAAACTTAACATTTCACTTACATTAAGATTATTCAATAATTAACATCGAACAAATAAATAACAAATTTCCAAGAACATTTACTTCTTTTCACTTGTTGACATTTACTTAATTTCTTTTGTTTCTCTGTATCACCGTTGAGTAGACGCTACTCAGTCCGTCGACGTCTTCTTTGTGGTTAAGAGCATTCTCTATGTGTTGTTGTATGCGAATGCTCTCAAGAGTCAATCTTGTTTTTTCTCTTTTTTCCCTATCTAATATTTTGGTGTTGGCAAAGTCCGCTGTGTGGTTACTGTTTGTTAGATGCTGTGCTAATGCTGTTGTTGTTTGCTTGTTTAAAGCGTATTTTATGTGTTCGTTGATTCTTATACCCAGTTGCCGCTTTGTAGTACAAAAACAAAGGACCCAGTTGAAAAAGAACAACAGAGTAATGTAGTTTAGCAAATTAAATGTAATGGTCGTGATAATGAAACGTGCGGAAAATATTATATCGGTGCTACAAAGCGGCAACTGGCTATAAGAATCAACGACCACATAAAAGACGCTTTAAACAAGAAAACAACAACAGCATTAGCACAGCATCTAACAAACAGTAACCACACAGCGGACTTTGCCAACACCAAAATATTAGATAGGGAAAAAAGAGAAAAAACAAGATTGACTCTTGAGAGCATTCGCATACAACAACACATAGAGAATGCTCTTAACCACAAAGAAGACGTCGACGGACTGAGTAGCGTCTACTCAACGGTGATACAGAGAAACAAAAGAAATTAAGTAAATGTCAACAAGTGAAAAGAAGTAAATGTTCTTGGAAATTTGTTATTTATTTGTTCGATGTTAATTATTGAATAATCTTAATGTAAGTGAAATGTTAAGTTTTTCATGTTTATTGTTTTATACTGTGATAAATGTATTAATTAATGAATGTTTACATGTTTCGTACTTTAATAAAAATACATAGATTCCCCCGAAGAAGACGCGGAGAGCGTCGAAACGCGTAGGGAAAACAAAAACAAAACACCTTGTTTTATTTGGATGGCCGTAAGTGCTCAACCCAGCAAACATAAATATAAAAAATTGGCCCACTAACTACAAGGTATAAAAAATCGTTTTGTACCTCCATCTTATTAATAAAATATATTTTGCATTTATGCTCAGTGTAGGTACCAATATAAGCAAGAAATAATAAAAGCAATGTGGTATCGACCTGCTTCAATCAATGCTAGCATAAAACTGAATAAAATTTGATTCTTTTCTGCTCTGCTTGTTGACGTTCGTGCTGTGTGCGTGTAATTACGAACTGTGTACTTGAGATGGCCGAACATACTTCGACTCCCAGGAAAATATCTGCCGGCCTTTGCTTTAGACATAAGGCCGCGACATATTTTCCATATGATACACGGAATATGAGTATATTATTAGGCGTGCATATTTATGCAGAAGCACACTGAGGTTTTTAATTTCATTCCTCCATACCACTTTTTTGTGTATTATTGGTTTGCTCTACCTATGGTGTGTACTTATGTATCAATTATGATTGAAGCTTAGCTCGAAAATTGTTTATACCAGCTGTACTTTTTACTAGTGCTAGGGTATTCTAATTTTTGATGTTACGAAATTTTTATGAATTTTGATACTTAGAGAAAATTGACAAAGATTTACACAGCGATGGATACCATGACGCGTTTCGGACTTTCCAGGTTCCACATCAGAAGGCTTTTCGGACACAGAAGTACTGTGTCTGCACCGAAGCGGTTAAAGCAATTGCTTATAACAAATCAGCTACGATGCCCTGTAGTATTTCTAAGTCAACTTTCTTATAAGCGCGCCAATTTCATACCTTTAGACATAAGGCCGCGACATATTTTTCATATGATACACGGAATATGAGTATATTATTAGGCGTGCATATTTATGCAGAAGCACACTGAGGTTTTTAATTTGCATTCCTCCATACCACTTTTTTGTGTATTATTGGTTTGCTCTACCTATGGTGTGTACTTATGTATCAATTATGATTGGAGCTTAGCTCGAAAATTGTTTATACCTGCTGTACTTTTTACTAGTACTAGGGTATTCTAATTTTTGATGTTACGAAATTTTTATGAATTTTGATACTTAGAGAAAATTGACAAAGATTTACACAGCGATGGATACCATGACGCGTTTCGGACTATCCAGGGTCCACATCAGACGGCTTTTCGGACACAGAAGTACTGTATCTGCACCGAAGCGGTTAAAGCAATTGCTTATAACAAATCAGCTACGATGCCCTGTATTATTTCTAAGTCAACTTTCTTATAAGCGTGCCAATTTCATACCTTTAGACATAAGGCCGCGACATATTTTTCATATGATACACGGAATATGAGTATATTATTAGGCGTGCATATTTATGCAGAAGCACACTGAGGTTTTTAATTTGCATTCCTCCATACCACTTTTTTGTGTATTATTGGTTTGCTCTACCTATGGTGTGTACTTATGTATCAATTATGATTGGAGCTGAGCTCGAAAATTGTTTATACCTGCTGTACATTTATTAGTACTAGGGTACTCTAATTTTTGATGTTACGAAATTTTTTATGAATTTTGATACTTAGAGAAAATTGACAAAGATTTACACAGCGATGGATACCATGACGCGTTTCGGACTTTCCAGGGTCCACATCAGACGGCTTTTCGGACACAGAAGTACTGTGTCTGCACCGAAGCGGCTAAAGCAATTGCTTATAACAAATCAGCTACGATGCCCTGTAGTATTTCTAAGTCAACTTTCTTATAAGCGTGCCAATTTCATACCTTTAGACCAGTAGCCGGCAAACAGAGAGGACGCAATATGTGGGAGTATTAGTGTATTACGCTCAAAAATGCTTGTGTGTTGGTGGTATTGCACTGGAAAAAATTAGTATGTTGTATAACTTAACACAAATCTTGACGACGGCCACTAAATTTACATTTAATAAGAAAACATATGTATATATGTATCTTATGTTTTGTGTACACTTGAATTTTTTTTTTAAAGATTTTTGAAGAGTGTAACATTTTTTTTTTATTAAAGAATTCAGGTTTTTAACGAAATCAAGCAAACGGGCTTTCAAGCACTATGAATTTAATTTCAAAATTCAAAATGTCAATGTTGTATAACCTATCAGATAACTTACATATTAATAAAAAAACACGATTTGTGTTTATTTGATTTTTCTTTTAAGTTTTTTAAGAATGAATAAGAATTTGTTTTAAAAATTAAAATGCTGGTTTTCAACGAAATAAACGGGTGCTTCCAGCACTATAAATTTATGTAAGTTCTGTAATACGAAAAGTACCTGTACTAGGTATAACTGAACAAATAAATTTTGACGACATAACCTAAATATTGCCAGAATTATTTTAATTTTTTTTGTCAACAACTAAAGATAGTGTTTTTTTATTCAAATGTGGGTGTTTAGAAAATAAAGCTTACGTGCACTATGAATTTGTTTACGAACAAAGTTAGGTAAAAACAAGTAAGGAAAGCTGTCTTCGGCTGTGCCGAAGGCTATATACCTTTCATGAATAAGCGTCACGATTTACACTGTTCGATCCCCAGTACAGCCTGTTTGAATTTAACTATATTTACTATACACATTACACATCTTTGTTATAATTTAAAAAAACTTACAAAATAATAGGATCCGAGTTATCGGAACAATCGATTGTATGGAGGCTATATATTATACGTGTTCAATTGTACTGACTTACACTATACACATTACATATGTAGAAAGTACTAAAGGTGCAATATTTTACGTTCCTAACTTTTTAAATGCGGAAGTATTGGCCAAAAAACCTTATATCGGAACAACCGGTTGTATGGGGCTATATGTTATATTTACCCGATCTTCTTGATTTTCCTCTACACACTACATAAATTGAAAGTACTCAAGTTGAAAAATTTTATGTTCCTAACTTTTTAATTGCAGAAGTTTTGGCTATATGTTACATTTGCCCGATCTTGTTGATTTTCACTATTTACACTACATAAATAGAAAGTACTCGAGTTGCAAAATTTTACGTTCCTAACTTTTTAATTGCAGAAGTTTTGGTCAAAAAACCTTATATCTGAACAATCGGTTGTATGGGGGCTATATGTTACATTTGCCCGATCTTTTTGATTTTCACTATATACACTACATAAATAGAAAGTACTCGAGATGCAAAATTTTACGTTCCTAACTTTTTAATTGCAGAAGTTTTGGCCAAAAAACCTTATATCTGAACAATCGGTTGTATGGGGGCTATATGTTACATTTGCCCGATCTTGTTGATTTTCACTATATACACTACATAAATAGAAAATACTCGAGTTGTAAAATTTTACGTTTCGAACTTTTTAATTGCAGAAGTTTTGGCCAAAAAGCCTTATATCTGAACAATCGGTTGTATGGGGGCTATATGTTACATTTGCCCGATCTTGTTAATTTTCACTATATACACTACATAAATAGAAAGTACTCGAGTTGCAAAATTTTACGTTCCTAACTTTTTAATTGCGGAAGTATTGGCCAAAAAACCTTATATCTGAACAATCGGTTGTATGGGGCTATATGTTATACTGGTCCGATCTTGTCAGTTCCGACAAATGATTCCTATATTACAAAATGGTGGCCACATACAAAATTTCAGCCAGATATCTCAAAAATTGAGGGACTAGTTTGCGTTGAAACAGACGGACATGGCTAAATCAACTCAGCTTGTCATCCTGATCATTTCGGTATAATTATTGATGGGTCTATCTCTTCTTCTTCTCATACTTACAAACATCGGACCAAAGTTATAATACCATTTCATGTTCATGAAAGGTATAAAAAATCGAAACATGTAAACATACATTAATTAATACATTTATCACAGTATAAAACAATAAACATGAAAAACTTAACATTTCACTTACATTAAGATTATTCAATAATTAACATCGAACAAATAAATAACAAATTTCCAAGAACATTTACTTCTTTTCACTTGTTGACATTTACTTAATTTCTTTTGTTTCTCTGTATCACCGTTGAGTAGACGCTACTCAGTCCGTCGACGTCTTCTTTGTGGTTAAGAGCATTCTCTATGTGTTGTTGTATGCGAATGCTCTCAAGAGTCAATCTTGTTTTTTCTCTTTTTTCCCTATCTAATATTTTGGTGTTGGCAAAGTCCGCTGTGTGGTTACTGTTTGTTAGATGCTGTGCTAATGCTGTTGTTGTTTTCTTGTTTAAAGCGTATTTTATGTGTTCGTTGATTCTTATACCCAGTTGCCGCTTTGTAGTACCGATATAATATTTTCCGCACGTTTCATTATCACGACCATTACATTTAATTTGATAAACTACATTACTCTGTTGTTCTTTTTCAACTGGGTCCTTTGTTTTTGTTCTAACTATCGCGGATATTGTACTAGATAAAATACTTGACGATAGCATAGATGAATTAAAGGATAAGGACATATACATCAAATACATCAATAAGTATGTAGATGATGTATTCGCTATTATTAAATCTAAAGACGCGGAAAATATCTTAAAAGTTTTAAATAGTCAACACACAAGCATTAAGTTCACCACGGAGAAAGAAAAAGCCAACAAAATAGCTTTCCTGGACGTAGAAGTCAGTAAGAAAAATAATAATATTTTAACAAATTGGTATGCCAAATCAATCGCGCGGGATTGATCAACTATCACTCAAATCACCCGTGGAAGCAAAAAATTAACACGGCCACAAGCCTAATAAGAAAGGTAGCCTTAATCAGTAATGAAGAATTCATGAAGGAAAATAAGAAAAGGCTAAAAAACATTTTATTTAAAAATAGCTATCCACATAAGCTAATAGACAGACTAATTGTAAATACCATCAACAAAATTCAGAGAAAAGAAAACAACACGCCGGCTGACACTTCTGATAATAAAAAATACATAGGCGTGCCTTACATACCAGGTCTAACCAACAATCAAACACTGCATCGATTAATTGAAAACGAAAACACTAGGTACGCGCATAGACCAAATACTACTCTCCGTAAAATTTTCACAAAAACAAAGGACCCAGTTGAAAAAGAACAACAGAGTAATGTAGTTTAGCGAATTAAATGTAATGGTCGTGATAATGAAACGTGCGGAAAATATTATATCGGTGCTACAAAGCGGCAACTGGCTATAAGAATCAACGAACACATAAAAGACGCTTTAAACAAGAAAACAACAACAGCATTATTAAAAAATACTCCTAAGTTCTTCGCCTTGTCCACATATCTAATCACATTAGTGTTTATTTTGACTTCATTGTAATCGCTCAGTTGAAACGCTTTTTTATAAATCACTAAACACTGAGATTTGCTTGGATTTATTAGTATCCCGTTGTCACATGCCCACTCGTTGACTCGATCTAAGTCTTCGTTCAGTTTCTCGATACAATTGTTGATGGACATGATAGGACCACCTATATATAATTGCACATCATCGGCATAAACATGAATTTTGCAGTGTTTTAAAATATTTTGTATGTCATTTATATATAATACAAATAGTAGCGGGCCCAGAATCGAGCCTTGGGGAAAACCTCTTTTCATTGGTAAGTAACCAGATACGCTGTTGCCTGAAAATACAGCTTGTGTACGATCACTGACATACGATTTGAGTAAGCGCAGGGCTGGATCAGAAAAATTGAATAAGTTTTTGAGTTTCAAGTCAAGAAGTGCGTGGTCAACAGTATCGAATGCTTTGGAGTGATCGAGAAGGGTAAGGAGGGTTACGAGATTATTGTCAAGGTTTAGTCTAATATCGTCGGTTACCTTTATTAACGCCGTAATACAACTCCTGTTTGATCTAAAGCCAGACTGGAGAGTGCTTACTAAATGATTACTGCTGAGGAAAGAGTTTATTTGAGAGTGCATAATGCGTTCAAGCACTTTGGAAAGAAACGGTAAAATAGCTATAGGTCGATAATCGCCATTGGACTTTTTAGTTGGAACGATTTTGGCCCTTTTCCAGCAATCGGGGAACACAGATGTGGTCAGAATGGTATTAAAGGCGTAAGTTACATGCTGTAGAATTTTGGGGAGTATACATTTAAAGAACTTGGGATGTATACCATCCAAACCCATGGCATTTGATTTGACGCTAAGTACACTTTTAACAACTTCAAGTTCGTCAATATTCTTAAACCGAAAGCCGGGTACGGTACCTACTAAGCATTCACTATACCTTTCATAACATGTATTACTATGATAGTCCGACAAGTTTACGAATTTCTCATTTAATTCATTCACATCCAGATCATCATATACGTGAGTATTTTTACTGCCGATCCCAATATCGCGAATACATTTCCAAGTTTTATTACCCGTGGAAGCAAATCACCCGTGGAAGCAAAAAATTAACACGGCCACAAGCCTAATAAGAAAGGTAGCCTTAATCAGTAATGAAGAATTCATGAAGGAAAATAAGAAAAGGCTAAAAAACATTTTATTTAAAAATAGCTATCCACATAAGCTAATAGACAGACTAATTGTAAATACCATCAACAAAATTCAGAGAAAAGAAAACAACACGCCGGCTGACACTTCTGATAATAAAAAATACATAGGCGTGCCTTACATACCAGGTCTAACCAACAATCAAACACTGCATCGATTAATTGAAAACGAAAACACTAGGTACGCGCATAGACCAAATACTACTCTCCGTAAAATTTTCACAAAAACAAAGGACCCAGTTGAAAAAGAACAACAGAGTAATGTAGTTTAGCGAATTAAATGTAATGGTCGTGATAATGAAACGTGCGGAAAATATTATATCGGTGCTACAAAGCGGCAACTGGCTATAAGAATCAACGAACACATAAAAGACGCTTTAAACAAGAAAACAACAACAGCATTAGCACAGCATCTAACAAACAGTAACCACACAGCGGACTTTGCCAACACCAAAATATTAGATAGGGAAAAAAGAGAAAAAACAAGATTGACTCTTGAGAGCATTCGCATACAACAACACATAGAGAATGCTCTTAACCACAAAGAAGACGTCGACGGACTGAGTAGCGTCTACTCAACGGTGATACAGAGAAATAAAAGAAATTAAGTAAATGTCAACAAGTGAAAAGAAGTAAATGTTCTTGGAAATTTGTTATTTATTTGTTCGATGTTAATTATTGAATAATCTTAATGTAAGTGAAATGTTAAGTTTTTCATGTTTATTGTTTTATACTGTGATAAATGTATTAATTAATGAATGTTTACATGTTTCGTACTTTAATAAAAATACATAGATTCCCCCGAAGAAGACGCGGAGAGCGTCGAAACGCGTAGGGAAAACAAAAACAAAACACCTTGTTTTATTTGGATGGCCGTAAGTGCTCAACCCAGCAAACATAAATATAAAAAATTGGCCCACTAACTACAAGGTATAAAAAATCGTTTTGTACCTCCATCTTATTAATAAAATATATTTTGCATTTATGCTCAGTGTAGGTACCAATATAAGCAAGAAATAATAAAAGCAATGTGGTATCGACCTGCTTCAATCAATGCTAGCATAAAACTGAATAAAATTTGATTCTTTTCTGCTCTGCTTGTTGACGTTCGTGCTGTGTGCGTGTAATTACGAACTGTGTACGTGAGATGGCCGAACATACTTCGACTCCCAGGAAAATATCTGCCGGCCTTTGCTTTAGACATAAGGCCGCGACATATTTTCCATATGATACACGGAATATGAGTATATTATTAGGCGTGCATATTTATGCAGAAGCACACTGAGGTTTTTAATTTGCATTCCTCCATACCACTTTTTTGTGTATTATTGGTTTGCTCTACCTATGGTGTGTACTTATGTATCAATTATGATTGGAGCTTAGCTCGAAAATTGTTTATACCTGCTGTACTTTTTACTAGACCTAGGGTATTCTAATTTTTGATGTTGTGTATATTGATTTTCTTTTTAAGAAAGGTGAAAAAAATTACTGTAATTTTTTCCGATTTTTAAATTAAAAACCAGAGGTCTATCATCGCTAGTTTAGATTTTACAGACTTTACCTCATATTTGGTATAAAAACGACAAACCATTGTTGTAAAACACCATTTACCTGAACATATTTTTGAAGGAAATGCAATTCCCTACAAAATTTGCATTGACCAAAATTTTCACAGGCTAGCCGTTTTCTAGTATTCTAGCCTCAAAAATTAGCATAATTTTTTCGATTTCCCATTTTTTCTTTCAAAAATTGTCAAAAATGCAAATATCCATGTACAACAAAGATATATACAGATTTTTTAAGGACATTGAGTGGGCTACAAGAAAGGTTAAACAGCTTTTTTTTTGTAAAGTTAGGTAGGTAGGTTCAAGTGGCTGCCGCAGAGGCACACTTAGGCCAGTTTTGAAGGCCCGTTGTGATACCACCAACACAAGGAAAGTCCGCCCCGGGACCCAGCCATATGGAAAATCCCTGAGTTGTTGGGATTTTCCACATAGCAGAATCCCGGGACTGACACTCCTAAACCGACACCGTTACTCCTCCTCGAACCACTTAGATGACTTTATGAAGCCCATCAAGTCCTTTATGTCCAGTTCCGCGATCTGGCTTAGACTATCTAGGAACGGAACTCCCAAAAAGCGCGTTCTCACGCCGCTTAAAGCCGGACAGTTGCAGATGAGGTGCTCCACCGTTTCCTCCTCCTCATCATCTTTGCAACGTTACTTGTAAAGTTACTTTTTCAAAACTTATATTATTTTTTGTAAAGTTGACGGATCTGTGACCTGGCGAGCTAAATCCAAATCCGTGATCAGAAGTAGCCTAACTGGCAGCAGTTCTTCACTAACCTTCACAACATAATATTGCACTTTGATTTTTGAATAGTGCTATCCTGTAAAAAAAAGTTGGCGTACCCATGCTACTCAAAAGAAAATCCAATTTCATATAAAAAAGATGTTCCAATTTACATGGCGATGTCTTAGTATTAGATCACCTAATCCAACTAGAAGTACTCCATCCCGTAGTACATCGAACAAGAGTATTTTACAAAAAGAGTCCACCTAGATTACTCCAGTTGCAGTACAAAGCAAAGCGAGAGAGGAACACCTACTCCAACCAGTGTTGCCGTTGGGGACCCTAAAGGGTCAATTTAGATTTAGATTTTAGATTTATTTATTTACTTCAAACACACAACCAAAAAAAGTTATTTTACAGCGTTTGAAGACTTACAAACTAATAAATGAACTTAGTACTAACACTAACAATACAAAACGCAATGACGGATATTACAATATGTAGATTAAAGTTATAATTGGATACTAACGAAGGGTTTAAAGAGGGATCGGGGATGAGGTGAAGAGAGCAGGGAGAATTTTTGCATATACGTACATATCAACTTTCAACAGCTATTGGGCAAAGTATCGCAGAAGTTCTTTTTTGAAGTGCAGGGGATTTCTGACTATTCTAATATACTGTGGCAGAGCGTTCCAAAGACGCACGACAAACACAAAAAATTGACGTACGGTGACTAGGCAGCTGTATCTGACACTTAGCAAGTTCAGCGATCTAGGCGATTTACCAAAGTGAATTCGTTCCGCAAGGTAAACGGGCTCTTGAGTGCATATGACTTTATGAAGGGCTGTTAAGCATTTCAACTTCAAAATTTCATTGAAATTTATTGTGCATATTTGTTTGGTAAATACGGATATGTGATCATGGCGTTGTTTGCGATAAATATATCTGGCAATGTTGTTGTAGAGCACGTTAAGTTTTCTTCGGGACGTACTGTCACAGCTGGCATATAGTTCACATCCATACAATAGCTTTGGCAACAAAAATGTTTTTGCTAAAAGCAGCCGCGTTTTCAATGGGGTAAAGTATTGTATGGTCCATAAAGATCGTAACATTCCATAAATTTTGCCTATAACAGTTAGGATATGTGTTTTCCATGACAGTGTTCTATTAAAAAATACTCCTAAGTTCTTCGCCTTGTCCACATATCTAATCACATTAGTGTTTATTTTGACTTCATTGTAATCGCTCAGTTGAAACGCTTTTTTATAAATCACTAAACACTGAGATTTGCTTGGATTTATTAGTAGCCCGTTGTCACATGCCCACTCGTTGACTCGATCTAAGTCTTCGTTCAGTTTCTCGATACAATTGTTGATGGACATGATAGGACCACCTATATATAATTGCACATCATCGGCATAAACATGAATTTTGCAGTGTTTTAAAATATTTTGTATGTCATTTATATATAATACAAATAGTAGCGGGCCCAGAATCGAGCCTTGGGGAACACCTCTTTTCATTGGTAAGTAACCAGATACGCTGTTGCCTGAAAATACAGCTTGTGTACGATCACTGACATACGATTTGAGTAAGCGCAGGGCTGGATCAGAAAAATTGAATAAGTTTTTGAGTTTCAAGTCAAGAAGTGCGTGGTCAACAGTATCGAATGCTTTGGAGTGATCGAGAAGGGTAAGGAGGGTTACGAGATTATTGTCAAGGTTTAGTCTAATATCGTCGGTTACCTTTATTAACGCCGTAATACAACTCCTGTTTGATCTAAAGCCAGACTGGAGAGTGCTTACTAAATGATTACTGCTGAGGAAAGAGTTTATTTGAGAGTGCATAATGCGTTCAAGCACTTTGGAAAGAAACGGTAAAATAGCTATAGGTCGATAATCGCCATTGGACTTTTTAGTTGGAACGATTTTGGCCCTTTTCCAGCAATCGGGGAACACAGATGTGGTCAGAATGGTATTAAAGGCGTAAGTTACATGCTGTAGAATTTTGGGGAGTATACATTTAAAGAACTTGGGATGTATACCATCCAAACCCATGGCATTTGATTTGACGCTAAGTACACTTTTAACAACTTCAAGTTCGTCAATATTCTTAAACCGAAAGCCGGGTACGGTACCTACTAAGCATTCACTATACCTTTCATAACATGTATTACTATGATAGTCCGACAAGTTTACGAATTTCTCATTTAATTCATTCACATCCAGATCATCATATACGTGAGTATTTTTACTGCCGATCCCAATATCGCGAATACATTTCCAAGTTTTATTAGAACCCACCGCCATGCTAAATTGCTGCTCATAGTACTCAAGCTTTCTTTGCTTAATGGCTTTAGTGACGTTTCTTCTGAAAACTTTGAAATCGTGGTATGTAGCTGTGGTTTTACAACGTTTCCATTTCCGGTACGCAATGTTCCGCTTGTGAATAAGACTCTTTATGTAGCTATTGAACCACGGGGGTTTACGCGGGGTGATGGCTTTAGTAACAAGTGGAACATGTTCTGTAAATAGTGTGTTGATATACTCTTGAAGGAGAGTTATCTGTGCATTAGGGTTTTCGAGACAGTAAAGAGAATCCCACGGTGTGGAATCGACAGCTATTCCCAGTCGATCATAGTCTATGTGCATGAAGTCACGGTACGAATATGAAGTAGTTATACACGTGTACTTGAAATCAAAGGTGGTAAAGATCAAGTCATGCTTGGAAAAACATGGTACAGAAAGCTGATCAAAGATGAGGATTTTCGACATCTCACTTACATAAAAGACATCAAGGAGACTGCAGCTAGATTGAGTGAAATGCGTGGGGGTCGAAGTGTTTACGGGAAATAAGCCAAGATTTTGCATAGCCAGAGAAAAACTACTTTGAGTAAGAAGGTCACTGTTGAAATCTCCAGCTATTATAATGTTAGTAAATTTGAGGCAAAGATTTTCGACGAATTCTGTAAAGTGTTCATAATTAGTTCTTTTATTTGGCCTGTAAACACAACCTACAAGTATTTTATCACAGCTCGATGATATTTCAACAAATATATGCTGAATTGTATCAGACGACTCGGAAGAGCAGATTAGTTTACATGACATACCATGTTTTACAAAAATCGCTACACCACCACCATGCCCAGCTCGATCTAAACGAAAGATATTATAGCCAGCTACACTAAACAAACTATCTTCATGATACTTAGTGAACCAGGTCTCGGAAACACACACGACATCGACACCGGATGATTCAAAAAGGTATCTGAACTCATCTATTTTTGATGGTAGGCTCTGCGCGTTAATATGGCATATTTTCAAACCACCCCTCTGCTTACATAGAATACGTACCATATTATACGTGTTGTCATCGCCTCTGGAACGGGAGCGACTCATACTAAAAACTGTCATAAAAACACTGCACTTTATCAAAGAACACAGCAATAATAATAATAATAATACGATATGATGCAAATAAGATGAAAAATTCGGTGCAGAGTGTATTGTAATAGGGAGAAAGGTGGGATGAGGAAGAGGAAGAAAAAATAGGTACATACGTCGGTGGGAGTGCAATCATGACAATTTCTAACTTATTGCTAAGAGATATTTGCGAAAACAAAACTGTAGTAAGTATAAGCTGCGTTTAAGAGCTGGTTGTTGTGCTTAAGAGAGCGTTCACGTCATCTCTGGTACATACATTATGGGGCTCATCATTGGGTTTACGTTTTATATATACTTTACCTCTGATGGAAAACGTTGACGTCAACAATTTCTTTCGCCGTAATTCCGAAGCATAAGACATCACATCATGTAGTGTTTTAGGCAGGCACTCGTGCAAGTATACGTTCCTATAGCCGGGTATATTGATGTCGCAAAGTGAGAGTGATCTCTTACTTTTTTTGCAGAAAGCAGCAATAGATTTAAAGAGTTGACTGCGGTCATACGAGGAGAACAACTTTAGCACAATGGGAGCAGGCATACTCTTTGCTTTGTGCTTTGCTTTGTCTGGATCGTTCTTCAGTCGAAAAACATCACGTAGCGGGGGTGTTTTGTGCTGCACTGCTCTACATACGTTTGTGAAGATGTCATGCAGGTTCTCGTCAGAAGTGAGCGGAACACCATTTAAAATAATGTCGGTGGCTACTGCCTGCTTTGAACTTCAGTGAGCTGAGCACGAACCGCTAAAATTTCATTGCGCAGAATGTGAGCATCACCGCAAGCGCTCTCCACTGCATTAATTCGTTTTTCCATAACGGTTAACGATAGCTTTAAGTTACTTATTTCGCCAGTCAACTCACCGAATTTTTGCATTATTCTGTCTTCCGAACTCTTAATTACTGATGTCAGCTCTTCAACAATTGACAGCCTCTGCTCTTTGATTTTGCCTTCCAAGTTTAACATTTCAGATGAGGTTGCTTGTGGTGTTTTTGGCGATGGTTTTGGGGATGGTTGGTTGCGTAGTGGATATTTGTGAGTTGTGGACATCTTGATTCCAGATTGTAGGCAGGAAGATTAGTGTTATGTATGCGCACTCAAGTATTGTACCGACGGCAAATTTTATTATTGAAAAACAGCTCAAGCGTGAAGAAAACTCAGGAGCACAGCAAATTTGACCCTTTTTTAGAGCCCGGGGTCCTGGCCTACTTTTCCAAAAAAATCACCATTTTTTAAAATTCGTGACCCTTTTTCACTTTCAAAAAGCAATGAAATGCATTTTGTCGATTTTTTGTTGAAACCCAAAAAAATCTCCTTCTTTCTTTTTTACTCTTATATCGGGAACTCTTGCCGATTTCCAAATGTCTTGCGTAACTGAAATCTTATTACTGGCAACGCTGTATTATGTGACAAATCCGTCATATGTATGTATCTATACATTAGGGTAATTCAAATAAAAAGGTTTTAGTTATTTTGGGTCTAACCAGGCCCGTGCGAACCCGCAAAACCACCCCCTGCGCACGGGCCTGGGTCTAACCCAAAGCTTATGTTAATGTGTTCTTATCTAAAAAAAAAGAGTGGACCCTTTTTTTCTGCTGGGACCCTTTTTTTACCCTTTTTGAAATTTTTCAGCGGCAACACTCACTCCAACTCTCGCTTTACATTTAATTGCTCTATGGCAGGCCCGGCTAGCATACACGAGAGCAGCGAGAAGCAGTGTTACCATTTTGGGGTCAGATCTAGCCTTTTTTTTGGGTTTAGCTCCAAAATTTCGTGTTTAGCTCCTAGCCCTTTTTTTGGCCCTCTTCTTATTATTTGCCCTTTTTAGTCCCAAATCAATTTATTGAACTAAAGGTAATGCTAATACTGTCTCTAATGAAGACTAACTCACTTAGAAATTTTGAAGTCTATGCTTAAGATATCACACTTGTTATTATCCACAATTGAAAATTGTTTGCATACAAACCCTTTAGTTTGCTACCAAAAATATCTTTTGATGAAAAGGCAAGTTCCAGAAACAGCAGTCTGTGAGCACCCTCGTTTAACCTACCACACGGCCTTTGTTAGTTCACGTCTGAATTCAATTTATTTAAATAAACTCTAAATATGAAAAAACTTGCTTTTTCTCTTTCTGTTTATTTGTTCATAACAATTTTCAAATTTTGCCACAAGACATTGCCAGCTGGTCTGGTAATATGGGACTGTGAGTACCCTAATTGATTTGAAATAAATGTTAAAACTTATTTTAAATGAAATATGTATATTAGACTGGGGCAAAAAAAAATTCGTTTTTTTTTAACTATATTGATTTTCTTTTTAAGAAAGGTGCAAAAAATTACTGTAATTTTTTTCAGATTTTTAAATCAAAGTCTAGAGGTCTATCATCGCTCGTTTAGATTTTACAGACTTTACCTCATAGTTGGTATAAAAACGACAAACCATTGTTGTAAAACACCATTTACCTGAACATATTTTTGAAGGAAATCGAATTGGTTACAAAATTTGTATTGACCAAAATTTTCTCAGGCTAGCCGTTTTTTAGTATTCTAGCCTCAAAAATTTGCATGTTTTTATTCGATCTTCCACATTTTCTTTTGAAAATTGTCAAAAATGTAAATATCCATGTAAAAAAGGATACATAAATACAGATACTTAAAGGTAATTGAGTTAACTACAAAAAAAGATTAAACAACTTTTTTTTGTAAAGTTACTCTTTCAAACCTTAATTAAATTAAAAAAAAAAGATATTTCCGTTTTTTTGGTGTTTTTGATCCAATTTTTTTACTAAATTTTGTTTATTGATATTCTACATGATTAATTATCATTACATGATCAATATTATTATCAAAAATATACATTGGTCATATACGTTCAAACATATTTTACAGTCTTCAAAAGGCAGCCACAAAAAAACAAAAAGGTTGATGGTACTGTGAACTTAATGCATTAATTTTCATTAAAAATTTACAGTAATTTTTTTCCACCTCTCTTAAAAAAAATCAATATGTAGTTATGTAGTTATATGGCTCATTCCATATGAAATTTAGCACTAAAATTTAAAAATTCTGACTATATTTTTTTTCTGCTGAGAATGGAAAATAAGTCGACGTATTTTTTTATTTCACCCATAGTGGTCAATTTTTTCGAGTTATGAATTTTTGAATTTTAGGCATTTTGAAAATTGAATTTTTTCATTATTTTCTAATTCGTAAACCAATTGACGGAATTGGATCAAATTTTAGAACAGGCCTAATGAATGTTAGATCTATCTAAAAAAAAAATAAAATTAAAAATTAATTTTGTTTTAAATTTTTTACAAAACTCAAGAACCGTTTAAATGACCACTCTGAAATTTTTACCGAAAATTATTAAAAGACCAATTTATGATTAAATAAAAAAAAACGAAATTCAATTATACTCTTTTTCTTCAATTACAAATTGTTTATTAAAATTTTGTAAAAAATTAAAAAAAAAATTAATTTTCAATTTTAGGTTTTTTTTAGATAGATCTAACATTCATTAGACCAGTCTTAAATTTGATCCAATTCCGTCAATTGGTTCACGAATTAGAAAATAATGAAAAAAAATCAATTTTCAAAATGCCTAAAATTCAAAAATTCATAACTCAAAATATTGACCACTATGGGTGAAATAAAAAAATAGGTGCCGACTTATTTTCTTTTCTCAGAGAAAAAAATATAGTGGGCATTTTTAAATTTTAGTGCTAAATTTCATATGGAATGACCCATATATACTTTTAGCTCTTTTTGGAATGGTTTTGGATTTTCTTAGAAAAATTTAGCCCTCTTTTTTCTTAAACTAGCCCCAAAAAAAATTATGTGCTGGCAACACTGGCGAGAAGACAGCGACGTCTTCATCTTGAATATTTTATTTGGTGGTAGAAATTGCAAAAATAAGTGGTAGATTTGAGCAAAAAGTGGTAGATTTTCATTTAACTAAATTACTCAATAAAAATGCTTTCACGACCATTGCCTAAAGTATGCACTTATCAACCAAAGGGTCAAATTTTTTCTAGACTGCCTAATTCTCATTAAAATTTGTCAAGTTAAAAAATTAAAAATTTCATTTTTGTGAGGTGCAAGTGATAGGAAAAAGCATAAAATTTTGAATAAAAAGGGGTAAACAAAATTTTTCAGAAAAGGTAGACAAAGTTGTAATGGTTGTTGTAATATTAGAGGGAAATACCGGTACTGGGGCCAAGATAAGTCTTTTGACAGAAATGTCGACAATTTTCGAAAAAAAAAATTGCCTTCTTGTGAAATGGTACAAAACAAAGTTTGTGAGAAAAGTATGTATGCACCGCCAAAACCTTTGTTTAACTGTTTGACTTTTTTATGACTAATATGATGCTAGGATTCTTTTTTTTGAGTCATTTAAATTTTTATAGCTATAAAAAGGTGGTCGATTTTTAAGAATGCGTGGAAGAATTGGTAGATACTCAAAAAAGTGGTAGATCTACCACTAAAGTGGTAGAAGTCCGAACACTGCCTCATCACTTTAAGCACGCTTGCTTCGCACGCACACTGTTGTAAATAATTTCAGGCATAAAACGATCACTCTCAGCCGAAGCTGCTCAGCCCTGCTCTATGGAGTTCTAATTGCACATATATAGGTGGTCCAATCCTAGGACCTGGTCATGTTAGTTGGACCAAATTTTTTGTATGGTATTGGAGTTCTCCGATGTTCAAATACTCTACGGAGTATTGATTATATTATTTGCATTGTTTGCGGGGTTGTTTCAACTTTACACTCTTTGCATTTGTGATTAAGCTGCAAAATGTTGCACACATTTTATAATAATGCAGAAAGCCTTCAATACCAGACTTTTTCCGATACACCTAACTATGATTTTCACCAACAACTAGAAAACTTACAGTAATTTACAAGCAGGGAAAAACTAACCAGGACTCTTAATATTTTATGAAAAACCAAGCATTCCCCTGATTGGAAAAACTAAGCAGGCTAAAAGTAGCAAAAAATTAGGGAGGACCCTTGTAGATTTTAGGCATATTGCCCGCAAATTGAACAATTGTGAAAGCCAAGGCAGACCTAACACTCCCCCAATGGAATTTCCAATAAAGGCATAACTTGGAAAAACTAGGCAGCCTCTTGCAGAATATACAATAAATTCCCAGTAAATTGAGAGGCATACGCTTTCCATGCCTAGGTAGAGTTGTTTATTGTAGTGAAAAGCTAGCTTGGGCCGAGGTTAAGTATAAATTTTCCTAGATTATTGTAAGTTTGTTTTTCAATTTATAAATTACTTGCAATGATATAAAATTATTCTGTTTACAGTTAGACTGCATGATAGCATACAAGAGGAAAACTACCATTATTTAGTGTTTGATCTGTAAGTATATTTCATTTCACCAGCACTAAAAATATAGAGATGATCGAGGAATATCAGGATCAGCTTTTCCTACTCATTTTGAAATGGCCATAACTATGGGCCCACAAAATGTGCTTTGGACATCATTAATCTTAAAATAGTTTTTTATATTATGTCTAGACCAGCGGCCTAATGCTTGACGATGTTAAAGGTGTGCAATGTTGATGCGAGCGATTCTGACCAACTATATCTGCCCTACTAGACAGATGCCGGTTATTTGGTTGGTTATGTAAGCGACTTGCCTAATATGACTTTTGGTTAGTTTTCTTAGTTATTTTCTTAAGGCGAGTGTGCAAAAAATAACCATGTCTTTGCTGTGCGTTTGGGTTATGTGTGACGCAAACGTGTGTTAGCTGTAATGGTTATGAATACCGCAAAACCAGGTTAGGTGTAATGGTTATGAATGACTCAAGCTTCAGGTATTGCTAACTAAAACAAGTCGATGACCTTAGATTTGGTTTTTATTGTAGAAAATAGTTAAAAGTTACAAATTTTTTCACATTTACAATAATATAAAAGATAAATGAATACATATATGGGCAAATCCCAAATAGTGTTACCTTTTTGGATACTCGGGTAAAAAGCATATGAATATTTAGTTTTACGTATTGACTATCTTCTCTGAAGATTTGGATGGAAAAAATGTAGACAATAAGTTTTTACAGAACTTTGAAAGGTGAAAATTTTCAAATTTACCGCTTTTTCAAGTGATACTCTTAATTTTTTGTGGTATTTGTTCTATAAAATTTTGAGGCATCAAGGTATCGCTTTGAAATTTTACCAGGGTGTAGTTTTTGAGACGGAGATTATAAAAATGTAAGCGGGGTTTATGTGCTCCTCCAATATTAAATTTTATCATCAATGAAAGTAGCGATACTCTATTTTTGGCCATTTTCAATATTCTGAATTTGTGCTTATAAGTTTTTGAGGCAACAGAGTATTAAAATTTTTTTGTACGTAATGATAGCCTATTATACAACAAACTAATCTGTGGTTTCGAATTTGATGTGCTCCCTTTAGTCTTCAAGGTAGAGGCAGAAATGTCGAGCTACTTTGGTGCGTAACTTTTTTACAGTAGCATGTTTTTTTGTAGGCAAAGCTACAGTGTTACATTTATTATGTGTTACTCTTTTGTAATTTGTTGTCCCATACTACAGTAGTATAAAACCAAATGCCTCATTTTGAAAGATTAACATAACGAAAGTTATTAAAATTTGTACAAGGGGGAAATATGGGAAATTTTCAAGATATATAAGAAACCGTAAAAAAATTTGGAAAAATATATCTAATTATTTCCAAACTAATTTTTATTCAAACGTTAGTGAAATAAAACACAAATTTATTATAATAATTAAAAAAATCAAAAAATACAAGTATACATTACATTATTTCTCGGTGGCTATTAAAAGAAAAGCTGGAGAACAGAGGTCAGGTAAATATAATACGTGCGACTATCTCATAACTGTAATTGAGCCATTAATTGAAAAAAATTAACATTTGCATGACTTCCGAATTTTTCTTTTTTGCAGTGAGTGCATAGTCTGCGTTTTACGGTTTACAAAACTAAACGTGCTTTTTGTGGTTTCGTGTTCTGAGCATTTTATGGTAATAATAGCTCAACAGAAAGATTTTTTGATACCAGTGGTTTAAAACAGAAAAAAGTATGGGTAAAAGTTTTGTGTTTTTTCCGTGAAACATCGTCTATTTGATACCCTTATTGTTTAGACAAGTTTTGTGAGTACCTGGGTCCAAATATTGGAATACACTTCTGGAAAAGTGGAAATATCGATATGAGAACCATACTACGTCAAAGCTCTCTTCAGTACTTTTCGTTTGATACCCATATTGCAGGTAGAAAGATTTTTTACCCGATTTCATATTTTTGAGTATGTATATCTCAACAACCGGATTTCGGGTATCAAAAAAATGTTCTTAAATATACTTTACATAAATGTAAAAGGGAGATCTGGCATCTCCACAATCCTAAGTGTTCCCATATGAAGAAGAGTGCATCTATATCAGAACAAAGTTGAGAAGAGGCAGTCGTGCAAAAGTAGAAGGTTGATCGGTCGCAAAGTTGAGAAGTAGTCCAGCTGTATTTTGCGTGTGCAAGTGACGCACTCTGTAGTATGCGCTTAAAGTTCAATAATAAAAACAGTACCTTTAGTTTTTTAGAACACTTTTTATTTCCCTTGTAAGGGCAGCCGGTCTCAGCGGATGAGTTGATATAACTGAGTACATGAAAGCGACGCTAGTGTCTAAATACCTACACTCCTGCCCTAATTCTAGTTACTGCACGTTATTTGTTGTTGTCACGCGCAAGACTATAACTGCCCCGTCGGCAGAATGGCCGGATGAGCTATTAAAGCAGTATTTAACTAGTTCTTGCTATTACGCACAGAGCTATAGGCGTGCCGTCATCAAATTCGGTGGAAGCGGTGTTTTGGCCGGATGGGTTTTTAAAGCGGTATTGAACGTTTGCTTGCTGTTAAATTTAAGGCTATAGACGCGCCGTCAGTAAATTCGGTGGAAGTGGTGTTTTGGCCGGTTGAATGTTCACCTGTGTTAACTACTCCCCCTCTTGAAGTGAAAGCGTCCTCGGTTTCTTTAATTATGTTCTTCAGTACTACCATATTTCTTTGCCGTCTCCTCAGAAATATTGCTATGCTTGTAGCTATGGCTAATAGGATTAAGAGTAATGCGCTTCCTGATTGTATCGAGCGAGTATCAATAAGATTCTGTAGGTGTGCTATATGTTTCAGGTTTTCCACATTAATTCTTTGCAGGTATGGAAGTGATAGTAACTCGATATGTTCGGTGAAGTTAACGTGCTGTGTGGGTACTGCTTCGGGATGTGAACGCATCACCTCATTCCAGTTGTTATAAGTAGTGGTGTTTATCATAATATTACCTTTGAAAGTTATCAAAAAAGTCTCTCTTGTTAATATTGTCAAATTTCCGTTTTGTATTATCGCGGGCTGATCATTAATTAAAATTATGCCGTTATCGATCTCCTCAATGGCGGGCACGTGATCGGCAGATTTGGTTTTGCATTCTGCGATGTGTTTGTAAGTAGTTGTCGTACACAGGGACTTTCTTTCAAGGGTCGGCAGAAGTTTGCTGTTATGGCTTCTCTGCAGTTATAAAGGGGGATGTATTCTCCGTTGCATTCAGCTATAATATTTGTTTCTAAAGAAATAATTCTTCCCCTCTGGATAACGGGCAGTAACTTTACATTATTACAAATCCTAGCTATTTTTGGGTATTTAATAATGAAATAAATAAACTGTGCATTCTGAAATATCTTAAATTTAGAAACAGAAAGTATGTCAGTTATACTGGTATTTGCAGAGAGCTCAGCAGCTAATATATTGTTTATTTCCATGCCGTTAAGCAGAATGGGGTTAATAACATTTACTTTCCCCAGAACTACTGATGTTATAATAGATTCTAACTCCATTATTACCGCTCTATTTCTAGTGCTGACTATAGAAAAGAGATTTCCCGTATCGATCTGCGTCCGTTTTGCCTGTGCCAAAAGTTTATTAACTGTCACCGTCAGTTCGTTAATTTGCCCCTGTGTAACTGAATTAATCGTTGCTTGTTGTTCGTTTGCTTCTATGAGGGCTTCGGCTCTGGTCTCAATTGCTTGGAAGTCGTCAAAGTCTGGGGTGCCGGTTATGTATTTTAATGTAGTCCCCAGGATATTAATGCCTCTAGCATGTCGGTGATGTATTCTGACCGCGTCTAGTAGTTTTAATATTTGGTTAGCGTCGTTTCGGAGAAGTTGTCTGGCGTGAAAAAGTGGAAACTGCTCTAAAATTATATCCGTTTCTTCCGCTATCGCCTCGAACTCCGTCAAATTTGTCTTGTGTAGCAGAAATTCGTAATGTTCGTGGAGGATCACTTTCCCTGTTGTTATTGGGATGTAGTGGGAGCTGGTATAATTGAATATCCTCGCATTGGCCCAATGATCTATTGTCAAGAGCAGAGTTACCCTAAGAAGGAAGAAACAATTTCAGTGTTTTAAGTTGGTTTTGTGAACTTTACGTCCGTCGATTAAGACAAAGGTACCTAAATCGCTCTGGACTGTTTTTTCGGTGTAAAGTTTAGTGAATTTGTTTCCTATTCTTTTATTCGTCTTTACAAAAACTTTTTCCCCTGGTTTATATTGTCTTGTTCGTCTCATTATATTGTGTCTTTTCAAGTCGTTTTGTTGGGTTTGTATAAGTCTATTCTTTATTTCATTAACCAGTTCGTCGGGTGCTGCGTGGATGATGTCTATAGGTTTCCTGTTTGTCACGGAATGGACGGTGCGGTTGTACTTAGCCGTTGCTAGCAGAATCAATTCGACCGTGTCGGAAATGCAAGTTTCGAGCTTTTGGCAGCGTGCAATTTCCGTAAGTGTACTGTGGAACCTCTCTACTTGGCCGTTCGTTGTACTGTGAGCCGGTGGCGTGGTGTAGATCGTGACTCCGAAGTGGTTTTTTAAGATTGCCTTAATAGTTTCTGAATTCAGCGACCTCTCGTTATCGCAAACCAGAAATTTGGCGTTTTTGTAAAAGTTGAGGAGTTCGTAGATTGGTTCCTTAATATCCACTATGGCCCTGGATTTTATTGGGAAAACCATTGCAAATTTTGAGAATTTATCTATTGTTGTGAGAAAATGTGTTTTGTCTGTTGAATAAATGTCAACGTGAAGGATTTCTCCTGGGTATGAGGGTATGGGGGTTGATCCTATTTCGGGGTTTGGGGGCGTCGTTGGTATTTCGCTTCATGACATATTTTGCAATTTGAAACTATTTCTTTTAGGATTTTCCTCAAGTCAGGGAAGTAGTAATTTTCCAGGACTAGCTGCTCTTTTTCGCGACAGGATCTATGTGCACGATTATGTTCGGTTTGGAGGATTTCTCTTTGGTCCTCCATATTAAAAACGTCGATAACCTGCTTTGTAGTGTGGCGGAACTTTACCCCTAGAAAAGATGTGGTGAGCTTGTTTTGGATTAGTGCCAAGGTTGGGAGTTCGCATAGCAACCCGTTAACAACATTCGGATTTACGCATTGTTTCATGGCTTTCAATAAATCTTGTAGGTTACTAAAAGATATTCGATGCCTCACTCGTGTCCTAAAAATAATAGTTGTGTTAACTGGCAATGTCTTTCCCTCTTCTAGAATAATTTGGGTTTTGAAGCAGTTAATCGGGTTTTTTACTGTGGCTATCGTTTGAGTCAGTGACAGCTCACTGTTAGCGACCATGCTTTCTGAGTCTGGCTCGTGGCCTAGTGTGTTTATATGTTGCCGTGAGAGCGCATCAGCAACAAAATTTTCCTTGCCTGGTTTGTAATTAAACGTTGGTGAATATTCTTCCACAAAAGCGCGCCACCTTTTCATCTTTGCATTTGAGTTTTTGTCAGATAAAGCGAAGGTGAGCGGTTGGTGGTCTGTGAAAATGTTCAGGTGCTTTACACCGTACAAATAATTGCGAAGTTTTTGTAGGGCCCACACTATCGCCAAGAGTTCCCTTTCGTTGGTTGCATAGTTCGTCTCTGCTGGAGAAAGAGTTCTTGAGATCATGGTGATAGGTCTGCCGTTTTGGGATAAAACGGCGCCTATGGCGTGTGAAGAAGCATCTGTTGTTAAGTCAAATGGTTGTTTATAGTCGGGATAAAGGAGAAGCACATCCTCTGATGCAAGAATATTTTTAACTTTATTAAACGCGTTAAGTGCTTCTTCATCTAAGTTTATTTCTTTTTTCCGAGATTGGTTAGTGCCAATGTTCCCATTTTCCCCATGTAGGTATTTTGTTAGGGGTTTGGTAACCGAGGCGTAGTCTTTTACAAACCGTCTGTAATAGCCAGCCAATCCCAAAAAAGATCGTAAAGCTCGAAGTGATTTGGGAGTGGCAAAGTCCAAAATGTCCTTGACTTTATCGGGGCATGTCCTGATACCCCCCTTGGATACTGTAAAGCCTAGAAACTCGACACTTTCCTGAAAGAATTTAGACTTGTCGGCGGACACTCGCATATTAGCATAGTAGAGTTTGTTTAATACCTGGTCAATATCCTTTAAGTGTTGTTCAGCGCTTTCTGAAAAAATTATGACGTCATCTACATAGACGTGCATATTTTTCCGATTTCTTCTCTAAGTACATCGTCAATGGCTCTCTGGAAAATACTGGGAGCATTTTTTAGGCCAAAGGGAAGCCTACAGAACTCGTACTTTCCGTTATTGACCGAAAATGCAGTTTTTTCCCGATCCCTCTCTGCTAGTTTAATCTGGTGAAAACCAGATTTAAGGTCTATCGTTGAGAAACATTTAGCATTTCCCATGTTTGCCAAAATTACGGACGTGTCGGGTATAGGATACTTGTCGCTCACTGTTTTTAAGTTTAGTTTCCTAAAGTCAATTACGAGTCGTGACTTTCTATTACCATCTTCATCCACGCCCTTTTTACTTATTACCCAAATTGGATTATTGTAAGGAGAACGGGATAGTCTTATTATACCGTCCTTCAACAAATTGGTTATCTCCTAATTGACGAATTCGGCTGAAGCTATGGGATATGGGTAGCTCGTAGAGTAAACGGGAAGATCGTCGGTGGTCCTTATTGTTCCTACAATATGGGTGTTATATGGTAGTGCCTCGTTAGGGTCCGCGAAGACTCTAGCGTGCCGCTTCAACATTGCAGGAATACTTAACTCGTGTTTCGGTGTTTCGGCATCCGTTTCTATTAGTTTGTTAATGTCAGGGCAATCATGATATAAAAGCTTTTCCTGACCGCCTTTGTAACTTAGAAGTCCAGTCATCAAATCTATTTTACCGTTCACTTCTTTGAGTAGGTCGAAACCTATAATACCATCAAAGGTGTTAAGATTTGGTAGGATGAAGAAGCTGGTGTCTCTATTAAAAATGTTTATGGTGCAGTATTTGTCAATCCTAGTAGTGCCATGGATTGATTTCAACGTAAAGGTGTGACTTAGGGGTTTGATTCCCTTTAAGTCTTTGAGCGGTTTTATGTAGCTCTTTGCTGCACCGGTATCTATAAAGAGTTTTATGCCTCTTCCCCCGACTGTCCGCTCGACGTAGGGCAAGAGGGATTTCGTCCTAAAAAATTCACGTCATCTTTGGGTTGGTCTTGACACTCGACTGGGTTCCAATCGTCATTATGGTAATAATTGTCATATAGAGCATCATTACCATAGTCTTCCTCGAGTTCATCATGTTCTTGGACAAGGTTGTTTATTCGTTGTACCTTTTGTATTGGCTGTTGATCACTCCCGTGCGATCTTTTTTCTGGTCGCGCTGCTACCTGTCCAATAGTCTGGTTGGTGGTGTTTCGGTTGGACCAGCCACCTGGGGTACCAGCATATGGACGAGATGTTGTTGGATAGGTTCCTAGACGGTTCCTCTCGTTATTGCCATTTATTGGTTGGGGTCTTTTTTGTCTAAACCTGGAGAGTGATGGGTCCATGTCCATTGGTACAGTCGTTTGTTTCTGGGTCTGTCGTTGTTGGTCTGGTTGTACTCTGCGGTACTGTGGTGAATACGGGTAGTGACCGGGACTTTGAGTTGCTTGCCTACTAAAGGAATGGGCGAACATGGATCTTGCTTGGTTTGCCTCAAGTTCTTGTGCTAAGGCTAATGCAGAAGGAAGATCGCTAGGCCTTGAGGAAAACAATATATCGCATAAAGGATGATTGAGTCCTGAGATAAACACACGAAGAGCGTCTTCGCGATACTTGTTGTCGAGGGATTCTATTAGGGTGGCATTTCCACCATGGGTCATAATGGTTTTGTTAATTATAAGGGTCAGCTTCCTTTCAACCTCATCGTAGAATCCTATTACTGATAGTTCACCCTGCCTCAAAGTGGAGAGCTCCTGTTCTATCAAATGGATAGGCCTCTTATCGGCGTAGGCAAAATCTAGTCGTGAAATAATTGCATGGAAATTTAAAACGGTGTTGAAGGACGATAGAACACCATCTGCTGCGCCTACCACCTTATTCCTGATGATGCCTACGGCTTGGTAGTGCTTAGAGCTACCCTGGAAATTCTCAAAAACCTTATAGGCAGTGTGCGCGGCTTGCCTCCTTGATACATAGCGGGTAGGGTCGCCCACGTCACACGCTACGTTTGCTTGGATTGTGACTGGTTCGTATTGGACGACCTGAGTTGGAGTTTCAATTCTGGCTAGCCTGCTTGTCAACTCATCTATACGGTTCTGGAATTCCTGCCTGGAATGTTCCGTTACCGTACGGATGGCGGTATTAAGAAGGGTCTGGAGAGTTTGGGCGTCCATCGTTTAGGGGAAATCTCAAATTCAAGCACTGTCTTTTAAAAATTTACTTCTCAAATTCAAGTACTATCTTCGTTTATTAATTGATTTAATTTTAATTTGGAGTCGGAATTTTTACTTTTTACCAATTACACCCTATGCTTTCATACAGCTGCTGAGTTTTCTACTTACATGAATAATTTCATTTTCATTGTGGTACTGATGGTGGTGGATGGTTGGGGGTGAATGGCTTAACTCCTTGCCCTTTTGTGTGTTTAAGATCAAATTGAGTAGTCGGTTCTTTAGCTATTCACGCTAGTGTCTAAATACCTACACTCCTGCCCTAATTCTAGTTACTGCTCGTTATTTGTTGTTGTCACGCGCAAGACTATAACTGCCCCGTCGGCAGAATGGCCGGATGAGCTATTAAAGCAGTATTTAACTAGTTCTTGCTATTACGCACAGAGCTATAGGCGTGCTGTCAGCAAATTCGGTGGAAGCGGTGTTTTGGCCGGATGGGTTTTTAAAGCGGTATTGAACTTTTGCTTCCTGTTAAATTTAAGGCTATAGACGCGCCGTCAGTAAATTCGGTGGAAGTGGTGTTTTGGCCGGTTGAATGTTCACCTGTGTTAACTTGCATATTCACATTGTTTTTGCTCATTCATATTTTCACATTGTTTTTGCTCGATTTTTTCTTGTTGATTCAAATATCTAATCTCTTTTTTATTCATACTGTGAACTTTTCTAATATCTCTGTTTAATTTAATATCTTAATAAACATACTGTTTTACATTTGGGGGCTCAACCGTAGCCATATAATAAAATAAAATCCGAGGTAGTTACAAAATTTGCAACCCGTTATAATACGGTTTAGCAGTGTGACAATTGGTATAAGCAAATTAATGCCGATACCAGGGTTCGGAAACATTCATTCCCCTTCACTCACATTCACGAACATGAACATTAAAAAAAAAATGCACTCTCGTTCGTGAATAAGAACGTATAAAAAAATCCACACCGTTCACGTTCATGAATGCATTCGTGCATCAGTCATAAATGCCTTCTCGAAACTATATGCACGTACTTCTTGCCGCTCATCTTCATATACGTATGCATATGTGGCGTGAATAATTTATGAAGGCATTTAAGAACGTGCATTGAATGCATATTTTGTATGGCATATGCGCAGAAGGTTGTAGTAGTAAATATGAAAAATGCTAATGCGAGTATACCGACACGAATGTGAACCAAAAAAAAACTTTTGACGGGACTTCTAGGTTTTATTCAGGGATATGAAGAACCTTCTTAGGGGCCATTTCTATAATTTTTCGGGACCATTTTGGAATTGTTGTCGTGACCATTTCGGGATTATTTTCAGGACTTTTCGGTATTGTCTTCGGGACTCTCTCGGGATTGTTTTCGGGATTATTCCGGGAATTTTTCGAGATTGGGTTTTCAATCATTTCGTGATAATTTTGGGATTGTTTTCGGATCATTGCAGGAGTGTTTTTGGGACTTTTCGGGACTTTTCCTAACCATTTCGGGATGATTTTTGGGCCATTTCATGTTCAAAGAGTTCTTAACCATTTCAAGAAAAAAATTCGGGATGCAGTTTTGTGCAAGCAGACTACCTTAACTTATCATCATCTGCATGCTTACATATGCACATGTTCAAAAATTGTTTACGCGAGATTTTTCGGATACACACACATTCATACCTACCTACATACAACACATGCTATTGTTCTACTAACTAGCGACAATACTTTGTGGTTTTCCCACACACAAAACAAATACAGAAATGCGAGCGCTGTTAAGGCCATCCAAAACAGTAAATTTAGAATGTTCATGTCTCAGCTGCGTTTTACTAATACATATAGCATTCACATATACGTGTCGTCGTGTATCTGCCGCCGCTGATTGACGCTCGCTCAATTTTACTGTGTCGGGTCATGAATGGCTGATTGACCAGAAGTGTGGTGGGTAATGTTGTTATGCGCTAGGCTATTGCGCTAGCGCAGTAACTTTAACTTCTACTTGCGTTGATGAAATTGTTATCATAAATCAGCTATTATTATTTCATTGTATAAAACAAATTGTATTATAATACCCAATTTTTTTATAAGCAAATAAAATATGTTTAATTAAATATTAAGCAAAATATAATATTAACATATTTTCTTGCCTAAAATAATTCTCGATCTTTTTCAAACTAACTCGAAGTTTCAAAAAGCATGAAAAGAATCAACCTTTCATTGGTTGGTCGTTAACGGATTATAATTTTCTGTATTGTTTTTCCTTTGTAAGGAATTGTCTTCTATTAACGAGTCTTAAAAGATGTTAATCCGCTCATTTATGCTTAGTTTATATTGAGTGCATAGTTTTTTTCCGCGAATTATGATTAGCAACATCTCCTAAAAATCAACCCTTCATCGTTTGGTCGTTGATGGTTTATAATTTTCTGTATTGTTTTTCCTTTGTAAGGAATTGTCTACTATTAACGAGTCTTAAAGGATGTTTGTTACTACCTGCATTGTATTTCGCGTGGGCAGTTAAACACTAGCCTCAAAAAATAAGCAGCTCTTTTAGCTTAGTTTAAATTGGGTACATTGTTTTTCTTCCTTGAATTATGCGTAGTTTGCAACAGCCTGTATTATGTTTTAGATGGGGGTTTTCCACGATAATCGAGTCTTTAAAATATGTGTCTCATTAATCTTAAACACTGTTGTTTTTTTACTACAATCCTGAAGGCCATTAGCTGTGGGAATAACCTTAAACTGAATGGCTGCATTGCTGATGGCGCCGGGATTCTCAAACCATCGGCACAAAAAATGCATTCCTACTTGCGTTTATTTAGTTTACTGTAGACATTCAAAATGGAAAAGTGCGAGGACGACATATTCACTCTTGGGACTAAACATATAAATTGGTTGAAATGATTTGAATAAATCCTCTTTTTAAAGGCTTTTTAAAGGCAGGATAAATGAGCAGCTAAGGCTAGTTAAACACTTAAAAAAAAAAAACTAATGGCGGCGATATACCAACAGGTTTTTATAACCTCTAACGAGATTTTTAGCCGAGCTTCTCTTTCTAACTTGTGGTGTGATGCTTTTGAGTTTTCCTACAAGTTGGCGGGACCTACATTTTTTGCCGACTCCGAACGGCACTTGCAAAGCAAATGAATTTTTTGCTGAGAAGCTTCTCATGGCAGAAATACACCCGGAGAGTTTGCTACTGCCGAGGGGCGACCCCATTTAGAACCGCCACGACTTGGTGTAGAAGGCCGAACACTTAACCGCTACACCACGGCGGCCGCCATTAAACACTTCCCATGCGAAATACAATGCAGATAGTAACAAACATCTTTTAAGACTCGTTAATAGTAGACAATTCCTTACAAAGGAAAAACAACCATGATAACCTGTTGGCATATCGCCGCCATTAGTTTTTTTTTTAACGACCAAACCATGAAAGGTTGATTCCTTCCATCGTTTGAACCTTTGAGTTAGTTTGAAAAAAAGATCGAGTATTATTTTATGCAAGAAAATATGTTAATATTGCTATATTAGTAAAACGCAGCTGAGGCATGAACATTCTAAATTTACTATGTCGAATGGCATCAACAGCGCTCGCATTTCTGTATTTGTTTTGTGTGTGGTAAACCACAAGGCATCGTTGCTAGTTAGTAGAACAATAGCATGTGTTGTATGTAGGTAGGTAAGAATGTGTGTGTATCTGAAAAATCTCGCGTAAACAATTTTTGAACATGTGCATTAGGGTGGTCCTTATGAACGATTTTTTTCAGTCTCACCCCCTAGATCGGTTCCATTATGGTCAAATATAACGCATATAAATTTTTATCCCGATTGGATACGGTTAAGGGCTGCCGCACGGAGGTCAAAATTTGGTTTACCCTATGGAGACCTCAAAAATAAAAATCTTTTTTTGTTTAATCTAACACCCAAAATCGATAGCACAATAGTCGAAAATATTATATTTAAATTTTGGTCCCGATTGGACACCGTTAAGGCATGTCGCTGAAGAGTCAAAGTTCAGATTAGCCTGTGAGGTATAAAAAAAAATAAAAATTATTTTTTCTTTTATTTTATACCGTAAATTGACAGCACTAAAATCAAAGTAATCACATATAAAATTTGGTTCCGATTGGACCCCGCTTAGGCGTGTCGCACGGGGGCCAAAGCTCTGACTAGGACTAAAAAAATTCAAATTTCTTTTATTTCATACTTTAACTTGATAGCAATAAAATAGAAGTAATCACATATAAAATTTGGGTCCGATTGGACACCGCTAAGGCGTGATGCCAGGGGGTCAGTGTTCATACTAGGTCTAAAAATATTCAATTTTCTTTTATTTCATGTCGAATGTCGCACGGTGGTCGAAGTTTAGACTAGGTCTAAAAAAATTCAAATTTCATTTATTTCATACTTTAAATTGATAGCAATAAAATCGAAGTAATCACATATAAAATTTGGGTCTGATTGGACACCGCTAAGGCGTGATGCCAGGCGGTCAATGTTCATACTAGGTCTAAAAATATTCAATTTTCTTTTATTTCATACTTTAAATTGATAGCAATAAAATAGAAGTAATCCCATATAAAATTTGGGTCCGATTGGACACCTAAAAAGTATCCTTTTTATTTTTGGAGTCTCCATAGGGTAATCTAAACTTTAAACGCCGTGCGGCACCCCTTAACTGTCTCCAATCGTGCTAAAAATGTATATGTGATATCCTTGGCTACATTACTATTGATTTAGGGGGTGAGACTAAGGATATCTCATGTTCGGTTTGTCTCCATACAAATAAGGACCACCCTAATGTGCATATGTAAGCATGCAGATGATGATAATTTAAGGTTGAGAACTCTATGAACATGAAATGGCCCAAAAATCATCCCGAAATGGTTAGGAAAAGTCCCGAACACAATCCCGAAAAGTCCCAAAAACAATCCTGCAATGATCCGAAAACAATCCCAAAATTATCACGAAAGGATTAAAAGCCAATCCCGAAAAATTCCCGGAATAATCGAAACAATCCCGAAAACAATCCCGAAAAAGTCCCGAAAAGTCCTGAAAATAATCCAGAAATGGTCCCGAAAACAATTCCAAAATGGTCCCGAAAAATTATAGAAATGGCCCCTAAGAAGTTCCTTCATATCCCTGAATAAAACCTAGAAGTCCCGTCGAAAGTTATTTTTGGTTCACATTCCTGTCGGTATACTCGCAATAGCATTTTTCAAATTTTCTACTACAACCTTCTGCGAATATGCCATACAAAATATGCATTCAATGCACGTTCTTAAATGCCTTCGTGAATTATCACGCCACATATGCATACATATATGATAAATGAACGGCAAGAAGTACGTGCATATATAGATTCGAGAAGGCATTTATGAATGATGCACGAATGCATTCATGAACGTGAATGGTGTGGATTTTTTATACGTTCTTATTCACGAACGCGAATGCAAACTTTTTTTTAATGTTCATGTTCGTGAATGCGAATGCAAAAGAACGTACTTGAATCTTCATAAATGAATAATTCCGAACCCTGACCGATACTGCTGCGCTCTCAGAGACTTTTAAAACCGGTTAACTCCGCAGGCGACAGTAAAGACGAAAATATAGAAGAGAAAGTCCAAGGCGAAAATATGGAGGCAATAATTGAAGAAAACAATAAAAGTTTGCAAGAAGTTATAAAGTTGCTTACGTTGAAAATAAAAGCTGAGGAAACTAAACAAAATGAATCGAAGATTACGGTGGACAATTTTGCGAAAGTTGTGACAGACTTCGATGGCGACCATATGTCAGTTGAACATTGGTTTTCTAACTTTGAGCAAAACGCGGATGCATACGTGCTAAGCGAAAAACAAAAATACGTGCAGGCGCGAGGCAAAATGACTAAAACAGCGCAACTATACATGGAATCGGTGTTCGTGAGTACGTATGCAGAACTGAGGAAGGCAGTGGAAGCAGAATTTAAAAAAAAACTTGCGGAAGTGCAGAGGGGCATAAAAAGCTCAGTGAGAGGAAAAAACAACCTGAAGAGACTTTTCACGAACATGTTTTGCGTATGAAAAAACTAGCCTCACTTGGTAGCGTGAACATTGAGTCGGTAATTCGTTACATAGTCGACGGCTTAACTATAAAAAAAGGAGTACAAGTACGTCATGTAAAATTGCAAATCGTGGTCGGAGCTATACGAAAAACATGAAACGTATGAACATATGCTAAGCGAGAGCGAAAGTACAAACAAAAATGTGCACAGTGGCGTTAAAAAAAATACGAGCGGCGCAAAAATTAATCATTGTTTTAACTGTTGCTCAGCCGAACATTTGAGGACGGACTGTAAATCCGGCACAACGTGTTTTAAATGCAACGCTAATGGACATTTGTCAAAAAATTGTCCACAAATCTCGAAGAGTGTGCAGGTGGTGAAAGATCTAAAACGATTTAAAGTAGTACGCATAAATCAAGTTGAGGTCAGTTGCCTGGTTGATACAGGCGCGGATGTTTCCATTGTTAAGGCCAGTCTTTACAAAACATTTAATAATCCCTATATGCAAAAATTCCATGCAGTTTTAAGTAGGCTAGGAAACAACAAAACTATGCCGATAGGTGACTTTATAGGCGTTGTCAGCGTAGATGGCATTGAAGTTCAGCAGCGTTTCATTGTAGTGCATGACAGCAAAATTGGGTATGATGTGTTTTTGGGGTAAGACTTTGTCTCCAAATTTCACGTCACGATGAATGAAAGTGGGTTCACTTTTGCCTTGCCGACAGTGGGTGCCACTTCCAACGATGTCGACGAGTTAAACGTATACAATGTGACTGAAAGTGTGGAAGAGATTGACTGCCCACCACAGTTCCAATCAGCAATCCAATCGCTAATTCAGAAGTATAAACCAGCTACGTCGAGCGTTTAATGTCCAGTTAAGCTCACAATAGTACCTGACGGAAACATCAAACCTTTTCGACAGCAGCCAAGCCGTCATCCACCTGTCGAAAACGAAGCAATAAAAGAGCAAGTTGAGTGTTGGCTAAAGGATGGAATTGTGCGAAAGTCGTCGTCAAATTTTGCAAGTAGAATTGTGACAGTTAAGAAGAAAAATGGAACAATTAGAGTTTGTGTGGACTTTCGACAACTGAATGGTATGGTGCTTAAAGATTGCTTCCCAGTACGTACTTGAGACACTTCAACCAGCGAAAGTCTTCGATTTTTTAGGCCACCATGTTGAAAACGGCAAAGTATGGCCAAGTTGCGAGAAAACAAATGCAGTCCGGCATTACCCTGTTCCAAATAATATTAAAGCCGTCCAGTCCTTCCTGGGTTTAACAGGTTTTTTCGGGAGATTTATCGAGGGGTTTGCGCAGTTGGCTCGCCCGCTCACCAATCTGTTGAAAAAAAGACGTACCATTTAAAATAGAGACAGCTGAACTAGAGGCAATGAGGCGATTAAAAGATGCGCTGTGTAGAGAACCGGTGCTAAGAATATATTGCAGGGATGCGCCTACGGAATTGCACACAGACGCATCAAAAGATGGCTTCCGGGCAGCTCTGCTGCAAAGATTCGACCAACAGTTGCACCCTGTATTTTACTGGAGCAAAAGACGTCTTCAAGTGATGCCAAGCGCCATAGTTATATGCTAGAAGTGAAAGCAGCTTACTTAAAAAAAAAAAAAACTAATGGCGGCGATATACCAACAGGTTATCATAACCTCTAACGAGATTTTTAGTCGAGCTTCTCTTTCCAACTTGTGGTGTGTTGCTTTTTGAGTTTTTCCTACAAGTTGGCGGGACCTACAGTTTTTTGCCGAATCCGAACGGCAAGAAGCTTCTCATTGCAGAAATACACCCGGAGAGTTTGCTACTGCCGAGGGGCGACCCCATTTAGAACCGCCACGACTTAGTGTAGAAGGCCGAACACTTAACCGCTACACCACGGCGGCCGCCAGCCGCTTACTTAGCTATACAAAAATTTCGCCATTATCTACTGGGTGTAAAACTCACGCTAGTAACAGATTGCGTGGCTTTCACGCAAACCGTAAGAAAAAAAGACGTACCGAGAGAAGTTGCCCAGTGGATTTTGCACATACTATACTAATGGCGGCGATATACCAACAGGTTACCATAACCTCTAACGAGATTTTTAGCCGAGCTTCTCTTTCCAACTTGTGGTGTGTTGCTTTTTCAGTTTTTCCTACAAGTTGGCGGGACCTACAGTTTTTTGCCGACTCCGAACGGCACTTGCAAAGCAAATGAATTTTTTGCTGAGAAGCTTCTTATGGCAGAAATAAACCCGGAGAGTTTGCCAAACTACTGCCGAGGGGCGACCCCGTTTAGAAAAATTCTTTTTCTAAATAATTTTTGATGGATTTTGCACATGCAAGACTTTAATTTTGATGTTGAACATCGAATAGGTGATAGGCTAAAACATGTAGATAGCCTAAGCCGGTATCCGAATATTTTCCTCGTTTCTGCTAGCATTTCTGCACAGTTGAAAGGTAAAGACAGTTTCATTAGCGCTATTCGTGAGATTATGAAAAACGGTCCATATGATGGTTTCAAACTAAAAGCTGATATTTTGTATAAAAGCGTCGATGGAAATGATCTTCTGGTAGTACCTCGAGCCATGGAACTTACCATAATAATGGAAGCACATAACGTAGGCCACTTCGCAATTCAAAAGACGATGCACGCAATACAACAACAGTTCTGGATACCACATCTCGAGCGAAAAGTAATAGATATAGTCGGTAGTTGTGTGCAATGTATAATAAACAATAAAAAGCTGGGTAGGCAGGAAGGTTATTTGAACTGTATTGACAATGGCGACAGGCCTCTACACACGTTGCACGTTGACCATTTGGGGCCGTTGGATTCAACAGCGAAACAATACAAGTTCATATTCGCGATGGTAGATGGCTTCACTAAGTTTGTTTGGCTGTTCACGACGAAGTCTACCGGCTGCGAAGAAGTAATCAAAAAGTTGTATGAGTGGTCAAAAGTGTTTGGCAGCATTCACGTCGAATACGTTCGAAGAATTTGTAAAAAAAAAAACGGCGACGAGAATGTTGGCTGCACAGCAGGTGTTGCCCGTGGTAATGGTCAAATCGAACGTATTAACCGTTCTATTCTTCCTATAATATCAAAGCTGTCATCAGAAGATACTTCAAAGTGGTAGAAGTTTGTTCCACAAGTCAAGATAGCTATTAACTCCCATGTTAACTGTTCTACCAAAAGAACTCCATTTGAATTAATGTTTGGCGTGAAAATCAGAAACAAGAGCAGCGATAATTTGTTATCTATGCTGGAAAAGGAAATTTTTGACGAGTTTGACGCGGAGAGACAAAAGACACGGGAGGAAGCGAAAGGTGACATACCATTAGCTCAAGATCGTTACTAAAAGCAGTACGACAAAAAGCGCAAGGCAGAGTACGTGTACAAAGAGGGCGATCTGGTTGCTATAAAACGTACCCAATATGTCGCTGGGAATAAGCTAGCAAATCCATTTCTCGATCCATACGAACTTACTAAAGTAAAACGAAATGGTCGCTACGACGTAAGAAAAGCGGCACATATAGAAGGCCCGAAAGTTACATGTACGAGTGCAGATAATATGAAGCTCTGGAAATACGTCGAATCAAACGATGATTTGCTGGCGTCCGGGTCAGACGAAGATTAGTAAGATGGTCGAGTGTAAAAGGGAGATCT
Source organism: Campiglossa producta (assembly GCA_964058755.1). NCBI lineage: Eukaryota > Metazoa > Arthropoda > Insecta > Diptera > Tephritidae > Campiglossa > Campiglossa producta. The sequence continues at coordinate 43,523,269 of CAXKVI010000006.1, read as the reverse complement.
GGCAGCTCCACAATCCTAAGTGTTCCCATATGAAGGAGAGTGCATCTACATCAGAACAAAGTTGAGAAGATGCAGTCGTGCAAAAGCAGAAGGTTGATCGGTCGCAAAGTTGAGAAGTAGTATTTTACGTGTGCATATTCACATTGTTTTTGTTCAGTCGATTTTGTCATGTTGATTCAAATATCTAATGCCTTTTTATTCATACCGTGAACTTTCATATATCTTTCTTTTCATATATATCTTTACACGTTCATAAAATTTCAACAAAATCGGTGTAGTAGTGTTTAAATAAATGTATATTAAACACTGCGACTTGAATTTATATATATAATCTTCGATCTATTGACTATATCTTTTTTTTGGCAAAAATGTAACACTATTTTTGTTTTGCCCATATATGTCACTAAATACCTAAAATATAGTTTTAGTGCGTTTTTCTCCCAGTGAAAGCCTTTTGCGCGTCCTTCTGAAAATATGCAATTTTGTGTACATGAGTATATAACAGCCTAACGGACTGCGTTTTCTGTCAAAAATGTCTCATGCACATACAACTTGTATGGGAGCAACCGAATTTGATCGCACGGCCTAAAAACCTACCTTGATTTCCAATTTTTGTTTTGCGTGACATTTCGATTTGACGTTTGTACACAGGCAAAGATACAAACGCACGCACATTTATTTCGGTTACAAGGAAAAAAGTCGTGCATGTACGTGCGGTATATTAGGTTAGGCTGCAAATCAACACTTTACTTGTCACTATATACTTGCCTTATGTGTACAAATTAGGTGTAATTTCACTGCTAAACTCCTTTTAAACTTTTTGTACTATTATTAACTACGCACTTGCAATTTTCTCGCAATATCAAAGAAGAAGAAAAAAAAGCAACCCTTGACAGATGGGTTTGAGTGTGTGTGTAAAAACAAAAAAATTTGCTTGTGTGTATTAGTGAGTATTTATAACCATGGTTAGGCCCGTCTAGTAGGGTTGTATCCGAATATGTAAAGGAATGGAGTATGTACGTAAAAATCATTCTCTAGTCGCGCTCATTGCACGCCAGAAACTTTACAAATCTTATGCTATGGATACATACGCGGAGATTATCTCCAATAAATCGTCTTTAATCAGATCCAAGTGTTGCCCTGATAAACACAACATTGACGATTAACAATCCACCATCTTGGCGGCGTCTAGCGTCCAACAAGTCATTTCTTGCGGTTTGTCACTAATCTTGGCTTGCGTCATAATGACGCTTAACCGCCTAGGCGATTTTGGCCGTTTCGTATCAAAGCACGCCAGTCATTCCTTTTTAGCGATACCTGACGCCAATTGGAAACCCCAAGGGAGTTCAAGTCATCCTCCACCTGTTGTTTCCATCTGAGTCGAGCACCCCTTTCCCCTCCCAATCCAGGGTGTTATGCGACGACGTGCCCATTGGACGTTTGCAGCCGGAAGGCAAATCGGGCTGTAATCGAACGAAGCCTCTCTGATACCGGACCGCCTCGGAGAGTAACTATGGCCTTACCGCGGTATGGGGCTCTGCCGCGGCGGACGAAACATTCCCCTTACTCTTCCCTTGACCCTAATAGTAATAAAACCCCTAAAACTAAAGATACCACCATGTATACTGCACAGCAGAGGAGGAAAATGCTGGAGCAAGCGTGAACGCAACGTCGGAGGGCAAACTCTATTTCTTTATCAGCCGAGAGATCGACAGCGATGGCAACTACGGGTCGATTAGCTCTGGATAATAAGGGGACAATCCTTAAAGTAAGTACCGGTACAAACACAGTGAAGCCAACAACGGCTGATGCTAAACCCCCAGTAAGTGCCGCTACCGAAACCAAGTCTTTAACGTCTGTGGCAGTGGTCTCACGACCTGACCCAGAGATCCAAATAAGGGAACGACCGCGATGGAAACTACGAGTCGAAATTCACCCCAAAAGACATCTCCCAGTCGCTCTGAGTACTTGGGCAAAAGAGCGGCCGCAAGGATCCTGAAGAAATACGAGGGTATTTCACAAGAGCCGCTATCGCCGAATGCCAGAAAGATGTTGGAGATGGCTGAAGCTATCTTACCGAACTTCCAAAGCAAAGAGGTTAATGGAAATCCCTTCAAACGCCAGAGATCGGACGTGGATTTAAAACCTCACCCGAAGCGGCAGCAGAACGCCCCCGTAGTGGGTAAACTCAGCTTTGCTGAAGTGACTAACGATCCTCATAGGCGTCATTGACCGATGTAGCGAAAGCTGGGCCATCCCTAGGGACCAGTGGCGGTACGTCCGGAACGCGATCGGTAATGCCCTTCTCGACATTATGGATGAGTCTCCGGGTGCCACGCCGATGGGTTCTGATGCGGGATGGCACCAGGGCCGAATCAAGGTATTCGCTTGCGAGGATGCAAAAACTCTTGCACTGTAAAAGGCAGCAGCTGCAAGAATGGGTGAGATCTACCAAGGGACAAGAATCGAGGTTGACGACTGGAAGGACATCCCGGATCGGCCAAGGGCAAGAGCATGGATTCCTGCCATCCCGGCGTGGGTCAGAACTTGATCCACGTATACCGCGGCGATGCACAGCGTGCTGGTATTTCGGCTGCACCGGAGGACTCGGACATCGCAGTGCCGGGAGAGGAGTCGGAGATGTCCGACTCAGAAAGTATGGTATCTGCCACGTCAAATGGCGAAGGAGCAGTGAACAGCTCGGAGATGGGAGACAGCTCGGAGATGGGAGACAGCCTGCTGGATGGGGAAGACCTCAACGTCACAGCTTCGGTCTATATGCTCTACGACGCCGAAGAACCTCTGCTACAGAGGGAGGTAAAAGACCTGGTGGCAAATTTTTCCATGGGTCATCTTATTATCGGAACTGACGCCAATCCTCATCAGGTCCAGTGGGGAAGCTCCGATATCAATGCTAGAGAAGAGTCGTTGTTTGACTATTTGTTAACAACTAACCTGGTAGTTTGCAACGTAGGGAGGTCATAGATCTCACTATTTGCAGCGGAGGCGCTTATGAATGGGTCCGAAAATGGCGTGTTCTCATTGAACATTCATTCTCCGACCACCGGTACGTAGCATTAGTTCTAGACTTTTCTGTTGAGCAGCCGGTTATGAAACGCAACCCACGTAACTGCAGCTACACAATGAAATACTATCTAGGGGCCTACCAGCACTGCCCCCCACAAGTCCCCTCATCAGTAGGGGAGTTGGAGGATCTGGTAAAGACCTTTGCAACAGCGCTCTCGAATGCCCTAGAGCAGGCTTGCCCAGTGCCAAAACCACGCGGTAAACATATGCCGGCACGGAGACTAAATGGCTCGAATATAAAGTTAAACTTAGGGCCTACAAAAAAGCTCGATACAACGAGACTTAGACGAGTGCTCTCATAAACTCAAACAGCCACAAGCTATTTGCGCAAACCTGACGGATCCTGGACCAGTACGGAGGGGGAAACCCTAGAGCTGCTCTTGAATACCCACTTCCCAGGGAACTTGCATGAGGAACCTTTAGCACCTACAACAAACCTGGCTGTATACATACCCATAACGGAGGAAAAGGTTAGGCGGGCGGTTAAAAGCTTCGAACCATTCAAGGCTGCCGGGCCAGACAGGATTATTCCCGCACAACTCATAGACACGCTGGAGTCAAATGGCTGGTATTTCTCTATGCAGCCTGCCTGGCTCTTAGCTACATTCCGTGCTCCTGGAGAAGTGCCACGGTAGTGTTTATTCCTAGGGCGGGGAAAGCGTCTCATTACGAACCCAAGATCTATAGGCCGATCAAACTCTCATCCTTTGTGCTCAAATCCTTCGAGAGGAGAATAAATGACTACCTCTCTGCTACTATTGATGGCAACCTTAACTCCAGCTATCAGCATGCACACACCAAAGGGGAAATCTACAGAAACTGCGCTTCATAGCCTAGTACTGTCTTGTGGCCTTTTTAGATATTGAAGGAGCCTTCAACAACCTAAGCCCTGATGCTATAAACACCGCTTTAACAAGTCTGGGCATAAGGAGGTCTCTTATTGGACTTATTGATCAACTACTAAGGGGTAAACGAATAGTTTCATCATTGGGCTCGGTTGACTTATCACGCTATGTTACAAGGGGAACGCCTCAGAGTGGTGTTCTCTCCCCGCATCTATGGAACCTCACTGTCAACTCGATGCTGGGAGACACAAGCTGAGGGAGCGGGAAGGTAGTGGCATATGCAGACGACTTAGCTATAGTATGTAGGGGCAAATTCCCACAAACCCTGTGCGACTTGATGCAAGTAGCACTGCGAGAGGTTTCCTCATGGGGCTCGCGCTGCGGACTGAGCATAAACCCGGGAAAAGTAGAACTGGTCCTTTTTACCAACCGCTATAAGATACCACCGTTAATACTACCAAAACTGAATGACGTGCGCCTGAACTTGGCTGACAAAGCCAAGTTTTTGGGCACAGTTCTGGATAGGAAACTAACCTGGAAGGAGAATGTTCTTCAGCTCCAGAAGAAAGCGTGTATTGCACTCTATACGTGCAAAAGAGCCATTCGAAAGAAATGGGGGCTCAATGGATCTACACTGCAATCATTCGACCAATCATGATCTATGGACTTGTGGTATGGTGGGCTGCGCTGAGCAAGGCAACAAACCTTAATCTGTTAGGTAAAGCACATAGATCTTGCATGATCTGTATAAGCGGTGCGTTAAGAAGAACGCCCAATGAAGCACTCCAGGCCATTCTTGGCATTTTGCCACTCGATCTGCAAGGGCACCGGGTAGCAGCAGCAAAGGCTGTGCATCTAAGGGAAACGTTCGGCTGGGGCGCAAGCTCTACTGGACACTCCAGTATTTTGGGATCCTATAGCTTTCTTTCGCTTTGTGCGACCACAACAGTCGGAGATAGCGGTTTTAAAATAAACATTCCCAGCATGGAAGAATGGTAGAGCACGGATCGGAGTCCCGCCACTCATGGCGGCACTTCCATATATACTGATGGCTCGAAGTTAGACGGCAGAGTTGGAGGAGGGGTTTTTTCAAAGGATCTGAACCTTGAGCTCTCCTTCAGACTACCTGATCACTGCAGTGTCTTCCAGGCTGAAGTTTCAGCAATCATGGACGCCGCGGCTTGGGTAGGCCAACACACTATCAGACAGGATATTTTTATTTTCAACGACAGCCAAGCGGCCATCAAATCCCTTGGCTCTTACTCGTTCAACTCTGAACTGACGGTCAGCTGTCGTCGATCTCTACAAGAGATGGCCCAACCGAACCGCGTGAACCTCACATGAAATTGTAGGGCAGACGAACTTGCGAGGCGGGGTACGACCAAGCAGGTTCTTCGGGATAAAGAGCGCTTAGGTATGCCGTTTGCTACATGCAAGCTAATGCTGAAGGAGTACACACTCCGCCAAGCCAACGAAAGATGGCTGCAATCTCCGGGATGCCGGATATCCAACGAAACCTGGCCGAAATGGGATCATAAAAGATCAAGACAAATTTATGACCTAAGGAGAAGAGAAATCTCCATATTAATAGGCGTATTAACTCGGTACTGCCTCATTGGTTGGCACGCAGAAAGACTAGGTGTTGCCTACCTACGATGCTGTAGGAGTTGTAAGGATGATGAGGAGGAAAAGGTGGAGCACCTCATCTGCAACTGCCCGGCTTTAAGTGGCGCGAGAATGCGCTTTTTGGGAGTTCCCTTCCTGGTTAGCCTACACCAGGTCACGGAGCTGGACATAGAGGACCTGATGGCCTTCATCAAGTCATCTAAATGGTTCCAGGAGGAGTAACGGTGTCGGTTTAGGAACGTCAGTCCAGGGATTCTGCTATGTGGAGAACCCCGATAATATCGGGATTTTCCATATGGCAGGGTCCCGGAACTGACTTTCCTAGTGTTGGTTGTATCACAACGGGCCTTTTAATACTGGCCTAGGTGTGCCTCGGCGGCAGCCACTTGAACCTAATCTATAGAGCGTGATCTTTGTTTGTCGAGAGAGGACTTTACTTCTCAATTGCTTACTTAGTCCAAAGTAACACTTGTTGGCAAGAGTGATTCTCCGTTGGATTTCTAGACTGATATTGTTTCGGTGTTAATGCTTGTTCCCACATAGACGAAGTCTCTCACCGTTTCAATCTTGTAGCCATCAACAGTGACTTGGCTACCAAGGCGCAGGTGCGCCGATTCTTTCTTTGATGACAGCAGATACTTCGTCTTGTCCTCGTTCACCACAAAACCCACTTTTTTCGCTTCTTTATGCAGTCCAGAGAAGGCAGCGCTTACGGCGCGGTTGTTAAGGCCAATGATATCAATATCATCGGCATACTCCAGCAATTGCACGCTCTTGTAAAAGATTGTGCCATTGCGGTTTAGCTCTGCTGCTCGAATTATCTTCTCCAGCATCAGGTTAAAGAAATGGCACGAAAGGAAGTCGCCCTGTCTGAAGCCTCATCATCGTCATTTATTGGCGCTTAACCGCCTAAGCGATTTTGGCCGTTTCGTATCAAAGCACGCCAGTCATTCCTTTTTAGCGATAACCGACGCCAGTTGGAAACCCCAAGGGAGTTCAAGTCATCCTCCACCTGTTGTTTCCATCTCAGTCGAGGCCTCCCCCTTCCTCTGCTGCCGAATTCAGGCGACGATAGGAAAACCTTCTGTGCTCGAGCTTCTTTGTCCATTCGCATAACATGGCCCAGCCAGCGGAGTCTTTGGGCTTTAATTCGCTGGACTATGGTCAGATCTGCGTAGAGCTCGTACAGCTCATCGTTAAATTTCCTTCGATACTCGCCGTTGGCATCACGGGAAGGACCATAAATCTTCCGGAGAACTTTTCTCTCAAATACTCCAAGGGCCATCTCATCTTCTCTTGACATTGTCCATGAATCTGAGCCATACATCAGGACAGGTATGATGAGAGACTTATAGAGCGTGATCTTTGTTCTTCGAGAGAGGACTTTACTTCTCAATTGCCTACTCAGTCCAAAGTAGCACTTGTTGGTAAGAGTGATTCTCCGCTGGATTTCTAGACTGATATTATTTTCGGTGTTGATACTGGTTCCCAAATAGACGAAGTCCCTCACAGTTTCAAATTTGTAACTATCAACAGTGACATGGCTGCCAAGGCGCAGGTGCGCCGATTCTTTCTTTGATGACAGCAAATACTTCGTCTTGTCCTCGTTCACGGCAAGACCCACTTTTTTCGCTTCCTTATCCAGTCCAGAGAAGGCAGCGCTTACGGCGCGGTTGTTAAGGCCAATGATATCAATATCATCGGCATACGCCAGCAATTGCACGCTCTTGTAAAAGATTGTACCATTGCGGTTTAGCTCTGCTGCTCGAATTATCTTCTCCAGCATCAGATTGAAGAAATCGCACGAAAGGGAGTCGCCCTGTCTGAAGCCTCGTTTGGTTTCAAATGGCTCAGAGAGGTCCTTCCCGATTCTGAACGTCATTTGGCAAAGCCGTATAAGCTTTGCAGGGAAGTCAAATTCAGACATGGCGGCATACAGGCAACTCCTTTTTACGCTGTCAAAAGTGGCTTTAAAATCGACAAAGAGATGGTGAGTGTCGATTCTCTTATCATGGGTCTTCTCCAGGGTTTGGCGTATCGTGAAAATCTGGTCGATGGTAGACTTACCAGGTCTAAAGCCACACTGATAAGGTCCAATCAGTTTGTCTACGATGGGCTTCAGCCTTTCACACAACACGCTAGAAAGAACCTTATATGCGATATTAAGAAGACTAATTCCGCGGTAGTTGGTGCGGTTAGCGGGATCGCCTTTCTTGTGGATTGGGCAAAGCACACTTAAATTCCAATCCGGAGGCATGCATTCGTCTGACCATATTCTGCATAAGAGCTGATGCATGCTTTTTACCAGCTCTTCGCCTCCGTGTTTGAACAGCTCGGCGGGTAGTCCGTCTTTTCCAGGCGCTTTGTTGTTTTTGAGCCGGGATATAGCTATCCTCACTTCATCATAGTCAGGTGGTGGGACGACTTTTCCATCGTCAGGGATTGGGGTATCGGGTTCGACGCCTCCTTCGCAATTTAGCAGTGAGGAGAAGTGCTCCCTCCATAATTTAAGTACACTTTGTACGTCGGTTACCAGGTCGCCATTATTGTCCTTACAGGAGCTTGCCCCGGTCTTAAAACCTTCCGTCATCCGCCGGATCTTTTCATAGAATTTTCGGGCATCATTCCTGTCAGCCAGCATCTCAAGCTCCTGACACTCACGCCTTTCGGCCTCACTTTTCTTTTTTCTGAAAAGGCGTTTCTCTTCCTTCTTTGCCTCACGATATTGTTGCCATAAACTGCGGGTTGCGCCCGTTCGCAACGTCTCCTTGTAGGCAGCGTCCTTTTTTTTCGAGGCAGTTTTGCATTCCTCATCGTACCAGTTGTTCTTGCGGGCTCGCTGGAACCCTATAGTGGCCTCAGCGGCGGTACGCAATGAGTGAGAGATATGCTTCCATTGCTCGGTTACATCGTTAGGTCGAGGATTGCCCTCTGCTAGCAGGTGTGAGAGTCGAGTTGTGAAATTATCAGCTGTCTGTGTCATGCGCAGCTTCTCGACGTCAAACTTTCCTTCCGTTACTGTGCGCACTTTCTTCGTTGCACAGAGGCGTGTGCGTATCTTGGCTGCGACAAGATAATGGTCAGAGTCAATATTGGGACCACGCAGTGTAAGCACGTCCAGAACAGTGGAGCTATGTCTGCCGTCAATCAAGACATGATCAATCTGGTTTCTAGTTCTTTGATCAGGGGACAGCCATGTGGCTTGGTGTATTCGCTTATGCTGGAACCTGGTACTACTGATGACCATATTGCGAGCAGCGGCGAAGTCAATCAACCTAGTGCCGTTGGGGGATGTTATATCGTGGAGACTGAATTTTCCAACTGTGGGACCAAAGACTCCTTCCTTGCCCACCTTGGCATTAAAGTCGCCGAGCACGATTTTGATATCATGCTGGGGGCAGCGATCATAAGTCTGTTCAAGTTTATCGTAGAAGGAGTCCTTCTCTGCGTCGTCCGTCTCCTCAGTCGGCGCATAGGCGCAGATAAATGTTATGTTGAAAAACCTCGCCTTGATGCGGATCGCAGCGAGACGCTCGTTCACAGGAGTGAACGCTAATACTTGGCGGCGAAGTCTCTTTCCCACCACGAATCCTACACCACGCGCTTTGCCGCGTGTTTGGCCACTGTAGTATACGTCACAAGGACCGATGGTCGTCTTTCCTTGCCCCGTCCATCGCATTTCCTGCAGGGCGGTGATTTTGGCCTTTGCGCCTACGAGGACATCAACCAGTCGGGCAGCGGTACCGTCCCTTGAAAGGGTCCGGACATTCCCGGTACATGCCCTAATATCCAAATCATTATGCCTTATTCGTTTTGCCGGGTCGTCAACATTAAAGGGGGTTCTCATCCGAGGCTTTGCAATTGTTTTCATTGGAATTAAGTTTTTTACGTGGCGGGTCCCAAACCCAGCGCACAACCCGTTTCGGGGTTTTGGAAAATATTTACACATTTATATAGCGAGCCGCTTGCTTCAAGACAGACGCCCGCTTGCAGCCGCACCTCATGGTGAACAGACGCTACGCAAAGGCCTCGGTGAGCCCTTAAACCAAGTATGTCAGAGTGGCCCCACCGGGGCTCCCTCTCTTTCTGCCGCGAGCCTAGGTAGCTCCCGTTGCCCAGAGTGCACGAACGAGGACGCAAGAGTCGGGATTGAGCAAGGTCACTTAGCAACCACACTCCATTACACTCCTCCTCCCTCGTTTGGTTTCAAATGGCTCAGAGAGGTCCTTCCCGATTCTGACGGAGCTGTTGGTATTGCTCAACGTCATTTGCCAAAGTCGTAAAGCTTTTCAGGGAAGCCAAATTCAGACATGGCGGTATACAGGCAACTCCCTTTTGCGCTGTCAAAAGCGGCATTAAAATCGACAAAGAGATGGTGTGTATGGATTCTTTTACCATGGGTCTTCTCCAGGATTTGGCGTATCGTGAAAATCTGGTCCAATCAGTTTGTCTACGATGGGCTTCATGACTGATAACGAAAGTATATTTAAGAGCAACATAAAAAAATTCTTGTACAGCCGGCTACAAATAACACACTCCCTTACGCCTGTTCAAGTTGAGCGGATACATAGCACTCTAATTGAACTTTGCCAAAGTTTAGCTGCAGAAAATAATACTGCTCCCGGTGACGAATTATTCAACGCAGTTCGCCAATACAATAGGACGATACACCCACAACAGGATACAAACCCGAGGAGGTTTTTTACAACCGAGAAAAATATCCTAATATCAAGGACATACTTGTGGATAAACAAGAGAAACTTTTCAGGCACCATAATAAAAAAAGGAAAACAATTATATATAAACCAGGATCGGCGTAATAAACTTGCAACAAAGTACAATAAACACAAAGTAAAAGAAGATCGTGGGAACACAATTCTAACAGCGAGGGGGAAAATCATACACAAGGACAGTATAAGGAAAACTAGCACACCATGCTACGAATAGGCATCCTAATTTTAATAATAGCTACTCGCGGATTTTTTGATAAAATAACAAATTTAGCTGGTAAAAAATATGTACTTACTGAAGTAGATACTGTGTATACCTATGAGAATTCATAATTTCTTTACCATGTATTGAATTTATCCATAATTTTAGGCGACCGCCGTGGTGTAGGGGTTAAGTGTTCGGCCTTCTACACCAAGTCGTGGCGGTTCGATGCGTGGCAAAAGTAACATCAAAAATTATTTAGAAAAAGAATTTTTCTAAACGGCGTCGCCCCTCGGCAGTAGTTTGGTAAACTCTCCGGGTGCATTTCTGCCATGAGAAGCTTCTCAGCAAAAAATTCATTTGCTTTGCTAGTGCCGTTCGGAGTCGGCAAAAAACTGTAGGTCCCGCCAACTTGTAGGAAAACTCAAAAGCAACACACCACAAGTTGGAAAAAGAAGCTCGGCTAAAAATCTCGTTAGAGGTTATGATAACCTGTTGGTATATCGCCTCCATTAGTTTTTTTTTTTTTTTATTAGAACCATGTTAAAGAATTGTGCGAAGTAAATATGAATCAACCAAGCCGATGAAAAAAATATAACCTATATATATAAAATTCAAATTATGTATCTATATAGGTATAGACGAAATTGGCTTCTAAACGAATGAGCCGATCGTTACCAAACTTTACACAGCCACTGGATATCTTCCAGGAATGGTCACAGGCTAAAAAATATTTTGTTATATATAGGGGGCGTGGCACATCCCATACAAATGGAATTTTTCATAGTCCGTATCTCTGGAAGTATTCGGGTTAGACCACTGAAATTTGGTGAGGGGTTGTATGAGATCGATCTCTACCACCTCTAAAAAAATTAGGGATAACGAAAAAGGGGGCGTGGCACCCCCCATACAAATGAAATACTTCATAGTCGATATCTCTTGAAGTATTCATGTTACCATTAACTTTGCGAAAACCGGAAATTTCTTTTCTGGCACACTAAATTTTAGAGACGTAAAACAGGTAATAAAAAACGAAATATATGACATTCCAATAATAAATGTACTAGAGTATTCCGATATACACATATGTACCTTTAACAATATTATTATTACAATCTATAAATATCCTATAATAACAAATAAATGTAAAATGTACAATGTAACCCCACTAGCCTTTAAATACGGAAAATATCAACTTCATAATAGAATTGCCTTGTGTAATAATAGTTTCACCAATTTATCAAAATGCAAAAACTACGTAGGAACACATATTTGTAAAAAAGAACCAAGGGATAATTGTACTATTACTTTGTTAATAAAACAAATAGCCCATTGTAATATTATCCAAAGAAAATAACTCTCCCTTACAAATATTAGATAATGGTAATACTCTTATCGACAACGAACACACATGGAACGGAATAGAGAAAATGGCCCACATTTAATCCAATTCAATTCCAATACAACTATTGATAATAAACCTTATATTAACCATAACCAAGAAATAAAAATTGTAATACATGCTTATCAGAATGAAAATGTTAATGTACTAAGAATTTTAAACTCTGAATCAGATTATAAATACATATAATATACAAGAAATCTATCCTTGGAAATTTACCTTATATTTAATCATAATCATAATCATATTAGCTTTAGTCACGTACTTAATTAAAATTATGGTGATTTCGTTTCATCAAAAAAATGCGCATTTTTGTTACACTCTTCAATTTTCCGTTTTCGTTTGCAAAATGAAGGTAAAACTTCAAACATGATATGTATTCGTTTCCTAAAAATGTACACTTCAAGAGTGTAAAAAACTTACACTTTTTACTCTCTGAAGCTTTGACAGGGTAGCTGGTTGCACTGAAAATCAGGTGACGAAAATTTTATTTCATAGATAAATTTGGTGAAATAAATTGGATTTTTCAATAACAATTAAATATGGGTGAAAAACGAAACCTAATTATTCAAGCACATAGTATAGCAAACGGGGCAGTGTTTTATGTTCGTTTTATCGATAACAGGTTCATGCAGAACGGGTACACTTTTATCACATCTTTATAGTGTTCTGTGCAAGAGTGTAAACATATTCAACGTGAAAGTGTACATTTTTCTTCGATGAAACGAAATCAGCATTATACACATGCCGACAACTACAATTAAACACCAGACGCCAAAGATAGTTCGAATTAGCTTGTCTAACCGAGTTACAACGAATACAAAACCTAAGCTGTTGAAATTAGGACATTTCATTTTCAACACAGGGGAGAGTTAACGACTTAGCATAAAACACTTAAGGGCCTATTATCAATCCCGTCGTTACGGGAAACTCGATAGAAATCACGACATTTATCGAAATTATCTACTGAATTCCGATAAGTTTTGTGATTTCTATCGAGTTTCGAGTTCCGACGGAATTAATAATAGGCCCCTTATTGTTAACAAACCAAAATGCATACAAACAACTGCCCTTTAACCTCGTATGATAACATAATATTATCAATAGAATACGATAGACTAGTATAAACATGCAAACATATTTTCAATAACATAAACAAGTACATTCGCTGATAAGTAACAAAGCTTTATGATAACATAATGCTCAACATGTAAATATCTTTTTATCACCAAACAAACAAAAGCTAGAAATAGTCAGGGGATTCATTCAAAGTTATAAAAGCCTCGTAAAGCTTATAAAATGTATAAACCTAGTAAACTGCTATGAAAAGTGACAACTTTATGAGGTTTATAAGCTTTATGAGGTTTACAAAGCTTTAAATGAATCCCCACAGTATAACTAGATGTAAGCGTAAAAATGTAAAGCAGTTCTGAAAATAAACGAAGATTGAAAGAAGCTCATTTTGAAGAGAAGGTCATTTGAAGAGAAGAGTTTTACAACAATAGGGCCTGCATTATTTGTTCTTTGCCCACCACTCTTACCACTCCGCAGTCGAAAAGCATCACGGATAGGCGGAGGTTTGTGCTCAGCTCAGGGGCGCAGCCAGAAGAAAATGTTTGGGGTGGTTTTTAATTTTTTTATTTTTAATATTTTCCTAGCACAACTATTTACGAAATGATTTTATAGCGCCAGTCAGGAGTAGCGTAAAGAAAACATTTAAATAAGAAAATTATTCACATATACATTAGACTGGGCCAAAAATTCAAAATTTCCATTTTTTTCAAAAATTATATTGATTTTCTTTCTAAGAAAGGTGAAAAAAAATTGCTGTAATTTTTTCAGATTTTAAAATTAAAGTCAGACTCTATACTCATCGCTAATTTATATTTTACAGACTTTATCTCATATTTGGTATTAAAACGTCAAACCACTGTTGTAAAACACCATTTACCTGAACATATTTTTGAAGGAAATCCAATTGCCTAGAAAATTTGCATTGACCAACATTTTCTCGATTTCCCATTTTTCTTTAAAAAATTGTCAAAAATGCAAATATCCATGTACAACAGAGATTTATACAGATTCTTTTAGTAAAGTTACGTTTTCAAAACTTATTTAGTATTATATTAAAAAAAAATCATATTTTTCTCATATACGTTCAAATATATTTTTGCTTAATATAGGCTTTCTCTGCGGAGGTGTAGTTCTACAGTCTTCAAATGGCGCAGCCACAAAAAAAAAAACAAAAATTTGGCGGATCTGTGACATCAATACATTAATTTTCATGTATTTTGGAGAGCTAAGTCCAAATCCGTGATCGGAAGTAGCCTAACAGGTCGCAGTTCTTCACTAACCTTCACAAAAAAATATTGGACTTTTTTGCACGGTTAGGGCCGAACCTCGGGCCCGTTGTTAAATTCTGATATCGAATTCCGATTCAGTATCCAATTTCCCTTAAGAATATGTATTTAGCTATATTCGATGTTGATTTTTTCATGTTTCGCAAATTTTCAAACCAAAATCGGGAATTCTGAGAAAATTTCAGTCTAGGTAGCTTTTGTGGGAATTCAATTTCCTACAAAAATTCAATTTCCTATAAAACATATTTATATATGTTAAATCTGTAAAATCTAAACTAGCGATGATAGAACTCTAGACTTTATTATAAAAAATTACAGTAATTTCTTAAAAAGAAAATCAATAATTTTTTGAAAAAAAAACGGGATATGGAATTTTTGGCCCAGTCTAATACCTGCCAATAAATGTTACTTTATATTGACTTACATAACAAGGGTCAGTCTTCTTTTTTATTTGTCATTGAATCTATTACACTGTGCAACACGAAAAAAAAACCTGCAGTCCAGAGAAGGCAGCGCTTACGGCGCGGTTGTTAAGGCCAAAGATATCAATATCATCGGCATACTCCAGCAATTGCACGCTCTTGTAAAAGATTGTGCCATTGCGGTTTAGCTCTGCTGCTCGAATTATCTTCTCCAGCATCAGGTTAAAGAAATGGCACGAAAGGAAGTCGCCCTGTCTGAAGCCTTGTTTGGTTTCAAATGGCTCAGAGAGGTCCTTCCCGATTCTGACGGAGCTGTTGGTATTGCTCAACGTCATTTGCCAAAGTCGTAAAGCTTTTCAGGGAAGCCAAATTCAGACATGGCGGTATACAGGCAACTCCCTTTTGCGCTGTCAAAAGCGGCTTTAAAATCGACAAAGAGGTGGTGTGTATGGATTCTTTTACCATAGGTCTTCTCCAGGATTTGGCGTATCGTGAAAATCTGGTCCAATCAGTTTGTCTACGATGGGCTTCATGACTGATAACGAAAGTATATTTAAGAGCAACATAAAAAAATTCTTGTACAGCCGGCTACAAATAACACACTCCCTTACGCCTGTTCAAGTTGAGCGGATACATAGCACTCTAATTGAACTTTGCCAAAGTTTAGCTGCAGAAAATAATACTGCTCCCGGTGACGAATTATTCAACGCAGTTCGCCAATACAATAGGACGATATACCCCACAACAGGATACAAACCCGAGGAGGTTTTTTACAACCGAGAAAAATATCCTAATATCAAGGACATACTTGTGGATAAACAAGAGAAACTTTTCAGGCACCATAATAAAAAAAGGAAAACAATTACATATAAACCAGGATCGGCGTAATAAACTTGCAACAAAGTACAATAAACACAAAGTAAAAGAAGATCGTGGGAACACAATTCTAACAGCGAGGGGGAAAATCATACACAAGGACAGTATAAGGAAAACTAGCACACCATGCTACGAATAGGCATCCTAATTTTAATAATAGCTACTCGCGGATTTTTTGATAAAATAACAAATTTAGCTGGTAAAAAATATGTACTTACTGAAGTAGATACTGTGTATACCTATGAGAATTCATCATTTCTTTACCATGTATTGAATTTATCCATAATATTAGGCGACCGCCGTGGTGTAGGGGTTAAGTGTTCGGCCTTCTACACCAAGTCGTGGCGGTTCGATGCGTGGCAAAAGTAACATAAAAAATTATTTAGAAAAAGAATTTTTCTAAACGGCGTCGCCCCTCGGCAGTAGTTTGGTAAACTCTCCGGGTGCATTTCTGCCATGAGAAGCTTCTCAGCAAAAAATTCATTTGCTTTGCAAGTGCCGTTCGGAGTCGGCAAAAAACTGTAGGTCCCGCCAACTTGTAGGAAAACTCAAAAGCAACACACCACAAGTTGGAAAGAGAAGCTCGGCTAAAAATCTCGTTAGAGGATATGATAACCTGTTGGTATATCGCCTCCATTAGTTTTTTTTTTTTTATTAGAACCATGTTAAAGAATTGTGCGAAGTAAATATGAATCAACCCATCATCATCATCATTTATTGGCGCTTAACCGCCTAAGCGATTTTGGCCGTCGCCTATCAAAGCACGCCAGTCATTCCTTTTTAGCGATAACTGACGCCAATTGGAAACCCCAAGGGAGTTCAAGTCATCCTCCACCTGTTGTTTCCATCTCAGTCGAGGCCTCCCCCTTCCTCTGCTGCCGAATTCGGGTGACGATTGGAAAACCTTCTGGGCTGGAGCTTCTTTGTCCATTCGCATGACGTGACCCAGCCAGCGGAGCCTTTGGGCTTTAATTCGCTGGACTATGGTCAGATCTGCGTAAAGCTCGTACAGCTCATCGTTAAATCTCCTTCGATACTCGCCGTGGGCATCACGGGAAGGACCATAAATCTTCCGGAGAACTTTTCTCTCAAATACTCCAAGGGCCATCTCATCTTCTCTTGACATTGTCCATGAGTCTGAGCCATACATCAGGACAGGTATGATGAGAGACTTATAGAGCGCGATCTTTGTTCTTCGAGAGAGGACTTTACTTCTCAATTGCCTACTCAGTCCAAAGTAGCACTTGTTCGCAAGAGTGATTCTCCGTTGGATTTCTAGACTGATATTATTTGCGGTGTTAATGCTGGTTCCCAAATAGACGAAGTCCCTCACAGTTTCAAATTTGTAACTATCAACAGTGACGTGGCTGCCAAGGCGCAGGTGCGCCGATTCTTTCTTTGATGACAGCAAATACTTCGTCTTGTCCTCGTTGACCGCAAGACCCACTTTTTTCGCTTCTTTATCCAGTCCAGAGAAGGCAGCGCTTACGGCGCGGTTGTTAAGGCCAATGATATCAATATCATCGGCATACGCCAGCAATTGCACGCTCTTGTAAAAGATTGTACCATTGCGGTTTAGCTCTGCTGCTCGAATTATCTTCTCCAGCATCAGGTTGAAGAAATCGCACGAAAGGGAGTCGCCCTGTCTGAAGCCTCGTTTGGTTTCAAATGGCTCAGAGAGGTCCTTCCCGACTCTGACGGAGCTGTTAGTATTGCTCAACGTCATTTGGCAAAGCCGTATAAGCTTTGCAGGGAAGTCAAATTCAGACATGGCGGCATACAGGCAACTCCTTTTTGCGCTGTCAAAAGCGGCTTTGAAATCGACAAAGAGATGGTGTGTGTCGATTCTTTTATCATGGGTCTTCTCCAGGATTTGGCGTATCGTGAAAATCTGGTCGATGGTAGACTTACCAGGTCTAAAGCCACACTGATAAGGTCCAATCAGCTTGTCTACGATGGGCTTCAGTCTTTCACACAATACGCTAGAAAGAACCTTATACGCGATATTAAGAAGGCTGATTCCGCGGTAGTTGGTGCGGTTAGCGGGATCGCCTTTCTTGTGGATTGGGCAGAGCACACTTAAATTGCAATCTGGAGGCATGCACTCGTCTGACCATATTCTGCATAAGAGCTGATGCATGCTTTTTACCAGCTCTTCGCCTCCGTGTTTGAACAGCTCGGCGGGCAGTCCGTCTTTTCCAGGCGCTTTGTTGTTTTTCAGCCGGGATATAGCTATCCTCACTTCATCATAGTCAGGTGGTGGGACGACTTTTCCATCGTCAGGGATTGGGGTATCGGGTTCGACGTCTCCCTCGCAATTTAGCAGTGAGGAGAAGTGCTCCCTCCATAATTTAAGTACACTCTGTACGTCGGTTACCAGGTCGCCATTATTGTCCTTACAGGAACTTGCCCCGGTCTTAAAACCTTCCGTCATCCGCCGGATCTTTTCATAGAATTTTCGGGCATCATTCCTGTCAGCCAGCATCTCAAGCTCCTCACACTCACGCCTTTCAGCCTCACGTTTCTTTTTTCTGAAAAGGCGTCTCTCTTCCTTCTTTGCCTCACGATAGCGTTGCCATACACTGCGGGTTGCGCCCGTTCGCAACGTCTCCCTGTAGGCAGCGTCCTTTTTGTCCGAGGCAGTGCTGCATTCCTCATCGTACCAGTTGTTTTTGCGGGCTCGCTGGAACCCTATAGTGGCCTCAGCGGCGGTACGTAATGAGTGAGAGATATGAATCAACCCAAGCCGATGAAAAAAATATAATCTATATATATAAAATTCAAATTATGTATCTATATATAGACGAAATTGGCTTCTAAACGAATGAGCCGATCGTTACCAAATTTTACACAGCCACTGGATATCTTCCAGGAATGGTCACAGGCTAAAAAATATTTTGTTATATATAGGGGGCGTGGCACATCCCATACAAATGGAATTTTTCATAGTCCGTATCTCTGGAAGTATTCGGGTTAGACCACTGAAATTTGGTGAGAGGTTGTACGAGATCGATCTCTACCACCTCCAAAAAAATTAGGGATAACGAAAAAGGGGGCGTGGCACCCCCCATATAAATGAAATACTTCATAGTCGATATCTCTTGAAGTATTCATGTTACCATTAACTTTGCGAAAACCGGAAATTTCTTTTCTGGCACACTAAATTTTAGAGACGTAAAACAGGTAATAAAAAACGAAATATATGACATTCCAATAATAAATTTACTAGAGTATTCCGATATACACATATGTACCTTTAACAATATTATTATTACAATCTATAAATATCCTATAATAACAAATAAATGTAAAATGTACAATGTAACCCCACTAGCCTTTAAATACGGAAAATATCAACTTCATAATAGAATTGCCTTGTGTAATAATAGTTTCACCAATTTATCAAAATGCAAAAACTACGTAGGAACACATATTTGTAAAAAAGAACCAAGGGATAATTGTACTATTACTTTGTTAATAAAACAAATAGCCCATTGTAATATTATCCAAAGAAAATAACTCTCCCTTACAAATATTAGATAATGGTAATACTCTTATCGACAACGAACACACATGGAACGGAATTAGAGTAAATGGCCCACATTTAATCCAATTCAATTCCAATACAACTATTGATAATAAACCTTATATTAACCATAACCAAGAAATAAAAATTGTAATACATGCTTATCAGAATGAAAAGGTTAATGTACTAAGAATTTTAAACTCTGAATCAGATTATAAATACATATAATATACAAGAAATCTATCCTTGGAAATTTACCTTATATTTAATCATAATCATAATCATATTAGCTTTAGTCACGTACTTAATTAAAATTATGGTGATTTCGTTTCATCAAAAAAATGCGCATTTTTGTTACACTCTTCAATTTTCCGTTTTCGGTTGCAAAATGAAGGTAAAACGTCAAACATGATATGTATTCGTTTCCTAAAAATGTACACTTCAAGAGTGTAAAAAACTTACACTTTTTACTCTCTGAAGCTTTGACAGGGTAGCTGGTTGCACTGAAAATCAGGTGACGAAAATTTTATTTCATAGATAAATTTGGTGAAATAAATTGGATTTTGCAATAACAATTAAATATGGGTGAAAAACGAAACCTAATTATTCAAGCACATAGTATAGCAAACGGGGCAGTGTTTTATGTTCGTTTTATCGATAACAGGTTCATGCAGAACGGGTACACTTTTATCACATCTTTATAGTGTTCTGTGCAAGAGTGTAAACATATTCAACGTGAAAGTGTACATTTTTTTTCGATGAAACGAAATCAGCATTATACACATGCCGACAACTACAATTAAACACCAGACGCCAAAGATAGTTCGAATTAGCTTGTCTAACCGAGTTACAACGAATACAAAACCTAAGCTGTTGAAATTAGGACATTTCATTTTCAACACAGGGGAGAGTTAACGACTTAGCATAAAACACTTATTGTTAACAAACCAAAATGCATACAATCAACTGCCCTTTAACCTCGTATGATAACATAATATTATCAATAGAATACGATAGACTAGTATAAACATGCAAACATATTTTCAATAACATAAACAAGTACATTCGCTGATAAGTAACAAAGCATTATGATAACATAATGCTCAACATGTAAATATCTTTTTATCACCAAACAAACAAAAGCTAGAAATAGTCAGGGGATTCATTCAAAGTTATAAAAGCCTCGTAAAGCTTATAAAATGTATAAACCTAGTAAACTGCTATGAAAAGTGACAACTTTATGAGGTTTATAAGCTTTATGAGGTTTACAAAGCTTTAAATGAATCCCCACAGTATAACTAGATGTAAGCGTAAAAATGTAAAGCAGTTCTGAAAATAAACAAAGATTGAAAGAAGCTCATTTTGAAGAGAAGGTCATTTGAAGAGAAGAGTTTTACAACAATAGGGCCTGCATTATTTGTTCTTTGCCCACCACTCTTACCACTCCGCAGTCGAAAAGCATCACGGATAGGCGGAGGTTTGTGCTCAGCTCAGGGGCGCAGCCAGAAGAAAATGTTTGGGGTGGTTTTTAATTTTTTTATACCCAGCTGTACTTGTACACAGGGTATTATAACTTTGTTAGGATAACGGTTGGTTGTACAGGTATAAAGGAATCGAGATAGATATAGACTTCCATATATCAATATGTTCAGGATCGAAAAAAATTTGATTGAGCCATGTCCGTCCGTCTGTCCGTCCGTCCGTCCGTCTGTCCGTTAACACGATAACTTGAGCAAATAATGAGATATCTTCACCAAATTTGGCATGCGTACTTATTTGGGTTCAGAATAGATTGCTATTGAAAATGGGTAAAATCGGACCATAACCACGCCCCTTTTTCGATATCGAAAATTTCGAAAAACGTATAAAATGGGTTAATTCAATATTAGAAGCAGCTACAATGATAAAATTTGCAATATGTATTGATTTAGATGTTCTAAGGCCGATTTTATAAAAAATTTTGAAAAGGGGGCGTGGTACCGCCCACGTATATTTGAAGAAATTTTAAAATTTTGACTCTTAATAACTTCAGAACAGTTTATGCTAGTATAACGAAATTTCGTAGAGGACATACTATTGTTGTGGTAAATTCAGCTATAGAAAATAAACGAAATCGCTTCGCGACCACGCCTACTTTTTCATAAAAGTTATATTGAAAGGAGGTGGAAATATTGAAAAGTCCATATCTAATTAACTGATTTCGCTATAATAATATAATTTGGTACATACATCAACTTTCATATTCTTTACATAATTTTTTCAAAATTTTGGAAAGTGGGCGTGGCACCGCCCACTTATGAGTCAAGCAATTTTTAAATTCGACTGCTAACAACTTCAGAACGGTGTGAGATAGATTTACGAAACTAGGTACCAGGCATGTTATGTTTATGTAGAGTACTACCACAGAAAATAAGAAAAATCGGTGAACGATCACGCCCACTTTATGTGCACAGCTGGGTATGTAATGTTCGGTTTCACCCGAACTTAGACTTCCTTACTTGTTATTTTTAATATTTTCCTAGCACAACTATTTACGAAATGATTTTATAGCGCCAGTCAGGAGTAGCGTAAAGAAAACATTTAAATAAGAAAATTATTCACATATGCATTAGACTGGGCCAAAAATTCAAAATTTCCATTTTTTTCAAAAATTATATTGATTTTCTTTCTAAGAAAGGTGAAAACAAATTGCTGTAATTTTTTCAGATTTTAAAATTAAAGTCAGACTCTATACTCATCGCTAATTTAGATTTTACAGACTTTATCTCATATTTGGTATTAAAACGACAAACCACTGTTGTAAAACACCATTTACCTGAACATATTTTTGAAGGAAATCCAATTGCCTAGAAAATTTGCATTGACCAACATTTTCTCGATTTCCCATTTTTCTTTAAAAAATTGTCAAAAATGCAAATATCCATGTACAACAAAGATTTATACAGATTCTTTTAGTAAAGTTACGTTTTCAAAACTTATTTAGTATTATATTAAAAAAAATCATATTTTTCTCATATACGTTCAAATATATTTTTGCTTAATATAGGCTTTCTCTGCGGAGGTGTAGTTCTACAGTCTTCAAATGGCGCAGCCACAAAAAAAAAAACAAAAATTTGGCGGATCTGTGACCTCAATACATTAATTTTCATGTATTTTGGAGAGCTAAGTCCAAATCCGTGATCGGAAGTAGCCTAACAGGTCGCAGTTCTTCACTAACCTTCACAAAAAAATATTGGACTTTTTTGCACGGTTAGGGCCGAACCTCGGGCCCGTTGTTAAATTCTGATATCGAATTCCGATTCAGTATCCAATTTCCCTTAAGAATATGTATTTAGCTATATTCGATGTTGATTTTTTCATGTTTCGCAAATTTTCAAACCAAAATCGGGAATTCTGAGAAAATTTCAGTCTAGGTAGCTTTTGTGGGAATTCAATTTCCTACAAAAATTCAATTTCGTATAAAACATATTTATATATGTTAAATCTGTAAAATCTAAACTAGCGATGATAGAACTCTAGACTTTATTATAAAAAATTACAGTAATTTCTTAAAAAGAAAATCAATATAATTTTTGGAAAAAAAAACGGAATATGGAATTTTTGGCCCAGTCTAATACCTGCCAATAAATGTTACTTTATATTGACTTATATAACAAGGGCCAGTCTTCTTTTTTATTTGTCATTGAATCTATTACACTGTGCAACACGAAAAGAAACCTGGGACGAGATTGCATTTTTCTGGTAGACTCAATGAGATAAGAAGAACTGCGTACAAGAAATTTGTCGGAAACCCTCAAAATCTTGAGTTTGAGGTCAAAACGGTTTTTCGTACCTTTGCACAGTTATGACCCTGTATCTTAGGTGCATGGATGTAACAGCCATGGATCGCGTCAATATGGATGTAACGTGTGGCACCCTCTTACGCAAACGGCCCAAAAGATTAGGCCCCTTTTATGGAATTAACGTTTTTCGATTTTCATGCATTCGAAATTTTTGCAAACATGTCATGAAAACTAGTTTTCACATACACAGTTTTATATATCGGGGGTGGTTTAAGATCAGTGGAAAATCGACAATATATTTTATCGGTCCTTAATTTTGTACTAAACGAAGTGGTTAGCGGTCGTCTTAAATTTTACTAAAGACAACCACTTATTTCTATTCATGTATATTAATTTGTAAAGGGCAGATTTACAACCCGAACACCAAACAAGTCTAGACAAATCTTTACCACTTTTGAAAAAAATTAAAAAAAAAATCAATATACCTAAATTTTTTTTTGCAAATATCAAATCAAAAATCAATATGAAATGTCTTTTTAAATATTTCTAAGTTATGGTTAAGGAAAAAGCTAGAATGCCTCAGATTCATGGACAATGTCAAGAGAAGATGAGATGGCCCTTGGAGTATTTGATAGAAAAGTTCTCCGGAAGATTTATGGTCCTTCCCGGGATGCCAACGGCGAGTATCGAAGGAAATTTAACGATGAGCTGTACGAGCTTTACGCATACTTGACCATAGTCCAGCGAATTAAAGCCCACAGGCTCCGCTGGCTGGGTCATGTTATGCGAATGGACAAAGAAGCTCCAGTACAGAAGGTTTTCCTATCGTCAGCTGAATTCGGCAGCAGAGGAAGGGGGAGGCCTCGACTGATATGGAAACAACAGGTGGAGGATGACTTGAACTCCCTTGGGGTTTCCAATTGGCGTCAGGTATCGGTGGCAACGGCCAAAATCGCTTAGGTGGTTAAGCGCCAATAAATGATGATGATGAAAAAGATTTAAAAACACGCCATGTATAATACATTTCTATAAATAGAACTCATATTTCTGCAAAATGAACCTTTCAATCTTTCACTCAACAAGCCCCTCCTATTATTAAAGAAACTATTTGCATTCCCTCGCTCATTGCCCATACAGCTTGAATTGGTGATTTGACAATGAATTTGTAAGGTAAGCGCATAGGATAGCAAGCGAACTAGTGTTGGTTCGAGAACAGCTCCAGGCAACAATTTTTTTTTTTTCATTGAAAATAGTTTTTTCTCTTTTAAAACATCTTTAGGTATATGAGCATATCTTATCTTGACCTTTTATAAGCTCATTAAAATTTCATAAGACAATTTTGGTTTTCTGCAAGGTCTGAAACCGATTAAAATAACGTTCCGGTTTCGGTTTTGCAACATGTTTCGGTTTCGGTTCCGGTTTCGTTCTTCAACATTTATTTCAGTTTCGGTTACTGTTTCGTTCCGGTTTCGGTTTCCAAATAAAAACGAAACAAAATAAATTTTACTACTAAAATACTCAAGTTGTAGCTTCGAAATAGGTCTGAATTTTCATAACGTTTTTTCTGCGGCCATGATGAAATTTCTCCAATATAATAATAAATTGGATGAAATGAATGGATGAAATTTCAGCAAAACAAATCCCTACAATCAACTACTTTTTTATTTCAAAAATATTATAATGGAAGCTAAATGAAATTTATAAATCGCCAAAAACATTAATATGAATGGTGCTTTCTGAGACAAGCCTGAACATCTCTTTTTCGGATCTCGTAAATTTTTTTCGATCGCTTCATTCAACTATAGTGATACTTCCTCTTTCAGAATTTTGATATTATGTCAAAACATGCCTTTTTTAACCTTGCTCGAAAATCTTCCATGAACATTTTTCAGGGTACCTTTTTATAAAAGGAAATACCTATGCGCCCACTAAAAGAAGTAAGATACCAAAAAATATCAAAACCGTTTGGAACCGGTTCCGGCTGTAGAAACGGTTTCAGTTTCGTTCTTTTTCAGATCAAAATAACGGTTACAGTTTCGGTTTTCGTTTTGAGAAATGAATCGGTTTTAATCGGTTACGGTTTCGGTTTCAGTCCTTGGTTTTATGGTAAGTTTTTCCAAAAATTAAGATTTATATAGATAGGTCTAAGTGCTCTCATTTTGTATGATATAAGCTGCAAATTGCCAATTTTTTTTAAACATAGTGTTCTGTTTATCGGACTTCGGTAGATTATTTCCATAAATTTTGGAATATAAAAATCGACAATTTTTTCACAGGTCCATAAATTTTGTACTAAACGAAGTGGTTAGAGGTCGTCTGAAATCTTACTAAAGACAACAACTCATTTCTATTCATTCAGATTTACAACCCCAACACCAAACAAGTCTAGACAAAATTTGACCACTTTTGAATAAAATTAGACAAAAAATACCTACATTTTTTTTTCAAAAATCAAATCAAAAATCAATATAAAATGTATTTTTAAATATTTCTAAGTTATGGTTGATGAAAAAAGCTAGAAAAGCCTCAAACTGTTTTTGTAAAAGGCTACATTTTGCACGGTTTGACCACTTTTGAATACAGTTTTTTTTTTCTTAATTAATATGCCTACATTTTTTTGTTTTTACATCAAATAAAAAATCGATATAAAATGTCTTAAAATATAATAATAAATATGGCTAAGGAAAAAAGGTAGAAAATCCTCAAAATATTTTTGCAAAAGGCTACATTTTGCTCGGTTTGACCACTTTTGAATAATTTTTTTTTTAAATCAATATACCTACAGTTTTTTTTTTCAAAAATCAAATCAAAAATCAATATAAAATGTCTTTTTAAATATTTCTAAGTTATGGTTAAGGAAAAAAGCTAGAAAACCCTCAAATTGTTTTTGCATGAGGCTAGATTTTGCCCTGTTTGACCACTTTTGAATAAGTTTTTTTTTTTTTAATCAATATACCCATAATTTTTTCAAAAATAAAATCAAAAATCGGTATGCAATGTCTTTTTAAATATTTCTTAGTTATGGTTAAGGAAAAAAGCTAGAAACTCCTCAAACAGTTTTTGCAAAAGGCTAGATTTTCACGGTTTGACCACTCTTGAATACATTTTTTTTTTAATCAATATACATTTTTTTTTTAAATCAAATCAAAAATCAATTTAAAATGTCTTTTATATATTGCTAAGTTATGGTTAAGAAAAAAAATCTAGAAAAACGTTGAACAGTATTTCCAAAAGGCTAGATTTTGCAGGATTTGTAATTTACCAACACTAAAAACATTAAAAAAAAGCCATGTATAATAAATTTCTATAAATATATTTCTGCAAAATGAACATTTCATTATTTCACCGAAAAAGCCCCTTTTATTATTAGAGACATTATTTTCACTCCCTCGCGCATTGAATACTTGGGTCCATTATTTATATTAATAGTCTAACTTTGTTGTTGGTATATTGTTAATTTGAGAATTCTGATTCTCATAAAGCCTAATTGCAGAATTTGATAGCTGCTTTGTGCATAAGGTAATAGCGCGGCGGTGTGCGTTTGGAATACGGTGTGCACAGGTGCAAGATCCGGTTGCGGAATATTCTTTTTTTTCTTAAATTATGTTTTTTTTTTATATTTAAAAACCTTTAATGTAAATATAACAATTTATTTAATTTTCAACCAAATATTTTTTTGCTCTTCACCTGCTCAAAACGATCTTATAGATTAGTGGCTATTTGTTAAGCACAATCTCATCATTCGGTTATTCAAGTGCAACATAAAATCTCGAAAACCGAATATTTGCATGGCATTTGCCATAAATAATTTTGGAAAGGGCTGCTATAATTTAATATTTTTATTATAAAAAAAACAGCCACTATTTTTTTTAATTCTATGATGGGCTCATTTTGACTATAGATCAGTTTTTAAGGTATTCATGTAGTACGCAATCTCACTCTGATACAACTTGCGGTACGCCACTTACGTACTTGACTCCTTTTCCAATAAAGTAACTCACTGTTTATACTGATATTGAATGTTTATTTAATTAAATAAACTTTAAACTATTTGTAGTATTAGAGTATGATTAAGATTATTAAAGATTAAATGATTAAAAGTATTTAAAAGTAATTAGATTTAAGGGCTAACACTAAAACGTCCGTCGGTGGTCGCGCACAAACTCTGATGATGCAATTTTGTAGCTTTGTGGAGCCAGTTCAAATTCAGTCGTTATTGTTTTATCTCTTGTCTTGTCCTTTCGCATTGTCTGTCTAACACCGCCACGCAGGGTTGCATTTCTAAGTAGCTAATTAACTTACGGGCTGATTATGCATTCCCACATTCGGCCATCCTGACGTATCGTTTGGCCTCAAACGATGCCGACCATGGTTTCATGTATTCCGAAACGGTAGTGGTCTTCTTTGGGCCTTCTCCTTCACCTACTTTTTGAACTTCATACCTGCCATGATTTAATATTTTAGTGACCTCATACGGTCCAAAAAATTTCGGTCTTAACCGTAATGAACTACCAAATTGGGTACGCTTAATGGCTACCAATTGCTTAATTTCATACTTTGTTGCTTCTTTACGTTTTGAGTTAAAATTCTTTTTATTTTCATTTTGAATTTTCGCGATATTCTCCTGTGCTACTTTTCGCAAATCTTCCCTTTCTTGGTTCAACTCGATAATCGCTTCGTCTTCTAAAACCTCACGTATCTCTGATATCTCATTAACGCGCATATCGACCCCTGTAAGAAGCTTGAATGGCGATATTTTCGTACTTCTTGGTGGCGTATTGTTGAGAGTTTGCTGAACTTCGTCTATATATTTGTACCAGCTACTCGGCTTGTCCGAGCAAAGCTTTGTTAACGTGGGCATTATAATCCGATGGACTGTTTCCACTTACCCGTTCCCACGTGGTACTCCCGTTTCTATCTGGAGATGTTGAATACTATTACTTTCGCAGTAATCATTAAACGAACCCGAGGTAAACGCGGCCCCTCTATCCGCAATAATGCGTTTAGGGTTACCAAATACATATGACTGTTTCTTAAGCCGAATGATGACTTCTTCTGTCCCTGTACTACGGGTCGGATAAAGCCAAACAAATTTAGAAAAAGCATCGATTACTACGAGTATATAAACATATCGCTTATTGGTTTTCTCCATCGGCCCTACGTGATCGACGTGACATGTAGCTAATGGTCGATCCTCTTTATTAATTGGTTCTAAGAACCCTTCTGCCTTTCCTGATTTCGCCTTCGATATAACGCACGGCACACAGTTGGCTACTACTTTCTTTACCTTAGTTGCTACATGTGGTATAAAAAATGTTTTTTCAACTATATTTAGGGTTCTTTTTGCTAAGAAATGACCTTGATTATGGGCTATTTTCATCACTTCATCTTCCATCCCCGAGGGTACTACTAGAAGTTCCTTGATGGGGTCTTTGTAGAGCAACCCATGTTTCACATAAAGTGTTCATATGAATCTTTCTCAAGAACTTTTATAACAACCTTTGTCCACTCATCTTGGCCTTGTGCCAATTGTAACCAACAACAAACAAGAAACTCTACTGAGCGCATCAACATGCCTCATCTTTGTTCCTGACCGATGCTCGAATGTATATGAAAAATCTTGTAAAAAGCACCTCTTTTTTCCGCATTGTCATTGTGAACGCATTGCAATCGGTCACAATCTTAAATGATATTCCTAATAGATACACCCTTCATTTCTTCAACGCAGCGATTATAGCAAGGACCTCTAGCTCGTGCGAGTGGTAACGCTCTTCTGCTTGTGTAGTCTTGCGACTCATATATTGTACTGGATGGAACGCTTGGTCTTCGCTGTCCTTTTGGAGAAGGACTGCACCATACCAATACTTCGAAGCATCAGTGTGAACCTCTGTCGTAGCTTTCGGATTGTATAACCTCAATACAGGTGCAATAATTAAGGCAGATTTCAACTGCTGAAATGTTGCAAGTTCTTTGTCTTCAAAAATAAAATTATTTCCTTGGCGCAACAGGTCTGAAAGCCCTATAAAACGTCTAAAATAGGACGTCAACCCCAAAAATCTTTGAACTGCTCTCCTGTCCCTTGGCACTGGAAAGTTCTCAACGGCTTTAGTTTTTGCTTGCGAAGGTTTAATGGTACCATCTTCTACGATGTACCCAAGAAAATCAACACGTTTCATAAGAAATTGACATTTCTCCCACTTTATTTTTAAATTATATTCTTCCGCTCTTTTCAAAACTAACTTCAACTTAGCCATACCCTCTTCGGTATCTTTCGAAGGAATGATTAGATCATCCATGTATGTAACTACTGTTTCATTTTCAACCAAATCCCTAAAGACAGCATGGATATATCTAGAGAAAACTGCAGGCGAATTACAAATACCAAACGGAACAAAAAGAAAGTCATATTGGCCTTGGTGTGTGACAAATGAAGTGTACTTTATCGAGCTATCTTCAATTGGCACATGGAAAAAGCCATTCCTCAAATCAGTTGTTGTAAAAACACGCGGCGTCTGCAATTTTTCGATGACATCATCCATCAATGGCATGGGAAAATTATCTTTTATAATTTTCTCATTAAGGCGACGGTAGTCGCAACACAATCTATGACTACCATCCTTTTTTCCAACTAGCACCACTGGAGATGCATATTCCGAATTACTCGGACGTACAATTCCATCTTTCAACCACTCAGATACCTGATTGCTTACCACGATCCTATTAGCGTAGGACATTCTTCTCGGGGTTTGATAAACCGGAACATCATCGAGAAGACAAATCTTCATTTCGACTGGAGACTTATGTTTCATCTTAGGGTCATACTTTTCAACAAGGGTCTGCACTTCCCTAGCCTGTGCTTCAGATAAGTGAGAAACCTTGAGGTCGAGGTAATTTTTAATGCCAGAACCGGCGGTTAAATATAAATCCTTAAACTCATTTATTAACTCCATCTGATTTGGACATTTTATATCATCGTCAACCATATTTTGCCTCCCTTTTCCCTTAAATACTACCTCTTCTTCAGTTACCATCAGATCTACCTTTTTCAACACATCATTACCAATAATAGTTAGCTTGGTAAACTATGTCACGCTCACGCACCGCGTCCACCTCCAAATTCACGGTAAAACTACCTAACGTGGTGATACCACTGCCACTTATGCCCTCTAAACGATGTTTATCTTTTTCCATCTGAACTTCACCCATCATCATCAACACGTCATATCGTATCAGACACAAGTCACACCCAGTGTCCAACAATGCAGAGAAAGTGAAATGGTTATACGTTAAATCTTTGAAAATCACACAACCAAACGGCTTGACAATTTGTTTTTCTTCCAATGTGTTTATTTTGGGCTTTTCTGGCTTTTCCTGCTTAACCTGAGTACTACTTTTAGGACATTTTGTTACTTGATGACCCGATTGGCCACATCCGTAGCACACCGATTGTTTCTTAGGACACTTTGGAGCAATATGTTCAACTGAACCACATTTATAACAACGTTTGGAGCTAACCGGACTTCAGTTTGTGAAACCTTACTTTTCTTCACTTTGTTTACCTGGACTTCTCGTATATTTGGATTTGCTCCTTCACCTCCTGCACATTCCTAGCTTGATACAAATTACTCTTACCGGCTATAGTATGTGGTATTCCATCAACAAAATACTCTAGCAAACTTTTTTCATCAAGTTTTATCGGCTTTCCGATCTCCATGAGGCTGTACAAATATTCGCGGTAGTCTTCATTTGCTCGTTTGCGGCGATTTCGAAGTAAACGATGTACCTCAATAGACGGAAATGAAGTGCCAAATTCCTCCTTCAAACAATACTTTAGTGAGCTCCAATTTGAAATACCGCGTTGACTACGCACAAATAGTTTTGCAGCACCCTTTAAAAGCGGCTTACCGTAAATATATTTTTGCAAATCATCCCATTCTACCGATGTTGCATTATCTTCAAACACATCAATCCATTCTTCTACAGATGGATAACCTGAACCACTAAAAGATAACATAGAACTTTCGATGTCACGCAATGTAAAAACTGCACTACCTCTACCACCTTCCGGTGCAGAAAAACTTTGAACCGAGTCGCTTTCATCGCCCGAGGCACCATCATCGACAGTCAGGCCGAAATGTTCGCACAGGCGGTCCTGTAGCGTAGCTTTTCGTTCTGTCGTCGAAAGATTTAATCTACTTAACTTTTCTCTTAACTGAACTACTGTCAGTTCAAATATCTGATCTCGGTCCATAGTGCATGCAATACTTTCACAACGTCAATCAAATTAAATTTCAGTACGAACAAAATTCTTTTTTTTTCAGACTTCCAATTAAATTTTACACAGCTGTGACGTTCATAAAATTAAGTATTAAGTTTTTCAAACAACTATCAAAAGAATTTAGAATTTCGTACAAAACTTTTCTTCTTGTATTTTACATTCCCGAACTCTGATTCAACTTGCTAATTTCCAATTTCTTCTTTAAAATCTTATTATCTTTTTACTTTATTTGTTTGCACACGTTTCTTCTTCTGTACTTTGTTTCATTCAAATTTCTAATTAGATTTCTTCTTCTTACTCTGTATTTTCCTTTGTTTACATGCACATATTCTGCTCCAATTTTCTCGTTTTTACATTTTCAATAAGACTTCTCATATTCTATTACAATTTTTTATCTTTAAATTTCCAACTAGAACATTCTTCTTTTTCTTACTTGCTCACAAGCTTTTCTCTACACTTTATTCCTATTATATTTTACTTCTTCTTTAATATCTCTCTATTACAACTCAAACTTCAATATTTTGTTCTCTATTTCTCACGCAACACAAATTTATGATTTCTTTACTACAAAAGAGATAACTACAAATCGACAAAATTATTTCTTACCGAATCGCCAATACACTGTTTGAATTTTTACCCATTGTTGTTGCTGCTTCTCAATTCTGCTTAGATTGCTTGTTTGATGACACTTGGTGGAAGGTGGTTTTTCGCTTTGCACTCGTTGCTCAAAATCTTGACTGCGCTGCCTGTCGTTTGCGTTTGTTGATTTTTTTTTTCTCTCAATATTGCTTCAACTATTTAGCGCTTTGCTGCTGCGCAAAATTGTGTATATCTATTTCACAAAGATATTGTTTTTATATTGCCACACTCAGAAGCTAACTATGCATGGATGGCGCTTTCAACTGCTACGCCAGAGCATACACACACTTGTAATAGTTTTTATTATTATTGCAATGCACACTAATACTGTGCCCAAATTTAATCACTCAGAAGAAATTTGTCTTTTGATTTTTGTTCTGCAGTTTATGCTTCACTCAGTGCACAATTTTTCTCTGTTTGGCTTTGATTTTTCGCACTCTACTATTGTGCCTCAGTCCTTTTTCACTCAGAAAATTTTCAGTTTGCGCTCCACTACAGAAGCTCTCTTCACTCAGAAGACTTTTTGGTTGTCGTTTCACTACAGAAACTCTCTTCTCTCAGAAGACTTTGAATTTTGTCGCTTCACAAAGAAGCTGTATGCTGCAACACACTCACATGCAACATATGGGTTTTTTTTGAAACTTGGTTTTCAACTGATTTTTAACTACAACAACAACTAGGCGTCGCACAATAGACGCTTCCCGGTACAAGCAGGTATTTGCATGTCTCACACGGCTTGTTGACCGCCCATGAACTATGTACTTTACACTGCTTCACAACTGTACTCGATTTGACGAGATTCACCGACGGACGTGTACACTAATACAATTTCACGAGCCCTTTTTGTTGCACCTTTGGTTGCATTTTGGCACAACACTTCATTTACAGAAAAATTTATTGCAAATTCAACTTTCGGCGTGAAAAAATTTTTGCACGAATACCAATTCTGACACCACTTGTAGTACGCAATCTCACTCTGATACCACTTGTGGTACGCCACTTACGTACTTGACTCCTTTTCCAATAAAGTAACTCACTGTTTATACTGATATTGAATGTTTATTTAATTAAATAAACTTTAAAGTATTTGTAGTATTAGAGTATGATTAAGATTATTAAAGATTAAATGATTAAAAGTATTTAAAAGTAATTAGATTTAAGGGCTAACACTAAAACGTCCGTCTCAGTCGGTGGTCGCGCACAAACTCTGATGATGCAATTTTGTAGCTTTGTGGAGCCAGTTCAAATTCAGTCGTTATTGTTTTATCTCTTGTCTTGTCCTTTCGTATTGTCTGTCTAACACCGCCACGCAGAGTTGCATTTCTAAGTAGCTAATTAACTTACGGGCTGATTATGCATTCCCACATTCATTTAAGTTGGTCGAGGTTCGGCCACGGGCCTAAAGGCAGCTATTAACAAAAATATGATCAGATGTTTGAATAAGTTCAACTTTTTAAGTTGGTCGAATTTCGACCACGGGATAATACTAGTATATATAGATAAGGCAAACACCTCTATGAACAACGTGTTTGTGTAATAATTTTTCTCCTGGGTACAGATGAATCTAAAATCCACTCATACGGATACACTCATCAGCACTTTTGATTTGAATATGATCATATTCTTGGGTCAGCCTTGGTCCACCTAATGTTCAATATTTTGGAAACGGGTTCACAGATAAACCTGAAAACTGCTCCTTGTGAAAACTCTCATCAACACCTTTTATTTAATACCCATATCGTAACAACACTTTCTGGGTCACCCCTGGTCCACATTTTGGTCAATATCTCAGGACTCCACAAATTTTTTTAACTCTTTCTTTTTTAAAAACCTTCTCAGGGCAAAAACTAAAAAAATTAGTGAAATCGGTCCATCCGTTCAGGCGTGATGTGATCACCAGGGGAAATGGGCATTCATTTTTATATATATAGGTAAGGCAAACACCTCTATGAACAAAGCGTTTGTATAATAATTTTTCTCTTGGGTTTAGATGAATCTAAACTCCACTCTTACGGACACACTCATCAGAACTTTTGATTTGATAGCTATTTTATATGAACATATTCTTGGGTCAGCCTTGGTCCACCTAATGGTCAATATTTTGGAAATGGGTTCACAGATGAACCTGAAAACTGCTCCTTGTGAAAACTCCATAAACACCTTTTATTTAATACCCATATGGTAAAAACACTTTCTAGGTCACCCCTGGTCCACATTTCGGTCAATATCTCAGGATTCCACAAATTTTTTTATGTTTTTCTTTTTTAAAACAAATACAATAAAAAAAATTTGTGAAATCGGTCCATTCGTTCAGGCGTGTTGTGATTACCAAGGGGAATGAGCATTCATCTTATCTTACTAATATATAAAAACGTAAGTTTGTGACTGAAAGCAGATGTTTGTGGCTCTTTAACGTCTGAACCAATGCCCCGATCTTTACGAAATTTTGCAGACAAATTCTTAAGAGTATAAAGTCTGCAACAGGCATCATGAAATTTCTATATACAAAAATACTATATGTTAGAAGAAGAGAACGTGATTAAAAAACGATCAACGCTCCAATTAAGGTTTTGGCAGTAGGCGTATGGAATACGGTGTGCACAGACCCGGTTGCGGAATATTCTTTTTTTCTTAAATTATGTTTTATAAATATTTAAAAACCTTTAATATTAACCATTGCAATTTATTTAATTTTCAACCTAATATTCTTTGCTCTTGACCTGCTCAAAAAGATCGCATAAATTAGGGGTTATTTGTTAAGCACACATCATTCGGCTATTCAAGTGCAACATAAAATCTCGTAACCGAGTATTTGCATGTCATTTGCCATAAATAATTTTGAAAACGGCTTCTATAATTAATTAATTTTGAAAACAGTCACTATTTTTTTTTAATTCTATGATGGCCTTATTTTGACTATAGGTGAGTTTTTAAGGTATACATTTAATTTGGTTAAGCTTCGGCCACGGTTCTAAAGGCTATTATAAGTTGGTCGAATTTCGACCACGGGATATACTAGTATTTATTATTTCGTTAAGTACACAAGGTATAAATCATTTTTATTCATACATATGTTGTGAGTTGTTTTATTTTTTTTTTTTTCGTTAAGCAGTCCCAGAAACGCTCTGTAAATATTTTTAAGAACAACTCGGAGTTAACTTTCTGTAAAAAGCGATATGAATGTATGTAATATGTATATTTATGTGTTCACAGCAAGGCCTGAAACCGATTAAAATAACGTTCCGTTTTCGGTTTCGGTTTTGCAACGTGTTTCGGTTTCGGTTCCGCTTTCGTTCTTCAACATTTATTTCGGTTCCGGTTACGGTTTCGTTCACGAACAAAATAAATTTTACTACTAAAATACTCAAGTACCTATGTAGATTCGAAATAGGTTTGAATTTTCATAACTTTTTTTTGCGGCCATGATGAAACTTCTCGAACATAATAATAAATTTTATTAACGCTATTCATGGATGAAATTCCAGCAAAACAAATTCTTCACAGAGCCAAAAAGTTCACCTATAATCAAAGAGATCGACGTCTAAAAAAGCTTCTTGGCCGGGGAGAGTGAGTGGGGACAAATTTAGCTTGAATTTCTTCTCAAATTTATTGAAAAGGAAATCGGCTAAAAAGAAGGAGTTAGATTCCTATTTATGAATTTTTTATCTAATTTACGGGATTCTCTTCTCACGAGCCACTATTGTTGTTACAAATCAATTTTCTATAAGCACTGGCGCATTTTTCGGTATCTGCCTTGAAATTCATTCCCTGATCTTTTGGGGTATTAATTATATGCAGCATCTCTAATGTGTACCTTTTGTTATAATGTCTCTCCTGTTGAATTATTGCTACGTTTTCTAGATCGGGAGAGTGTCCGTTGGCTCGGCAATGTTGAGTTAGCGCAGTTTTGTTATCATTAGAGTGGTCCCTGCTTTTTATATTAGTTTTATGCCCGGAAATCCTTGTTTTTAATTTGGATTTAGTAGTCCCTACATATACTTGACTGCATACGTGGGACCCGTCGCCGTTACATGGGATTTTGTAGATTACATCGGATTTCTCAAATTTATCAATTTTGTCCTTGGTATTGCTAAGTATTTGTTGTACAGTGTTGTTATAAGTGAATGCCATTTGAAATTTTTCCTGATCATACATTTTGGAATATTTCAATCTGTTGGACAGACCGGGAACATATGTAGATGTTTTGTATATTTTTTATTTTTGTTGTTATTCTCTCTGTTGATGTTTGATTCTTCAAAAAAATCTCGTATATAACCATTTATCAAATGTATGGGAAAGTCGTTGTGTTTCAGCATTTTTACGATATTTTCTTTATTTTTGCTATGAAATATTTTATATCTGATGGTCAAAACTCCTCTAATAAAATTTTTTGCCGTGTTAACTATGGTTGATTTACTATGCTTCGAGAATAAATTAATTAGTCTGCCCGACGCCGTAGGCTTTTTGTACCAGTCGAAGTATAATCTATTGTTTTTCCTCACGACCAAAGTGTCCAGAAATGGTAACTGTCCATCTTTTTCCACTTCATGGGTAAAATTAATTGATCTGTTATAACCATTTAAAGTACGCAGCATACCTTCTACATCATCGATTTTTACGATGGCAAACAGATCGTCCACGTATTTCGTCAGAAACAGGGTGGGGAAAAATTCGATCGCGAATTCTCAATCATATGGTTTTCCCACCCTTTCTCATTTTGCGCTCTTAACATATCGCGAGAAACGCTAAGGCAAACGAGCGGTAGTTAAAACAATAACTGCATTATTTCATTGCTAGGAGATTGTAAACAAACGATTTTTCATACCAGCAGCCTTGCTACGAGCGATCGCGTTCGTATGCTCGCTCGTTTCCAATGTATATACATAAAATAATTGCAAGTTAACAGTACACCACCCACAGTGCCCTTATGGCAATTATAAACAAATATTTGAAATCTGACGCTGCTGGTATTGCATTAGTAAAACTGATGTAATGCCAAGAGCAATGTTTACTGTGAGTTCCCAGTGTCTCAAGTTCATACTCAAATTTCATTTAAACAATACTCCATTTCCCACGCATCAGTAGCGATAGTGTCAAGTTAGGATAAACACTAGGTAAGCTAATTTAAGTTATAAATAAGGGTGAACTAAATGAATAAAGTTAGTTTTGTGACAGCCGTGTCAATCGGCAGCAAATAAAGTTATATCTTTTAAAAAAAACATACCCTAGCGGGTAAAAGGTAAGTGGCGCCCAACGTGGGGCCCACGTTGTAAAATATAATAAAAAGTATCCTCAGTGAAGGAGGAGAAAAAAAGGGGAAAAAAACAAGTACCCTTACCAAAGGAGAAAAGCCAAAAATACCTTATTTAAAAAAATATAAAAAGTATCCTCATTTGAAGGGAAAAAAAATAAATAAAAAAACAAGTATCCTTGCGAAGGAGAAAAGCAGAAAAAACAGTTGAATAACAGATTTTGTTAAGTGAGAACACAACGTTGAAAGCTGAATAAGCAAAAACACAACAGATAAGAAGTGAAACGGTACATAATAAAAGTTAAACTACACCAAAAAATAACAGCGGAAACAATAACAAGAACTATAAAATTTTTAACAACAACAATACAAAAAATCTTGGATCATCAACAAAAAGGTAACTTGGATACAACAGCTGGCGTTAACATCCAGCGAGCGTAATAGAAGTGTAATATTGAAGCATCCATAGCGAGGTAACGTGGATACGAGAGCTGGCGAGCGTGGGAGAAGTGGAATATTGGAGTAAGAAGAGATTAGCAAAAATTTAAAATCTACCAGGAAAACAAACATATAATCGACTGCAGTGATTTTGTGTACGGAACGGTGTGCAGAGGATCGTGAATAGCAAGGCAATAGAGTAAGCTTGACTTTTATACTTATTGATTTTTGTTGGTCAGGAATTTACTGTAAAACCTATACTACTTAAAATAATTATTAGAAATTTGAGTCTGGATTTATTAATTAACGTTTAAAATGTCGTTAGAAAATGAAGATGAAGCCACAGTGGCTAGATTAATAGCCGCAACTAATGCTTCCTTGAAACTAGAAGTAGCAGAATTGCGCAGGCAAATTGAGGGGATAACACAGGCAGCTACTATTGCTGAGTACAGGCCTGAAGTTATTGATCAGCAAATAAGATGTGATGAGTCCTTAGAAGTAATAAAATCTTTGCCGGAATTCACCGGCAAGCAAAGCAAATATGTTAGTTGGCGGGAATCCGCTAATAACACCATGAGTCTTTACGTTAGAGGCAGCCGTAAGTATTTTTCTGCATTAACTATATTAAGAAATAAGATAACTCAAGAAGCCAATGATTTGTTGTCAAATCATGGCACGGTCCTTAATTTTGATGCCATTTTGGCACGGTTAGACTTCGCCTATGCGGATAAGAGGCCAGCTCACATCATTGAGCAGGAAATGAGCATTCTGAGACAGGGCTCTAACTCAATAATTGATTATTATAATAAGGTCAATGAGAAGTTGACCTTGCTTATTAATAAAACAATCATGACGTACGGTTCAGACCGTTCCGTCACAAAAGAACTTAATGCTAAGAATAGGCGAGATGCCTTACGCATATTCATAACGGGTCTGAATGGGAATTTATCAAATATCCTGTTTTCTTTGTCGCCAAGCGACTTGCCGAATGATCTGGCTAAGCCCCAAGAGCTAGAATCTAATAATATGCGAGCGAATTTCGCATTGCAATTCAGTAAACCAACGTATTTTCCATCTTTGGCAAATACAGTTCCAAAAAATTATAACCAAAGAAATAACTTCAGTAATAATAATTTGAGGTTCGCACCAGCACAGCCTCAAGGGTATTTTAACCAAAGAGTTGAAAGAGTGCAACCCCGGCCAACTCCAATGGATGTTGATTCAAGCATCAGGGTACAAAATCGGCCGCAGCACAACCCTTTTTATAATAACCAAAATAACAATAATCGAAGTAATAATATAGGAAGTAATAATATAGAAAAAGACCACATGGTAGCACGCAGCAGACCGTGCAACCGCCGAACAAACCGCTTCGTATTAACAATATCAGGGAGGGTCATTTTTTAGACCAAAATTAGCTTTGCCATACATTTTCTTGTATGACAGGGCAATAGAAAAAAATTTTAAAATCTTAATTGACACAGGAGCAACTAGCTGCTACATAAAGTCAGGTATTTACGATAATAGGAATGAATTGGCTATACAAAAAAGAGTTAAAACAATTAATGGGTATTCAGTAATACGTTACTACCATTTTATAACGTTGTTCGGTAAAAAGCAAATTTTTTATGAAATTGAAAATTTAGAAGCAGACTTGTTAATTGGATATAAGTTTTTGAGAGATATAAAAGCGGTAATTAATCTTGAAAAGAAGAAGCTGATAATAAATAATGATAACGAAGAAGAAATATTCAGCTTGGGGGATGAACCCGAGGAAGTTTGGAAAATGAAAATACTTTGGGAGCAAGGACTCCTAAAGCGCCAGCCGATGGTAATACCGGCAAAAGAAAGAAAACTAAAGGGAAAAAAGGAAAAATTCGGGACAAAGAAATCCTGAAAAGCCAGCCGACGGAAATTCCGGCAAGTTATAAAGAAAAACACGCTAATAAAAATAATTTGAATATAAAGATTTCGGGGGAAGATCCTGAAACGCCAGTCGTTGAATTATCCGACAGTATACAAAGTGGGAAAAGGGTGTTGAATTCAATTACTTTGGAGGAAGAATCCTCTGAAGCGCCAGCCGACGTATGTTCCGGCAATACAGAAAATAATTATGAACCTTGTATCAAGAAAGGGCCAGGAAGAGGAAATAACAGAGGAAATTAAGAAAATTCATTCGGGAATAGATATGAATTTACCGTTCAGGACAGATGTTAAAGCAGAGATTCGCACTACGATTGATACTCCGTGAATGATG
Organism: Campiglossa producta; assembly: GCA_964058755.1. NCBI lineage: Eukaryota > Metazoa > Arthropoda > Insecta > Diptera > Tephritidae > Campiglossa > Campiglossa producta. Next base: position 43,483,548 of record CAXKVI010000006.1, on the reverse strand, counting down.
AGATCAGGGTTTTGATACAAAACGGGGTGGTTCGTCCAAGTAAAAGGCCATACAATTCACCTATCTGGGTTGTTCCAAAAAAAGGAATAAACGAGGATGGTACACAAAAGTTGAGGATGGTAGTGGACTTTAAAAAATTAAACGATGTAACAATTTCGGATAAATATCCGATCCCCGACACTAACGTCATATTGTCCAATTTGGGGGGTTCGAAATATTTTTCGACAATTGACCTTGAGTCGGGATTTCACCAAATTTTAATGAAGGATAGTGATGTAGAAAAAACAGCCTTTTCAGTTAACAACGGGAAATATGAGTTTCTAAGGAGGCCGTTTGGGCTAAAAAACGCACCCCGTATTTTTCAGAGAGCCATGGATGACGTTCTTAGAGATTACATTGGCAAATTTTGCCACGTGTATATAGACGATATCATTGTATTTTCCGAAACATTTAAGGGGCACACGGAGGATTTGAAAAGGGTTGTTGATACGTTGAAGAAAGCAAATATGAAAATTTCATTGGATAAGTCGAAATTTTACAGGGAGGAAGTAGAATTCTTGGGGTATATTGTGGCAAACAATGTTATTAAAACTGATCCGGAAAAGATTGAAGCAATTTCTGGGTATCCATTACCTAAAACAGTGAGGAAAAATGGACATGTGTCACAGCAAATGTCTAAAAAAATTGAGGTTAGATTGGAACAGGACGCAATTATGGCTTTTGAAAGATTAAAAAAATTGCTTGCAAACCAAGTCGAACTAACTCAACCGGATTTTACAAAAAAATTCATACTGGCAACAGATGCTTCAAATGATGCATTGGGGGGAGTATTAAGTCAGGAAGGAAAGCCGATAACTTTTATATCGAAAACATTAAATTCAACAGAAAGAAATTATGCAACAAACGAGAAGGAGCTTTATGCCATAGTTTGGGCATTGAAAACTTTAAGAAATTATCTTTATGGGGTATCAGATTTGGAGATTCACACAGATCATCAGCCATTGTCTTTTGCGGTTTCTCCAAGAAACCCGAATGTTAAGATGAAAAGATGGCATACTATAATTGAGGAATACGCTCCAAAAATAATCTATAAACCAGGTAAACTGAATATAGTGCCCGATGCATTATCTAGACAATACTTGAATCAGGTGTCTGATGATTCATCGGACGGTGCTACGCAGCATTCCGCGGAAAGTTCGGATGGAGTGGAGATTCTGGAGACAAGGAAACCTTTGAATCAGTTTAAACAGCAGATATTGCTGAGTAAAGGGCGTTTTACTATACATGAGTCTGTGGTAAACTTTGGTAGGACAAGACACCTTATTGAATATGATACGGTGGAAAATTTGATAACTATTTTAAAAGAGTTCATACAACCGAAATTTGTGACTGCGATTCACTGTACACCAGAGGATCTCTATGCGATTAAAACTGAATTAAAGGTAACGTTCACAAATAAATTTTTGTATACCAGGAAATTTCCAATAGATGTAACAAACAGGGAGGACCAGGGTGCGATAGTTGAACAGACACATAACAGAGCACACAGGAGTTTTGAGGAAAATATAAAACAAATTTGTACAATTTACTATTGGCCTGAAATGCATAAGCAATTCAGAGAATACATTAGAAACTGCGTCATTTGTAATAAAAATAAATATGATAGACACCCGCGGAAAATACCGATTGGGGAGGAATACAAGTTCATATTGATATATTTTATGCTCAGTCTTTGAAATTCATTACGTGTATTGACGAATATTCAAAGTTTTTGGTGATTAAACAAATTGAGGATAGGATTGGACTGGAAGATAAGGTATTAGAGATTTTACAGGGTTTTCCTAATGTAAAGATGATAACACTAGATAACGAACCGGGATTCACTACCGTGCAGTTTAAAACTTTAATGCAGAGACTTAATATTAAGACTCATTTTTGTGACCCAAATCACAGTTCATCAAATGGACAAGTGGAAAGGGTTCATTCAACGGTAATTGAAATCTCAAGATGTATGAAGCAGGAGTATAGTCTGATCAGTTTTTCAGAATCGATATACAGAGCGGTTCATCAATATAACAAAACAATACATTCCGTAATTGAGAATAAACCTTTTGAGGTACTTTACAATAAGGTTAAACATGATACTGTGCCACAAAGATTGCGGTTAGCGCAAGAAAAGATGTTGGATAGGCAAAACAAAAATAGAAATAGGAAAAATTACTCTTGTGGGGATATTATTTACGAGAAAATAATAGGGGAGAGAAATAAATTAAGACCTAGATATAAGAAACCGATAGTAAAGGAGGATTTAGGAAATAGGGTTAGAATTAATCAAAGAAATAGAATAGTGCACAAAGACAATATAAAATCGTAATTATATATATATATTTTTATTTAGATGATACACGTAATATTTTCATCACTAATTGCTCTAGCGATATCAGACATAGTAGATTATACACGGGAGGATTATATATTAATAGAGGATGGTGATGTTGCTCTATACCACGATTTTGGAATAATTTTTCACATAACCAATTTAACTTATTTTGAAAATCTCTTAATGGAAGATAAAAAATTGTACAATGAAAAATTTGGATATAATGGGTTACAGGAAACAGCAGATATTAGAAATTCAGACATAGAATTTGAAACTGGTTGAATAGAAACTTTATTGGGCCAACTACAATTGAAGAATGGGAGAAATAAAAGGGGTATTAATGAATTGGGGACGATATGGAAATGGATAGCGGGAACACCGGACCATGATGATTTGGTGTTGGTAAATAATAAATTGAACGAACTAGTTGAAAATAATAATAATCAGTACACCACAAACTCGGAAATTTTTAAAGAAATTTATAGGTTAACCGAAACAATAAGAAGTTTAAATGGGGATAAACATGCTAAATTACTTATAAAACGAAGAAATGAATTTTTAATGTCGGAATTGCAGAATATTGTTAATACTATAGCAATGGCAAAAGTAAGAATTTTGAATCCAATAATTTTGCATTTTGATGAAATAAAAAATATAACCGAAAATGAACACGGTCGAATGTCTATATCAGATTTAATAGACATATCTACCTTCAAAATATTGCAGAATAAAGATGTAATAGTTGTTTACATAAAGTATCCAAAAATTACATTTGATTGTAAATTGATTGAAGCAAGGGCAATTGCCCAAATAGATGGTAAATTATTAATTGAAAGGGAAATCGCGAAATGTAACAATGGATACGTTAATGTCGAAAATTGTAAAAAAGAGTTAATAAATACTTATTGCAAAATTAATAATACAAACAGTTGCTTGTCAGATATGTTAACCGGAAAAAAGCTAAATGTAAAAAAATTAAGGAAAACAATAAAGAAATAGAGGAAATCAAGGTGCTATATTAGTTTCAGGGAAGCATATTGTTGATTACCAGGGGTTAGCCGGAATATATTTGGTTACTTTTGAGAACCAAACAAATATTGATAACGTCAATTACGAAAATGTAGATTCAAAAATTTGGAAATATGTTAGAAATAGTTCTTGGTAAGCAGGCAGAGGGGCTCAAAATAATTCATATAAACGCCCAGAGTTTATATAAAAAGATTGATGAATTTAGATATTTTTTTGAAAATTCTTCAATTGACGTTCTTTGTGTTTCCGAAACTTGGTTTACGTCTCGTCATAGCAACGGTTTGTTGAAAGTAAGTGGTTACCAATTGTTCAGAGCTGATCGTGAGGGTCATGGTGGTGGTGTTGCGGTTTATGTAAAAGATAAATGGTCCTGTAGACTACGTTGTACTTCTGGAGGGGGTGATTCGGTTGAATATGTGTTTATCGAGATACTTTCAGACCCTAATAAGCTTCTTATTGGTTGTGTTTATCGCCCTAATCGTCAAGTGAACTTCTCGGATTTCACTGAATTCATCCAGCCACTCCTCTGTAGCTACACTAATATTATAATTGCCGGTGATTTCAACAGCAATCTGCTTGTCGACACCGGGTTAAAACTAAGTATGGAATCACTTGGACTCTATCCTGTGAACGCCTCCTCGCCTACCCATTTCACTCGTACTAGCAGCACCCTCCTTGATCTTTACTTTGTGAGCGACCTCCAAAAATCCCTCCACTACAACCAATTATCTGCTTCTGGCTTCTCGAAGCATGACTTAATTTTTATGATATACGACTTCCGGGCAATAGAACCACCTGGCCCCGTGACCTATCGTGACTTTAATAGAATTAATTATGAGTCGCTTTCAGCTGCGTTAGAGTCGGTGGAGTGGAGTCTCATCCGAAATTTCGTTTCTGTTGAAGAAAAGACATGCTTTCTACAAGATAAAATTAGCTGGCTCTTTGATTGCTTTGTCCCTTTAAAAACGAAAACAGTAAATCGGTGCAGTAGGCCCTGGTTCACTGCCTATCTTAAACATTTAATTTATATGCGCAATAAAGCTTATACGCGTTGGAAGAGGTATCGCACTGCTGAAACATTAAAACAATTTAAGTCGGCTCGAATAACTGCAACGAAGGCAATTAAAAGAGCGAAAACTTTATTTTACAATGAGAAGTTTAGCCTTGCTATGAACTCGCGTCAAACTTGGAATACTATAAGGTCAATTGGCGTAGGAAAGACTAAGGAAAGAGATCCTCTTTTCTCCAATTTAGATGAAATGAATGCAAATTTTGTGACCTTGCCTGTATCTAATTCTCCTGTACGTCTTGTTAGTTATTCTGACCTTGTAATTGATGGAATCAGTCCTCTTGAATTTGTGGGTGTTGATGACTGTGATGTAGTCGAAGCCATCCTTTCTGTAAAGTCAAACGCTATTGGTTTTGATGGTACCTGTGCCAAGTTTCTTAAAATTATCCTGCCAAAGATTTTGCCTCACGTGACCTACCTAGTAAACTCTATACTAACGACCTGTGTTTTTCCGACGTGCTGGAAAGTCGCTAAGATTATTCCTGTGCATAAGAAAAATAATGAATTCAGACCCATTGCTATCTTGCCTTTTCTATCAAAAGTTATGGAGCGTATCATGCATAAACAGATTATGTCATATGTTCATGCAAATCGATTTCTCACTGACCATCAGTCTGGTTTCAGACCGAAACGAAGTTGCATTTCAGCACTTTTGGAAGTAATCGAAAGCATTCGTACGGAAATTGATGGTAATGGTCTAGCTTTTCTTACTCTTCTCGACCACTCCAAGGCATTTGACTCTGTTGATCATGAGCTTTTATGTTGCAAGCTGAAAAACCTGTTTAATTTCTCCTGTCATGCCGTTGCTTTGATTAGGTCTTACCTAATTGACAGATCGCAGGCTGTATGTGCTGGAGGCAAAACGTCTAATTTCGTACCTGTGCTCAGGGGTGTTCCACAGGGTTCAATCCTGGGCCCTTTGTTGTTTGTACTATATGTTAATGACTTGCCTAATATCCTGCAACATTGCAATGTGCATATTTATGCCGACGATGTCCAATTGTACATGTCCTGTCCACCTGATCGTATTCGTACGTGTTTAAATGAACTCAATTCCGACCTGATGCGAGTAGGTGCATGGGCATCCGCAAATGGTTTGTCTATTAATCCTGAAAAATCTAAATGTATTGTCATTCGCAGAAAATCCTTTAATACGCAAGATCTGGATAAAGTGATGCTGGGCGGTTCTGTTATACAATATGTTGACACTGCGAAAAACCTCGGTTTAGTTTTCAACAAAACACTGACATGGAATAATCACATTTTCAGTGCAATTGGTAAAGTGTATGGAATGCTCCGCACACTATGGCTAGCTCACTATTTCACTCCTTTACACATCAGACTTCTTCTTGCTAAAGCGTACTTGATACCCACACTACTGTATGGTTGTGAGATTTATGCTGGTTGTGACTACTTATGTAGAAACAAGCTTAATGTTCTTTATAACAACATAGCCAGATATGTATTTGGGCTAAAACGATCTGACCATGTGTCTGCGTATGCTGAAAAATTGTTAAACATTTCTTTTGACAATTTGTTAAAAGTCAGAACTCTACTGTTCCTACACAAAATTATTCATATAAAGGAACCGAACTATCTATATCAAAGGCTTCAGTTTCTGCGATCTTCAAGGTCTACTTTGCTTGTTTACACTAGGCATACAACTCTGACATCCGAGCGTCAATTTTTCATTAATGCGGTTCGTCTTTGGAACTCACTACCAGCCAGATTAAGGCTTCTTACAAATCCACTGCTTTTTAGAAAAGAAGTAACCAATTTTTATAATAATCGCTAACTATTCCAACCCTATTGTACATGCATCTTCCTTATTTCCTTACTATAGTCATTAAGTTATTCAACTATTGTTATATCCTTTTTCACCTATCTTTCCAGTTTTCCTCTCTTCCTCTCTTTATGTTATATGTTAGATCTCTAAGAACATTTAATTTTAATTATAATTTTAAAATTTTAATTTTAATTTTAATTTTAATTTGAATTGTATCATACGTGACTGGCACTGTTAATAATTTTTTCCAAAATTGTTGTGCCAGGGTGACTGATAATAAATTTGATTTGATTTGATAGTAAATTGAATAATTTTGAAATCATTGATTACATTGAGTCAAAAGACTATAATTTGAAGTTTGACAATGTAAAGTTGATCAATTATGTAAAAAAAGAAATAAGATCACACCTTTTATATTGGTTTTTTTTTAACGTTTGCATTTGTTGTAATTTCGGTATATGTAATTTTTAAGATTTACAAGGTGATTGGGAAATGGAAAAGAAATAGACAATTAGAAAAACAGGAAAAAGTTTTTAAAGAATTAACTGTTAAAATTAATAACCTTACAAACAAAATTACAGAATCGGGACGATTCTCTTAAAGAAAGGGGGGAGTTAACAGTACACCACCCACAGTGCCCTTATGGCAATTATAAACAAATATTTGAAATCTGACGCTGCTGGTATTGCATTAGTAAAACTGATGTAATGCCAAGAGCAATGTTTACTGTGAGTTCCCAGTTTCTCAAGTTCATACTCAAATTTCATTTAAACAATACTCCATTTCCCACGCATCAGTAGCGATAGTGTCAAGTTAGGATAAACACTAGGTAAGCTAATTTAAGTTATAAATAAGGGTGAACTAAATGAATAAAGTTAGTTTTGTGACAGCCGTGTCAATCGGCAGCAAATAAAGTTATATCTTTTTAAAAAAAAACATACCCTAGCGGGTAAAAGGTAAGTTGCATACACTCGTTAAGAAACGAAAAATGTTTTCGATGTTTTAAACAACGCTCGTTTGCCTTTGCATTTCTCGCGATAAGTTAGGAGCACAAATTGAGAAGATTGTATTTTTGGGCAATCGCGATCGTTCTTCTAACGGTGTGGATGCAAAATTTTGATTTCATCTGTTTAAAGAAAGTTGTACGTGCAAGATTTATTTCTGTTATTAGTTTGCAAGTAAACAAAGTGAAGATTTTATTAATACAAGTATGGGAAAAACATCAAACATTGAAAAATCACAATTTGGGACATTTGATAAAGATTCAAATTATTAAAACACCATTTATGATTAAAGAAAAAAAAAACGAAATTCACAGATACACTTTTTCCTCAATTACAAATTGTTTAGAAAAATGTTGTAAAAAATTAAAAAAAAAAAAAAATTTTAATTTTAGGTTTTTTAGATAGATCCAAGGCAAATTCAACAAGGTAGAATTGACAACTGAAAAATTTTATTTTTGTAGGAGTTTTTCCTTCAAAAAAATGTAAACAAGCGTATTAACCCTTTGTCAACCAAGAACAGTTTTTATGTCCCATACAATGGTTTTACTGAAAAATTAGATAGCATTTCTTCAGGCCAAAAAGTTATCAATATTGCGAAATATGTTAACCCAAACAGTAACGGAATAACTTTGGCCACTTTGGAATCTACCTCTTTTCGGACCTTTGCATTATTGAATATTTGAATATTTGTCGATTTCCGCCGATGGCACCACAAGATGTTTGTCGCCAGAGTATCGCAGATTAGAGTTTTTTAAGAAAGAGAAATTAAATAAAAATTAATCGGCTTCACTGTTGCTGTTGTAAAAGGGACGTGACAGAGCTGTACGCTATTGAGTCTATGATCTCACAGGTGCCGAACCACCTTGTTTCATCAACCCCGTGACCGTGGTCGAAATGGATTTTAGTCGCCCCTTGCGGCAGACATTCCATTCCATTCTAAACCCCTAACCCGCAGGGGTTATTAATCGCTTACATTTGCGTTTTCAGTCTAAGATCCCGTTGAAAAAAAATTAGACCATCCATCTTAGCTAAAATGTGCTAGAGTCTAGCTAATCTGAACTCTAAACTCTATTTGAACAGAGGCAAGCGGTATTGTATTTATATGAAACAATTTGATATTTCTTCACACTGTTGAAAAAAATTAAAAATCTTAAACAGAACGGGTTAACACTTTTCTTCATTTGACGGGAAAACTCCTACAGATAAGAGAGAACTGTCAAGTTCACTATTACTTTGTTTAATATACTTTGGATAGATCTAACAATCATTAGGCCAGTCCTAAAATTTGAACCAATTCCGTCAATTGGTTCACGAACTAGAAAATAAGGAAAAAATGCAATCTTCACAATGCCTAAAATTCAAAAATTCATAACTCAAAAAATTGACCACTATGGGTGAAATAAAAACATAGGTGTCGACTTATTTTCCATTCTCAGCAGAAAAAAAATATAGTGGGCATTTTTAAATTTTAGTGCTAAATTTCATATGGAATGACCCATATGTCTCAAGGAAATTGACATTTTAAGAAATGTAAGTGTTATATACGATATACAAAGTTATTTTCTTTGTTATGTTATTTAAGGGTTCCGGTATAGGAAGAAAAATGCGAATGCCTTTTTATTGTTCTGGTAACCAGTGGTTCAGTTCATATGTATTTCCTCACGAAAAAATAATAAAATAAAATAATAAAAAACAAAAACTGACTAAAAGCCCAAGGTCAACTCAATGATGAATACCATTGTTTAGAAATAATCTATGGTCATGTACACAAGTATGTAGACATGTGCTTTTAAGAAATGCTTTTGCTGCATCTCACATGTATAAGGGATCACAGGGACTGGTAATTTTTAGCTAGTTGCATTCATGGCTCGCAATTGTTATACCAATAATTTTCAGATGCACTTAAGTTCGTGCATATGTTGATAGAATAGAATTTTTTAATATTTTTTTTCTTTACCTGTTTAGTATAAATAAGCGATAAGCCATTTTAGGTAGCGTAAAGTATGTAGAATGTATGTAGACATGTGCTTTTAAGAAATGCTTTTGCTGCATCTCACATGTATAAGGGATCACAGGGACTGGTAATTTTTAGCTAGTTGCATTCATGGCTCGCAATTGTTATACCAATAATTTTCAGATGCACTTAAGTTCGTGCATATGTTGATAGAATAGAATTTTTTAATATTTTTTTTCTTTACCTGTTTAGTATAAATAAGCGATAAGCCATTTTAGGTAGCGTAAAGTCGTTGAATAGATGTTTGCGCAAAATTGTATTCCATAAAATTTTCTGAAAAATATTAATATCTATGATGTACATATGCATTAGATTGGGCCAAATGAAAAGAAACTTGATTTCCTTGAAAATAATATTGGTTTTATTTTGCAGAACGGCGAAAACATAATATTGAAAGTCAAAGAAATTTATATTAATTTCTACAGGCCTGTCATTGATACTTTAGATTTAAATATGCTGATCTGGTTTCTTCATATAAATCTGCCAAACCAATGTGCTAAAGAAGCTTACATACTGACGTGTACATACATATGTATATCCATATGCATACATAAAATAGCACTTAAGAAAAATTTTAAGTATATCTTAAATTTTGTTATAAAACTGGGAGCTATTATTTTTCACTTTAAGTTATGGGGAAAAACTTAAAGATATTTCATCTACATTCTCAAAAAAAAATTTTATTTTATCAAATGGAATTGATTTTCAAACGAACGCTCGCGATCGATCGCTGGCAATCGCGATCGCCAGAAATCGCAAACAATCGCGAGAAATAGCGTAAGTGCTCTTTTCAATAACAGCTATTGTTGGGGTTTTGCTATGCACGCTCGCAACGAACGATCGATGGCTAAAAATAGAATTAACTACGCTTGCACCATTGCTGTTGCTTGCGGGAGATTGCACATGCATTAGTTAAAAATGTAGCTTACTCACTCGCGAGAAATACCAACCACTGAATTTTATGCAGTGATAAGTTGTTTGAGAGATCGTATTTTGAGCGTTCACCGCACCCTGGTCAGAAAGCGTGGTATATTCGGGTAATCTTCTTCAACATAATAATTCCTCCATTACAATATCTGCAATGACACTTGATGCTGGTGACTCCATTGGCATTTCCGACCGTTGTTCATATATTTTATTATTAACTTTGAAATAGCGGTTTTCTTTTATGCAAAAACGTACAACTTCCAGAAACAATTCTTTTGTTATATTTGTATGGGTTTTAAGTAAATTCCACTTGGATGCTATAATTTCCAGAGCATGATCCACTGGAATGCTGGGAAATAAGGAAACCACATCGAACGAAATCAGACACTCATCGTCATTAATGTAGGGGTCCTTTATCTTGTTTTTAAATGCAAACGAATCTCTTATATTGTTTTTAGATGTGTTAGTTAGGTTTTTGAGGATATTTACAACATATTTGCATAACTTGTACGACGGAGCGTTGACAGAAAAACATATTGGACGTAGGGGTGCGCCTTCTTTGTGGATCTTGGGAAGACCATATAGTCTTGGCGCGTTAGCTGTTTTACTTAACAAACCGTATTTCTCTTTCAAATCAATAATTTTATTTTTGTATAGTTTCTCAACAATTTCATTATTTTTGTCTTGTAACTTATTTGTAGGATAGCGTTTTAATAATCTATAAGCAGAAATATCGTTAACGATCTGCTGTATTTTCAAGTTGTAGTCTGATTTGTCCATCAGAACTGTGACATTCCCTTTGTCGGCACTCAACACTAATCAATTTTTGTTTTTCTTTAGAAACTTTTTGTTCGAGTGTAGGGTGTCTAAAATAAACTTGTCCCGCGCGTTGTTGTTAGGTTTGTTCAAATGATCTCTAATAAGTGTTGTAAAATTGTTTCTCTCAATTTCTTCTTGTTCTCTATCTTTGATTGTCTGAATGCAATCCTCTCCGTCAGCTATCAATTTAAACAGTGGAAACTTTTGAATGTTTCTTACTGGAGCTTAGCTCGAAAATTGTTTATACCTGCTGTACTTTTTACTAGTACTAGGGTATTCTAATACACAAAAAAGTGGTATGAAGGAATGCAAATTAAAAACCTCAGTGTGCTTCTGCATAAATATGCACGCCTAATAATATACTCATATTCCGTGTATCATATGGAAAATATGTCGCGGCCTTATGTCTAAAGGTATGAAATTGGCACGCTTATAAGAAAGTTGACTTAGAAATACTACAGGGCATCGTAGCTGATTTGCTATAAGCAATTGCTTTAACCGCTTCGGTGCAGACACAGTAGTTCTGTGTCCGAAAAGCCATCTGATGTGGACCCTTGAAAGTCCGAAACGCGTCATGGTATCCATCGCTGTGTAAATCTTTGTAAATTTTCTCTAAGTATCAAAATTCATAAAAATTTCGTAAAATCAAAAATTAGAATACCCTATTACTAGTGAAAAGTACAGCAGGTATAAACAATTTTCGAGCTAAGCTCCAATAAGAAACATTCATAATTGATACATAAGTACACACCATAGGTAGAGCAAACCAATAATACACAAAAAAGTGGTATGAAGGAATGCAAATTAAAAACCTCAGTGTGCTTCTGCATAAATATGCACGCCTAATAATATACTCATATTCCATGTATCATATGGAAAATATGTCGCGGCCTTATGTCTAAAGGTATGAAATTGGCACGCTTATAAGAAAGTTGACTTAGAAATACTACAGGGCATCGTAGCTGATTTGTTATAAGCAATTGCTTAAACCGCTTCGGTGCAGACACAGTAGTTCTGTGTCCGAAAAGCCATCTGATGTGGACCTTTGAATATCCGAAACGCGTCATGGTATCCATCGCTGTGTAAATCTTTGTAAATTTTCTCTAAGTATCAAAATTCATAAAAATTTCGTAACATAAAAAATTAGAATACCCTAGTACTAGTAAAAAGTACAGCAGGTATAAACAATTTTCGAGCTAAGCTCCAATAAGAAACATTCATAATTGATACATAAGTACACACCATAGGTAGAGCAAACCAATAATACACAAAAAAGTGGTATGAAGGAATGCAAATTAAAAACCTCAGTGTGCTTCTGCATAAATATGCACGCCTAATAATATACTCATATTCCGTGTATCATATGGAAAATATGTCGCGGCCTTATGTCTAAAGGTATGAAATTGGCACGCTTATAAGAAAGTTGACTTAAAAATACTACAGGGCATCGTAGCTGATTTGTTATAAGCAATTGCTTTAACCGCTTCGGTGCAGACACAGTAGTTCTGTGTCCGAAAGGCCATCTGATGTGGACCCTGGAAAGTCCCAAACGCGTCATGGTATCCATCGCTGTGTAAAACGTTGTCAATTTTCTCTAAGTATCAAAATTCATAAAAATTTCGTAACATCAAAAATTAGAATACCCTAGTACTAGTTAAAAGTACGGCAGGTATAAACAATTTTCGAGCTAAGCTCCAATAAGAAACATTCATAATTGATACATAAGTACACACCATAGGTAGAGCAAACCAATAATACACAAAAAAGTGGTATGAAGGAATGCAAATTAAAAACCTCAGTGTGCTTCTGCATAAATATGCACGCCTAATAATATACTCATATTCCGTGTATCATATGGAAAATATGTCGCGGCCTTATGTCTAAAGGTATGAAATTGGCACGCTTATAAGAAAGTTGACTTAGAAATACTACAGGGCATCGTAGCTGATTTGTTATAAGCAATTGCTTTAACCGCTTCGGTGCAGACACAGTAGTTCTGTGTCCGAAAAGCAATCTGATGTGGACCCTTGAAAGTCCGAAACGCGTCATGGTATCCATCGCTGTGTAAATCTTTGTCAATTTTCTCTAAGTATCAAAATTCATAAAAATTTCGTAACATCAAAAATTAGAATACCCTAGTACTAGTAAAAAGTACAGCAGGTATAAACAATTTTCGAGCTAAGCTCCAATAAGAAACATTCATAATTGATACATAAGTACACACCATAGGTAGAGCAAACCAATAATACACAAAAAAGTGGTATGAAGGAATACAAATTAAAATCCTCAGTGTGCTTCTGCATAAATATGCACGCTAAATAATATACTCATATTCCGTGTAACATATGGAAAATATTTTGCGGCCTTATGTCTAAAGGTATGAAATTGGCACGCTTATAAGAAAGTTGACTTAGAAATACTACAGGGCATCGTAGCTGATTTGTTATAAGCAATTGCTTTAACCGCTTCGGTGCAGACACAGTAGTTCTGTGTCCGAAAAGCCATCTGATGTGGACCCTGGAAAGTCCGAAACGCGTCATGGTATCCATCGCTGTGTAAATCTTTGTCAATTTTCTCTAAGTATCAAAATTCATAAAAATTTCGTAACTTCAAAAATTAGAATACCCTAGTACTAGTAAAAAGTACAGCAGGTATAAACAATTTTCGAACTAAGCTCCAATAAGAAACATTGATAATTGATACATAAGTACACACCATAGGTAGAGCAAACCAATAATACACAAAAAAGTGGTATGAAGGAATGCAAATTAAAAACCTCAGTGTGCTTCTGCATAAATATGCACGCCTAATAATATACTCATATTCCGTGTATCATATGGAAAATATGTCGCGGCCTTATGTCTAAACGGTGCAGACACAGTAGTTCTGTGTCCGAAAAGCCATCTGATGTGGACCCTGGAAAGTCCGAAACGCGTCATGGTATCCATCGCTGTGTAAATCTTTGTCAATTTTCTCTAAGTATCAAAATTCATAAAAATTTCGTAACATCAAAAATTAGAATACCCTAGTACTAGTAAAAAGTACAGCAGGTACAAACAATTTTCGAGCTAAGCTCCAATAACAAACATTCATAATTGATACATAAGTATGTGGGGATGCACTTTAATTGTTCACAACAAAAGTGCTGCTTAGCAACAAATATTTAAATTTTTGATTCAACAAGTTTTCATTGCTGAACTTGTTTTCGGTTTGTCATAATTTTTCATTGTGTGAAAATAAAAATCAATTTAATTATTACATTCTAAATATTAATAGGAAATATTTTATTACTTTTTTTCCTATATTGGTGACCCCGATCGAAAGTTTATAACGCGTCGGAAACAAAAACGCGATCGAAAATTTATAACGCGTCGGAAACAAAAACGCGATCGAAAATTGATAACGCGTCGGAAACAAAAACGCGATCGTAAGTTTACAACGCGTCGGAAACAAAAACCCGTGATTATAATAACATGCTTCGGGATGAAGATCAGCTCGTTGCCCTTCGCGGTGAAAATGAAGAGCTTCAACGGCAGATCGACGAATTACGCCAGCAAGCGCAACAACAACATAACCGCCAATTGGAGCATCAACAACAGCAGCCACCATCACCGCAACCACGACAACAGCACCAGCAGCAGCTAAGGGATTTTGCCGCTAACTTCGCCGATCATCTTCCTGCAGTTCATCGTGTTGCAGTAAAACTACCGCCTTTTTGGTCCGACAAACCAAAATTATGGTTTTCTCAGGCCGATTCGCAGTTTACGTTGTCTGACATCACAAATGAGGTAACAAAATTCCATTATGTAGTTTCGCAACTGGATGCCCGTGTCGCATTTGAAATCGAGGATGTTATTGAAAATCCTCCTGCGCTGAATCCGTATACATTTTTGCGCACAAAATTGATTGCTCGTTTGTCTGCGTCTGAGGAACAACGAGTCCGCCAACTTATCAGTGAGGAAGAGCTCGGCGATCGCAAACCAGCTCAGTTTCTTCGCCACTTACGCTCTCTCGCTGGCTCAACTATCGTACAGGATAGTCTTCTTCGTCAACTTTGGCTTAAACGTCTTCCGTCCAA
Organism: Campiglossa producta; assembly: GCA_964058755.1. NCBI lineage: Eukaryota > Metazoa > Arthropoda > Insecta > Diptera > Tephritidae > Campiglossa > Campiglossa producta. The sequence goes on along the minus strand of CAXKVI010000006.1, from coordinate 43,468,442 downwards.
CGTTCAGGCTATCCTTGCAATACAATCTGCGGAGCTTGCTGACAAGATTGTCGAAGTCTCACCGTGCGCACCGACTTTTGCAGTAAACGCAGCGCTCAGTGATAAAGGTATTGAAAGCAATCTGTTAAGTATAATTACTGATCTACAAAAGCAAGTGGCCGAATTGTCTGCTTCTCGTTCGTGCCCTCATCATTCTCATAGTTCCTCCAGCAGTTCTCGTCGTCGTAGTAAATCCAGCAATCGAAGCAACTCTAACCAACAAATTTGTTGGTACCATAAAAAATTGCAGGACAAGGCAAACAAATGCATTGCTCCCTGTAATTATTTGGAAAACGGAAAAAGCAGTCTGTAAATGCGGCATCAGACTGCTTGTCAACCAGTAGCCGCCTAATTGTCACTGACAAAATATCTAAAAATCGCTTTCTCGTTGATACTGGTTCTGACTTATGTTGCTTTCCTCGACGTCTATTACGTGATCGTCGTCCTCGTGTCAACTACGACTTGTGTGCTGCAAATGAAAGCAAAATCAAAACATATGGTTTTATGACTTTGAATCTCAACTTAGGACTTCGTCGTGATTTTCCTTGGAGATTTATCGTTGCTGACGTGGATTTACCGATAATTGGATCTGATTTTCTTGCTCATTATCATCTTTTACCAGATTGTCGTACAAAACGCATCGTCCACGTTATCACTGGTCTGCAAGTACACGGATTGTCTCAGCCTTCCTCTCAAAGCAGCATTAAAGCAGTTCAGGATTCGTCGACTTTCGGTGCTCTCATTTCTCAATTTCCAGAAATTACTCGTCCGCCAGGTTTACCTCGAAATATCAAACACGAGACCGTTCATCATATTCGTACAACTCCTGGACCACCGGTGATAAGCAAAGTGCGTCGTTTAAACCCTGAGAAATTAAAAATAGCTAAGCAAGAATTCGACGCTATGTTACAAGCTGGTACAACTCGTCCTTCAGAAAGTTCTTGGTCATCGCCTTTACACTTGGCTCCGAAAAGTGATTCAACTTGGCGCCCTTGTGGAGATTTTCGTGCATTGAATGCTCGAACTATCCCAGATCGCTATCCTGTCCGTCATATTCACGACGTCACACACTTTATCGATGGTTGTATGGTATTTTCGAAAATTGACCTTGTTAAAGCTTATCAACAAATTCCTGTAGCCGAAGAAGACATTTCCAAACCTGCTATTATTACTCCATTTGGCCTTTTTGAATTTCCATTCATGACGTTTGGACTTCGAAATGCTGGCCAGACCTTTCAAAGGTTCATGGATGAAGTTTTGCGAAGTTTGGATTTTTGTTTTGTTTACATGGATGACATTCTCGCTTTCTCTCGTTCCAAAGAAGAGCACGAACGCCATCTCAAAATAATTTTTGCACGTCTGTCAAAATATGGATTGGTGATCAACGTCAAAAAGTGCACTTTTGGAGTTCCCGAAGTTCCTTTTATTGGTTATATCATCTCTGCTGCTGGAATACAGGCTCCTGAAGAGCGTGTCCGGATAATAAAGGACTTTCCATTACCAAAAACAGCACAAGGTCTTCGACGTTTTCTTGGTATGTTAAATTTTTACCGCAGATTTATTCCGCATGTTTCTGAATACGAAGCTCCATTGAATGATGCAATCAGCAATCCACTCCTGAAAGGATCTCAACCAATCAACTGGACGTCTGAACTGGAAAAAGCTTTCATAACCTGCAAAAACTGCATCTCTACTGCTTCACTTCTGGTTCATCCTCGTATTGGTGCGCCTCTTGGTTTGTTTACCGATGCTTCGAATCATTCAGTTGGAGCATGTTTACAACAGCTTGTCGATGGCGTGTGGCAACCTCTTGCATTCTTCTCGAAGAAGATGTCCTCAAAAGAATGTTCTTGGCCTGCTTTCTATCGTGAACTTCTTGCGATCTATGCTGCAATCCAGCACTTTCGTCATTTTTTGGAAGGACATTCTTTCACGATTTACACCGATCATAAGCCATTGATCTACGCTTGTCAACAAAAACGTGAAAGACTTCCACCAGTTCAACTCAGACAACTTTCATTTATTGCAGAATTTTCAACAGATATCCAACACATCAAAGGAACCGATAATGTCGTTGCTGATACACTCTCACGAATTGAAGCTGTTTCTGCACCATTGGATTACAAGTTGCTGGTAGAATCTCAAGAAGAAGACGATGAACTTAAGAGAATTACTCAAGAAAATTCTCTCTGCATCGAGCGTGTGCCAATTCCTGGTTCCTCACATACTGTGTTTTGTGATACATCAACAGGAAAAGCTCGGCCATTCATCACATCACCGTTTCGTCGTTCCGTTTTTGATCAGCTACATAAACTGAGCCATCCTGGTGCCAATGCTTCACTCAAATTAATCAGCGATCGGTTTGTGTGGCCTTCAATGAATAAAGACTGCCGAAATTGGGCTCGCGCTTGTAATGATTGTCAACGATCAAAAGTTTCACGCCATGTTCACGCTTCACTTGGAAATTTTGAAACTCCAACGAAGAGATTTTCCCATATTCACATTGATCTGATTGGTCCACTTCCACTTGCATGTTCTTTTCGATATTGTTTAACTGTCATCGATCGCTTTACTCGATGGCCTGAAGTATATCCTTTGCCGAACATAACTGCAGATACTGTGACTCATGCACTTTTGGATTGTTGGATATTTCGTTTCGGCGTTCCTGAAATGATAACCTCAGATCGTGGAGCTCAATTTTCTTCCCATCTCTTTAAAATGTTTGTTAATCAATTTGGAATTCGGCATAACTTCAATACAAGTTGGCATCCCGCTGCAAATGGTTTAGTTGAACGATTACATCGTCACTTGAAAGCCGTAATCATGGCCCATTCCGACATCGACTGGGTTCATGCTTTACCTCTTGTACTACTTGGAATTCGCTCAGCTTTTAAAGAAGATATCAAGGCTACTTCCTCTGAATTGGTTTATGGTGAAACGATTCGTTTGCCATTTGAATTTCTGTCTTCAAGTCTTGGACTCAAAATTTCCGATGATACAAGCAGCTTTCTTTCAAGTTTACGTGAATTTATGTCGCGCTTACGTCCAGTTCCAGCATCAAGACACTGTCAACCTGGAGTTTTTGTTTTCAAGGAACTATCGCAATGCGGTTATGCCTTTCTTAAAGTTGGACCATATCTTAAAGCTCTCCAACCTCCATACACCGGTCCGTATGAAATAATTTATCACGATGAAAAAACAGTCACACTCAAAATTCGCAATGAACCAACTAAAGTCTCTATTGATCGCGTAAAACCAGCGTTTGTTTTTCAAGATGAGATTGTTTCAACATCTGTTCCTAATTCTACCTATTGCACAATTCCTGTTTCAACATCTGTGCCTGTTCCTGTTCCTAAAACTGCACCAGTTCCAGAATATGCAACCCGATCCGGCAGAAAAGTTCGATTTCGAGAAGTTTTGAATTTGTAGCCAAATTTTCTACCAAGGGGGGTAGTGTGGCGATGCACTTTAGTTGTTCACAACAAAAGTGCTGCTTAGCCACAAATATTTAAATTTTTGATTCAACAAGTTTTCATTGCTCAACTTGTTTTCAGTTTGTCATAATTTTTCATTGTGTGAAAATAAAAATCAATTTAATTATTACAATCTAAATATTAATAGGAAATATTTTATTACTTTTTTTCCTCTAAGTACACACCATAGGTAGAGCAAACCAATAATACACAGAAAAGTGGTATGAAGGAATGCAAATAAAAACATCAGTGTGCTTCTGCATAAATATGCACGCCTAATAATATACTCATATTCCGTGTATCATATGAAAAATATGTCGCGGCCTTATGTCTAAAGGTATGAAATTGGCACGCTTATAAGAAAGTTGACTTAGAAATACTACAGGGCATCGTAGCTGATTTGTTATAAGCAATTGCTTTAACCGCTTCGGTGCAGACACAGTAGTTCTGTGTTCGAAAAGCTATCTGATGTGGACCCCGGAAAGTCCGAAACGCGTCATGGTATCCATCGCTGTGTAAATCTTTGTCAATTTTCTCTAAGTATCAAAATTCATAAAAATTTCGTAACATCAAAAATTAGAATACCCTAGTACTAGTAAAAAGTACAGCAGGTATAAACAATTTTCGAGCTAAGCTCCAATAAGAAACATTCATAATTGATACATAAGTAGACACCATAGGTAGAGCAAACCAATAATACACAAAAAAGTGGTATGAAGGAATGCAAATTAAAAACCTCAGTGTGCTTCTGCAAAAATATGCGCGCCTAATAATATACTCATATTCCGTGTATCATATGGAAAACATGTCGTGGCCTTATGTCTAAAGGTATGAAATTGGCACGCTTATAAGAAAGTTGACTTAGAAATTCTACAGGGCATCGTAGCTGATTTGTTATAAGCAATTGCGTTAACCGCTTCGGTGCAGACAGAGTAGTTCTGTGTCCGAAAAGCCATCTGATGTGGACCCTGGAAAGTCCGAAACGCCTCATGGTATCCATCGCTATGTAAATCTTTGTCAATTTTCTCTAAGTATCAAAATTCAGTGGAAACTTTTCGTTGGTAATGGGTAAAGAAAACTTTGGACCTAAAGAGAGGAGCCACTGGGTGGCAAAACCACTCAGGTACTATTTTAATGTTAAGTGATTGTTTTTGTACGTGTTTAAGTTTCTCGAATTTGTTGATTTGTGTGCTCTTTATTTGCGTTACTTATTCCCAGCATTCCAGTGGGTCATGCTCTGGAAATTATTGCATCCAAGTGGAATTTACTTAAAACCCACCCAAATATAACAAAAGAATTGTTTCTGGAAGTTGTACGTTTTTGCATAAAAGAAACCCGCTATATTCAAAGATTGAAATATTCCAAAATGTATGATCAGGAAAAATTTCAAATGGCATTCACTTATAACAACACTGTACAACAAATATTTAGCAATACCAAGGACAAAATTGATAAATTTGAGAAATCCGATGTAATCTACAAAATCCCATGTAACGGCGACGGGTCCCACGTATGCAGTCAAGTATATGTAGGGACTACTAAATCCAAATTAAAAACAAGGATTTCCGGGCATAAAACTAATATAAAAAGCAGGGACCACTCTAATGATAACAAAACTGCGCTAACTCAACATTGCCGAGCCAACGGACATTCTCCCGATCTAGAAAACGTAGCAATAATTCAACAGGAGAGACATTATAACAAAAGGTACACATTAGAGATGCTGCATATAATTAATACACCAAAAGATCAGCGAATGAATTTCAAGGCAGATACCGAAAAATGCGCCAGTGCTTATAGAAAATTGATTTGTAACAAAAATAGTGGCTCGTATGAAGAGAATCCCGTATTATACAGTCCCGAAGTCAAAATGTTAGCGTCACTATCCTACTGTTTTTATTTTAAGTATTATTGTTATTGTTAAAAATTTTTTACAAATAAGGTTTTTTGGTTGTTTCGGTATCATGCAGTCCCGAAGTTAATAGGTTAGCATCACTATCCTACTGTTTTTATTTAAGTATTGTTGTTATTGTTAAAATTTGTTTACAAATACGGTATTTTAGTTGTTTATACATTTTTTGTTCATCCTTTTCGCTTCTACTTGTTTATTGTTTGAAATGCTAAATTAGTCGACAAGGTGCACTCAAGAGTGTAAGTTAAATGTATCTATGAAGTTTATGTTTTATGTTTTTGGTTTTAATATATGTATTTCTTTAACATTGTCTTCCAGTCCCGAAGATGACTACAGAATGTAGTCGAAACATCGACACCAACAAAACCGACAAATATATATTATATATATAAAAACAAACATTTTTGTTGTTTTTTATTTTATATATATGTCTGGCCTAGAGCTCGATAGATTTTCTTAATATACTTCAAAATAAAGGCCGCGAACAAATAAAAATAATTATGGAACGGAGAGCACACCGTAACATCAACAACCCAAGGAAAATATACAAAGACATGAAAAGCAAATAACGTGTTGAGACCAGAATATACATAAAACGTTTCCAACGTAGCACAAAACAACTAACCAAGCTGAAGCAAACCATAAAATTTCTAATGAGATGCAGAAAGAGCGCAATAATACCAAAGTTTATATGTAATGCCACACAAACGATATCGTATGTTCTCAACTGTAATACCAATGATAAGAGAATACCAAAGCAGATTAAGAGTGCAGCAGCAGCGTATTTGAACACAGTGCAAAACAAACTCTTAAACGTTATTATCAAAGCAAAACACGAGCTAAGAAAACTGAAGGAAAATGAGGTAAATAGCATAAAAACTAAATTACAACAAAAACTCGATACGGATGACGCGACCGTATTTTTCGAGAGTGAAAAAACATTACAAAATAGTCTAGAAACGCAAATAAAGAGCACACAAATCAACATATTCGAGAAACTCAAAGACGTACAAAAACAATCACTTAACATAAAAATAGTGCCTGAGTGGTTTTGCAACACTACACACACAAACATACCAGCCGACACCCAGTGGCTCCTCTCTTTAGGTCCAAAGTTTTCTTTACCCATTACCAACCAAAAGTTTCCACTGTTTAAATTGATAGCTGACGGAGAGGATTGCATTCAGACAATCAAAGATAGAGAACAAGAAGAAATTGAGAGAAACAATTTTACAACACTTATTAGAGATCATTTGAACAAACCTAACAACAACGCGCGAGACAAGTTTATTTTAGACACCCTACACTCGACCAAAAAGTTTCTAAAGAAAAACAAAAATTTATTAGTGTTGAGTGGCGACAAAGGGAATGATGGACACATCAGACTACGACTTGAAAATACAGCAGATCGTTAACGATATTTCTGCTTATAGATTATTAAAACGCGATCCTACAAATAAGTTACAAGACAAAAATAATGAAATTGTTGAGAAACTATACAAAAATAAAATTATTGATTTGAAAGAGAAATACGGTTTTTTAAGTAAAACAGCTAACGCGCCAAGACTATATGGTCTTCCCAAGATCTACAAAGAAGGCGCACCCCTACGTCCAATATGTTATTCTGTCAACGTTCCGTCGTACAAGTTATGCAAATATGTTGTAAATATCCTCAAAAACCTAACTAACACATCTAAATACAATATAAGAGATTCGATTGCATTTAAAAACAAGATAAAGGACCCCTACATTAATGACGATGAGTGTCTGATTTCGTTCGATGTGGTTTCCTTATTTCCCACCATTCCAGTGGATCATGCTCTGGAAATTATTGCATCCAAGTGGAATTTACTTAAAACCCACACAAATATAACAAAAGAATTATTTCTGGAAGTTGTACGTTTTTGCATAAAAGAAAACCGCTATTTCAAAGTTAATAATAAAATATATGAACAACGGTCGGGAATGCCAATGGGGTCGCCAGCATCACCTGTCATTGCAGATATTGTAATGGAGGAATTATAGCAGATTCCCCGAATAAACCACGCTTTCTGACGAAATGCGTGGAAGATCTGTTTGCCATCGTAAAAATCGATGATGTAGAAGGTTTCTGGGTACTTTAAATGGTTATAACAGATCAATTAATTTTACCCATGAAGTGGAAAAAGATGGACCGTTACCATTTCTGGACACTTTGGTCGTGAGGAAAAACAATAGATTATACTTCGACTGGTACAAAAAGCCTACGGCGTCGGGCAGACTAATTAATTTCTTCTCGAAGCATAGTAAATCAACCATAGTTAACACGGCAAAAAATTTTATTAGAAGAGTTTTGACCATCAGCGATAAAATATTTCATAGCAAAAATAAAGAAAATAGCGTAAAAATGCTGAAACACATCGACTTTCCCATACGTTTGATAAATGGTTATATACGAGATTTTTTTGAAGAACTAAACATCAACAGAGAGAATAACAACAAAAATAAAATATACAAAGCATCTACATATGTTCCCGGTCTGTCCAACAGATTGAAATATTCCAAAATGTATGATCAGGAAAAATTTCAAATGGCATTCACTTATAACAACACTGTACAACAAATATTTAGCAAAACCAAGGACAAAATTGATAAATTTGAGAAATCCGTTGTAATCTACAAAATCCCATGTAACGGCGACGGGTCCCACGTATGCAGTCAAGTATATGTAGGGACTACTAAATCCAAATTAAAAACAAGGATTTCCGGGCATAAAACTAATATAAAAAGCAGGGACCACTCTAATGATAACAAAACTGCGCTAACTCAACATTGCCGAGCCAACGGACATTCTCCCGATCTAGAAAACGTAGCAATAATTCAACAGGAGAGACATTATAACAAAAGGTACACATTAGAGATGCTGCATATAATTAATACACCAAAAGATCAGCGAATGAATTTCAAGGCAGAAACCGAAAAATGCGCCAGTGCTTATAGAAAATTGATTTGTAACAAAAATAGTGGCTCGTAAGAAGAGAATCCCGTATTATACAGTCCCGAAGTCAAAATGTTAGCGTCACTATCCTACTGTTTTTATTTTAAGTATTATTGTTATTGTTAAAAATTTTTTACAAATAAGGTTTTTTAGTTGTTTAGGTATCATGCAGTCCCGAAGTTAATAGGTTAGCATCACTATCCTACTATTTTTATTTAAGTATTGTTGTTATTGTTAAAATTTGTTTACAAATACGGTATTTTAGTTGTTTATACATTTTTTGTTCATCATTTTCGCTTCTACTTGTTTATTGTTTGAAATGCTAAATTAGTCGACAAGGTGCACTCAAGAGTGTAAGTTAAATGTATCTATGAAGTTTATGTTTTATGTTTTTTGTTTTAATATATGTATTTCTTTAACATTGTCTTCCAGTCGCGAAGATGACTACAGAATGTAGTCGAAACATCGACATCAACAAAACCGACAAATATATATTATATATATAAAAACAAACATTTGTGTTGTTTTTTATTTTATATATATGTATGGCCTAGAACTCGATAGATTTTCTTAATATACTTCAAAATAAAGGCCGCGAACAAATAAAAATAATTATGGAACGAAGGGCACACCGTAACATCAACAACCCAAGGAAAATATACAAAGACATGAAAAGCAAATAACGTGTTGAGACCAGAATATACATAAAACGTTTCCAACGTAGCACAAAACAACTAACCAAGCTGAAGCAAACCATAAAATTTCTAGTGAGATGCAGAAAGAGCGCAATAATACCAAAGTTTATATGTAATGCCACACAAACGATATCGTATGTTCTCAACTGTAATACCAATGATAAGAGAATACCAAAGCAGATTAAGAGTGCAGCAGCAGCGTATTTGAACACAGTGCAAAACAAACTCTTAAACGTTATTATCAAAGCAAAACACGAGCTAAGAAAACTGAAGGAAAATGAGGTAAATAGCATAAAAACTAAATTACAACAAAAACTCGATACGGATGACGCGACCGTATTTTTCGAGAGTGAAAAAACATTACAAAATAGTCTAGAAACGCAAATAAAGAGCACACAAATCAACATATTCGAGAAACTCAAAGACGTACAAAAACAATCACTTAACATAAAAATAGAACCTGAGTGGTTTTGCAACACTACACACAAACATACCAGCCGACACCCAGTGGCTCCTCTCTTTAGGTCCAAAGTTTTCTTTACCCATTACCAACCAAAAGTTTCCACTGTTTAAATTGATAGCTGACGGAGAGGATTGCATTCAGACAATCAAAGATAGAGAACAAGAAGAAATTGAGAGAAACAATTTTACAACACTTATTAGAGATCATTTGAACAAACCTAACAACAACGCGCGGGACAAGTTTATTTTAGACACCCTACACTCGACCAAAAAGTTTCTAAAGAAAAACAAAAATTTATTAGTGTTGAGTGGCGACAAGGGGAATGATGGACAAATCAGACTACGACTTGAAAATACAGCAGATCGTTAACGACATTTCTGCTTATAGATTATTAAAACGCGATCCTACAAATAAGTTACAAGACAAAAATAATGAAATTGTTGAGAAACTATACAAAAATAAAATTATTGATTTGAAAGAGAAATACGGTTTTTTAAGTAAAACAGCTAACGCGCCAAGACTATATGGTCTTCCCAAGATCTACAAAGAAGGCGCACCCCTACGTCCAATATGTTATTCTGTCAACGTTCCGTCGTACAAGTTATGCAAATATGTTGTAAATATCCTCAAAAACCTAACTAACACATCTAAATACAATATAAGAGATTCGATTGCATTTAAAAACAAGATAAAGGACCCCTACATTAATGACGATGAGTGTCTGATTTCGTTCGATGTGGTTTCCTTATTTCCCACCATTCCAGTGGATCATGCTCTGGAAATTATTGCATCCAAGTGGAATTTACTTAAAACCCACACAAATATAACAAAAGAATTATTTCTGGAAGTTGTACGTTTTTGCATAAAAGAAAACCGCTATTTCAAAGTTAATAATAAAATATATGAACAACGGTCGGGAATGCCAATGGGGTCGCCAGCATCACCTGTCATTGCAGATATTGTAATGGAGGAATTATTATGTAAATTTGAAGAAGATTCCCCGAATAAATCACGCTTTCTGACGAAATGCGTGGACGATCTGTTTGCCATCGTAAAAATCGATGATGTAGAAGGTATGCTGGGTACTTTAAATGGTTATAACAGATCAATTAATTTTACCCATGAAGTGGAAAAATATGGGCAGTTACCATTTCTGGACACTTTGGTCGTGAGGAAAAACGATAGATTATACTTCGACTGGTACAAAAAGCCTACGGCGTCGGGCAGACTAATTAATTTCTTCTCGAAGCATAGTAAATCAACCATAGTTAACACGGCAAAAAATTTTAATAGAAGAGTTTTGACCATCAGCGATAAAATATTTCATAGCATAAATAAAGAAAATATCGTAAAAATGCTGAAACACAACGACTTTCCCATACATTTGATAAATGGTTATGTACGAGATTTTTTGAAGAATCAAACATCAACAGAGAGAATAACAACAAAAATAAAATATACAAAACATCTACATATGTTCCCGGTCTGTCCAACAGATTGAAATATTCCAAAATGTATGATCAGGAAAAATTTCAAATGGCATTCACTTATAACAACACTGTACAACAAATATTTAGCAATACCAAGGACAAAATTGATAAATTTGAGAAATCCGATGTAATCTACAAAATCCCATGTAACGGCGACGGGTCCCACGTATGCAGTCAAGTATATGTAGGGACTACTAAATCCAAATTAAAAACAAGGATTTCCGGGCATAAAACTAATATAAAAAGCAGGGACCACTCTAATGATAACAAAACTGCGCTAACTCAACATTGCCGAGCCAACGGACATTCTCCCGATCTAGAAAACGTAGCAATAATTCAACAGGAGAGGCATTATAACAAAAGGTACACATTAGAGATGCTGCATATAATTAATACACCAAAAGATCAGCGAATGAATTTCAAGGCAGATACCGAAAAATGCGCCAGTGCTTATAGAAAATTGATTTGTAACAAAAATAGTGGCTCGTAAGAAGAGAATCCCGTATTATACAGTCCCGAAGTCAAAATGTTAGCGTCACTATCCTACTGTTTTTATTTTAAGTATTATTGTTATTGTTAAAAATTTTTTACAAATAAGATTTTTTAGTTGTTTCGGTATCATGCAGTCCCGAAGTTAATAGGTTAGCATCACTATCCTACTGTTTTTATTTAAGTATTGTTGTTATTGTTAAAATTTGTTTACAAATACGGTATTTTAGTTGTTTATACATTTTTTGTTCATCATTTTCGCTTCTACTTGTTTATTGTTTGAAATGCTAAATTAGTCGACAAGGTGCACTCAAGAGTGTAAGTTAAATGTATCTATGAAGTTTATGTTTTATGTTATTGGTTTTAATATATGTATTTCTTTAACATTGTCTTCCAGTCCCGAAGTCGAAACATCGACACCAACAAAACCGACAAATATATATTATATATATAAAAACAAACATTTTTGTTGTTTTTTATTTTATATATATGTATGGCCTAGAGCTCGATAGATTTTCTTAATATACTTCAAAATAAAGGCCGCGAACAAATAAAAATAATTATGGAACGGAGAGCACACCGTAACATCAACAACCCAAGGAAAATATACAAAGACATGAAAAGCAAATAACGTGTTGAGATCAGAATATACATAAAACGTTTCCAACGTAGCACAAAACAACTAACCAAGCTGAAGCAAACCATAAAATTTCTAGTGAGATGCAGAAAGAGCGCAATAATACCAAAGTTTATATGTAATGCCACACAAACGATATCGTATGTTCTCAACTGTAATACCAATGATAAGAGAATACCAAAGATTAAGAGTGCAGCAGCAGCGTATTTGAACACAGTGCAAAACAGACTCTTAAACGTTATTATCAAAGCAAAACACGAGCTAAGAAAACTGAAGGAAAATGAGGTAAATAGCATAAAAACTAAATTACAACAAAAACTCGATACGGATGACGCGACCGTATTTTTCGAGAGTGAAAAAACATTACAAAATAGTCTAGAAACGCAAATAAAGAGCACAAAAATCAACATATCCGAGAAACTCAAAGACGTACAAAAACAATCACTTAACATAAAAATAGTACCTGAGTGGTTTTGCAACACTACACACACAAACATACCAGCCGACAACCAGTGGCTCCTCTCTTTAGGTCCAAAGTTTTCTTTACCCATTACCAACCAAAAGTTTCCACTGTTTAAATTGATAGCTGACGGAGAGGATTGCATTCAGACAATCAAAGATAGAGAACAAGAAGAAATTGAGAGAAACAATTTTACAACACTTATTAGAGATCATTTGAACAAACCTAACAACAACGCGCGGGACAAGTTTATTTTAGACACCCTACACTCGACCAAAAAGTTTCTAAAGAAAAACAAAAATTTATTAGTGTTGAGTGGCGACAAGGGAATGATGGACAAATCAGACTACGACTTGAAAATACAGCAGATCGTTAACGATATTTCTGCTTATAGATTATTAAAACGCGATCCTACAAATAAGTTACAAGACAAAAATAATGAAATTGTTGAGAAACTATACAAAAATAAAATTATTGATTTGAAAGAGAAATACGGTTTGTTAAGTAAAACAGCTAACGCGCTAAGACTATATGGTCTTCCCAAGATCCACAAAGAAGGCGCACCCCTACGTCCAATATGTTATTCTGTCAACGTTCCGTCGTACAAGTTATGCAAATATGTTGTAAATATCCTCAAAAACCGAACTAACACATCTAAATACAATATAAGAGATTCGATTGCATTTAAAAGCAAGATAAAGGACCCCTACATTAATGACGATGAGTGTCTGATTTCGTTCGATGTGGTTTCCTTATTTTCCACCATTCCAGTGGATCATGCTCTGGAAATTATTGCATCCAAGTGGAATTTACTTAAAACCCACACAAATATAACAATAGAATTGTTTCTGGAAGTTGTACGTTTTTGCATAAAAGAAAACCGCTATTTCAAAGTTAATAATAAAATATATGAACAACGGTCGGGAATGCCAATGGGGTCGCCAGCATCACCTGTCATTGCAGATATTGTAATGGAGGAATTATTATGTAAATTTGAAGAAGATCCCCCGAATAAACCACGCTTTCTGACGAAATGCGTGAACGATCTGTTTGCCATCGTAAAAATCGATGATGTAGAAGGTATGCTGGGTACTTTAAATGGTTATAACAGATCAATTAATTTTACCCATGAAGTGGAAAAAGATGGGCAGTTACCATTTCTGGACACTTTGGTCGTGAGGAAAAACAATAGATTATACTTCGACTGGTACAAAAAGACTACGGCGTCGGGCAGACTAATTAATTTCTTCTCGAAGCATAGTAAATCAACCATAGTTAACACGGCAAAAAATTTTAATAGAAGAGTTTTGACCATCAGCGATAAAATATTTCATAGCATAAATAAAGAAAATATCGTAAAAATGCTGAAACACAACGACTTTCCCATACATTTGATAAATGGTTATGTACGAGATTTTTTTTAAGAATCAAACATCAACAGAGAGAATAACAACAAAAATAAAATATACAAAACATCTACATATGTTCCCGGTCTGTCCAACAGATTGAAATATTCCAAAATGTATGATCAGGAAAAATTTCAAATGGCATTCACTTATAACAACACTGTACAACAAATATTTAGCAATACCAACACAAAATTGATAAATTTGAGAAATCCGATGTAATCTACAAAATCCCATGTAACGGCGACGGGTCCCACGTATGCAGTCAAGTATATGTAGGGACTACTAAATCCAAATTAAAAACAAGGATTTCCGGGCATAAAACTAATATAAAAAGCAGGGACCACTCTAATGATAACAAAACTGCGCTAACTCAACATTGCCGAGCCAACGGACATTCTCCCGATCTAGAAAACGTAGCAATAATTCAACAGGAGAGACATTATAACAAAAGGTACACACAGAGATGCTGCATATAATTAATACACCAAAAGATCAGCGAATGAATTTCAAGGCAGATACCGAAAAATGCGCCAGTGCTTATAGAAAATTGATTTGTAACAACAATAGTGGCTCGTGAGAAGAGAATCCCGTAGTATACAGTCCCGAAGTCAAAATGTTAGCGTCACTATCCTACTGTTTTTATTTTAAGTATTATTGTTATTGTTAAAATTTGTTTACAAATGAGGTTTTTTAGTTGTTTCGGTATCAGGCAGTCCCGAAGTTAATAGCTTAGCATCACTATCCTACTGTTTTTATTTAAGTATTGTTGTTATTGTTAAAATTTGTTTACAAATACGGTATTTTAGTTGTTTATACATTTTTTATTCATCATTTTCGCTTCTACTTGTTTATTGTTTGAAATGCTAAATTAGTCGATAAGGTGCACTCAAGAGTGTAAGTTAAATGTATGAAGTTTATGTTTTTGGTTTTAATATATGTATTTTTTCAACATTGTCTTCCAGTCTCGAAGATGACTATAGAATGTATTCGAAATATCGACACTAACAAAACCGACAAATATATATTATATATATAAAAACAAAAATTTTTGTTGTTTTTTATTTTATATATATGCATGGCCTAGAGCTCGATAGATTTTCTTAATATACTTCAAAATAAAGGCCGACAACAAATAAACATAATTTTTTTTAACTTAAAATCTAAAATTTTTTTGAAAAATATTTCACTTGACGAAAAACACAAATTTGCTTAAAATTAGTTAAGTTGCAGCATTTAGGTACTGCCCGATTCTGTGTTCTTGATAAATTTGTCAAACTTGATAAATAAATTGAAAAAAAAAAATATTTTTTACAACTGTTTTGAACTCTGCGTCAAAAATTAAATATTAGCCGTGATCCTTTACTTTTCTGACCAAAACTAGTAAAACGGCACGGGATTGCCTTCTGATACAAATGTTGCCTGTAATTAGTGTCACTGTTCCTGAATGGAAGTAAATTGCCAAACAGCTGATCGTTTGACAGTTTCACCAGAAGTAACCAGCAAAAAATCTTAAACTTGCAACAAAATCTTAAAACTTGCAACTCCCAGACTGGGGAAAGCTCAATTTGTTGTCTTTTTCTGCTCTCACCAGTCGGAAAAGCTAATTTTTCTTGTTTCTGACGACAAATACAAAAAATTATGATAAAAGAGCGCAGAATCGGGCGTTTAATGTACATATGTATGTATGATTAAACCCCGCGGGTTAGGGGTTTAGAATATGCCCGCGGTAGGTATGCCTGTCGTAAGAGGCGACTAAAATTCAAAGAGAGGACAACTCAAAAAAAACCGTAATCCCGAGTGTGATCCGTGCTTATGGGATGAATGGCACAACATTAATGTGCCTTATAACGGTAGCTTCCAGATACCTGGCGCCCTGGTTGTAATCAGTATTACTGGGATATCGGGGCTATGTCCCAGCTGACCTACTTTCAGCTATACTCGTGGGAATTATATGGACCAATTGAAGGAAAAAACTTATACAACAGATCATGATAAAGCTGAACTGCTCCCAAATGATCAGGACAGTTCTGGCCTTTCGGTTAATACCGAATTAAAAACTGAAGTCACAGGTATGGCGGGGCTGAACAGGCCCCCATTGATACCGGAAAAGCTGCAAAACGTAATCACTTGAATGGTGCGGCCCGTGAGCGTCTTAAGAGACTCCTGGCTAAGGGTATCAGATACGAAACCGCCTTAAAATGGCCAAACAGCCCCAAGGCCCACACAAAGGGAGCCGACCAATAAAATGGGGCGATCTAATAGTACGACCACACCAAATTACCAAAACAGGACAAGGCAGATGCCTCCTCTTGATGGTGAGGCAACCAGTGCCTTAGTAACCGCGGCTCACCAGTGACAACCATGGATTTTACATGGTTCTGTAAAAGTTTTAAGCAGTGCTGATGGTAAATTAATCTATGCCACCGGTTCCCGTCCCAGGGCGGCGATGCTTCTAAACAAGAAACTGTCGTTTATCCCGCTCCTACAGTTTATGACGCCTGATTTGGTTGCAGTTTGGGCAAAAATTCCAACCCCAAGAGGTGAAAAAGAGGCCATTTTGGCATCGGCTTACTTTCCGGGTGAGGAGAAAACAACCCCTACTGCTGAATCCAAATCCCTCATTGAGTATTGCCAACAGAAGGGCATCTCATGGGTCCTCTTCTGTGTATGTAGCCAAAAAAAAAAAATTGAAAAGGCCATAGAGTCTAAAAACATAGCCCTGTGTCATTTATCGATATATGTCGTATCAGGCCATTAAGGAAGCCATGATTAGAAAGGACGTAAGCCCAATGATCACTCGCTGGGTGCTGGCCATTCTAAAGCAAGGAAGGAGGGAGTGCTGGCTCTATCGTGGCCATAATAGGATGCCCTCAAGGAGGTGTACTTTCTCCTCTACTTTGGACCCTAGTCATTGACGAACTTCTTCACCTTTTGAAGGGCAATGGCGTTGACGTTCAAGGCTATGCAGATAACTTAGTTGTCTGCGTAACAGGAATGCATGAGCTGCGCATCGTTGGCAGATGGTGTGCTAGCAAAGGGCTATCTATTAACCCAAACAAAACAATCTTGGTGCCTTTCACGCGGCGAAGAAAGCTGTCCTTGTTAGAGTCGTCCCCAGGAGGCAGCCGCATAAGTTTTCAACGGAGGCCAAATACATAGGAGTAACATTTGACAAGACCCTCACATGGAATGCTCATTTGGAGGCTACAATAAATAAGGCAACGAGGGTGTTACGGCGAGCCCGGTTGATTGGCGGGGTGCTCGCACGTAGTAAGATGCAAAAGAAAGAAAGAAAGAGAGCAACGAGTTAATAAATAAACAAACACTTGTATTTCGAATAAACACAATACAATAAGTCGCTTTATTGAGTATAAAGTACACTATTAATTATTGGAGAATTTATGTGTACAAGTAATATTTTTTGGAACTACAAATATGTTTATAGCAAGTAATTTATGGAAATTAGATACCTTACCTGGAGTGGCTGGTGATGGTTCTCGTATATTCGGAAACGAAGTGAAACAGCCTTCAGATAAGTCAGCTCTGTACCACCGCAGAATGCCTACTTTCATAGGATTCGAAGGGGTAAGAGCTGTTATCGGGCGAAAAGATAAAAAGGTAATAGCGCGGCATATACTTAGATTTGCTACGAGGGGCGACCGATATATTTAGAAGGATAGTCTAAACATGCCGCCCCCTTGCGATACGCAATATGAAGGAAAAACGAGATCACCAGCAACCGCTCCAATCCAAACTTAAGCTAACACTAAGACTATGTGGATGGTGGACGTGTGATGAAGGCCCATAGGCTCTCAATGCTAGCCGCTACAAATTGCCCTGTTGTGGATGAAAACAAAAGGTTAGAATATGAACGTGGTTTTGTCTAGTTCATTGCACCTTACTATTAATGTTTCGAATTTGTTCGATGGTATGTCGAGAATGAGAATTTGGAATCTTATTGCTGGTAAGATCCACATATTGTTAGGCCGAAAATTGTGGTCTGGGCTAATAGATGATGTGAGACGGCGGTGTACCATTTAGCATGATGCTGGCATAGACATCGGCGCACCGGCAAAGCGCGGAACTATTTGGGGTCCGCCAATTTCATAAATAGGAATGGTGTGGCGAAGGTGGCATCTATATTCGACGCCGGGTTCATCCGATGGGAGCGTGTGACGACAGTAGCTTGAGTCGTGACTCGTCTTGCCACCCCAATCTCTCCTCCCAAGACGAGTGTGCACCTAAGTGGCCGAGTCCCCCCAAATCGTTCTAAGCCGAGCTTGGAAGAGAGCTCGCTGTCAATGACCGAGGTGGGTGAACACGGGTCGACCAGGGCACAGACAACATGTAGTTTGCCGCCGAATTCGATGCAGACCAACGCGGTGGGGTAATGGCGACAAACGATCGCAAAATAATGGCTTCAGCGGGCGTATTGGTAGCTCTGCCCGACCGGAAGGTGGCAGGCAGACTCCTTTCGACGACGACTGTTGTATCGCTGGTGGGTTTGCGGGCCGGATAAGGTGCCGTCCGACCCGCTGTAAGGGGTGATAAGCGGAAAGGACGCGTTTCCGCGTCAGCCCGTCTTACCGCAGTGGAAGGGCGAGCTGGTCGGAAAGGACGCGTTTCCGAGCCACCAGGATTCACCTTACCGGGCCTTTGCTGTGGTCGGAAAGTACGCGTTTCCGAGCCATGCTTTCCTCTGTCCTCTCCGTGAGCTGTATCGCGGCTTCTCCACAGCTCGTGCCGTAATAGCGGGCGGAAATAACGGGTTTCCGCGCCGCCGAGCTGTGGATAGCGTATCGGTGGTGATCTGGACGCATCCTCTTCTTTTTCTTCTTCTGCCACTTGTTCTTCCCAGGATTTCGTCGTCTTTGTGATGGCTATGGATAAGGCGTCATCGGAATTCTCTCCGTCCTCTTGATGGTCGATGTTTGCCCAGATATGCGTAGATGGGCGGGTGGTGGCATCGTCAATGTGCACCGTAGTATGATGCGTCTCGCTACACCGGTAGCACCGATCCTTGCTCGGACATGTTCCCAGACACTGGAATGGCGATAGGCAGTTGGCGTAGTACTTATGGATAAGTACTACCCGCAACCGCTCTTCAACCGCCATCCCACGGTATTTTTGGAAAAATCGAAAGCCGTGGTTATTGCCACATAATCGGCACGGGATGCTAAAGGGACGGGACCTTTCCTCCGTCTGGACGCGTGTCGCGGTGATAAGACCCTTATTAATTTGGATTTTTTTTTGTATGGTTGAATAGTTGGGTGGCTTGTGTCCCTAATCAGTTTTGGCATACTGAATCTGGCGTACTGAATTTGTTGTTTGCGCATAATTGTACTAATTCTCCATTCCAATTTTTTGGAATTTGGCCTTTTTGGCCTTATTTAGCTGTTTGTTTGTATTTTGGCGGCCGCCGTGGTGTAGCGGTTAAGTGTTCGGCCTTCTACACCAAGTTCTGGCGGTTCGATGCCCGGCAAAAGTAACATCAAAAATTATTTAGAAAAACAATTTTTATAAACGGGGTCGCCCCTCGGCAGTAGTTTGGCAAACTCGCCGGGTGTATTTCTGCCATGAGAAGCTTCTCAGCAAAAATTCATTTGCTTTGCAAGTGCCGTTCGGAGTCGGCGAAAAACTGTAGGTCCCGCCAAGTTGTAGAAAAAATTCCTAGGGCAACACACAACAAGTTGGAAAGAGAAGCTCGGCGAAAATCTCGTTAGAGGTTATGATAACCTGTTGGTATATCGCCGCCATTAGTTAGTTAGTTGTATTTTGGGGTAGGTTTTCAATACATAGGTTGTCGTTGATATATTTGTACATAATTTTTTTGATATTTGACGTTTTTTACCTAATTTTGGTAATTTTGTGTAGGGGTTTATTGGTTTCCCCCAAATTTTCCTAAACATTGTTTGCCATTTGACAATTTCCTGCCACCGAAGGGAACAGGAAATAGGTGCGTTGACACTCAATATGTACCATGACTTCATATAGTATGCGCCCTGACGTAGTCCTGGAGTGACTTATTCGTGGCATGGAAGAGAAAGGTTTCTCCATTGCGCATCTGAACTAATGCTTTTTAGAATAAATGTGCATAGTTTCAGATGGGAAGCGGCCATTTACGTAATTAAAAAGTGGTACAAGTGGGGACCACTAGACCAACTGATCGCGCTGTCGTGGAGAGCAGATAAATCACCCACCCTTAAATTTCACCAATCGGAGCGCAAACAGCTGACACGCTCCCTCAACAGACTGTGCTGCCACATCGTGCCGATCGCGACTAGTACTCTTGCGATGTTAAGGCACAGGTAGATGCTCCACGGCAGCCGCCTAGTTTTAAGCTGTTAGTTTCACCCATCATTGTGGTGGCGTTTTCAATACCGTGCCACGATTTGGGGAAACTAATTTAAAGAAATGATGTCCGGTGTCGTACGTATCACGACTGTGAAGGTAGCATCTGTTGAAAGTGGATATTTGCCACGATATAGTCACCCCTATTATGGTTGTCAACATCAATTACCACTTCGTATCAATATCAACATCAAGTCGTATCAATATCAACGTCGCATGAATGCAATTCTGGTATTTACTTCATCAATGTATTGACGTTATCGACGTGCTATCGATCATTTCATAGCAAAACTACGATCCTTATATTTTTGACAATTGTTTATTGGCTCTCAACGACTGAATTGTTTCATAAAAACTGTCGGTATTTGTTTCCTTTCCAAGTGAAAGTTATGGTCAAAAAACCGAAAAATGACCCGGGTCCGATACCAAAATTGGAGCGGAATCCATGATATTTGAAGACATGCATGGATGAAGGCGGTATGTCGCATTTTGAGTGAAACGAGAAAATCGGATTTAAAGTTTTGCTTAAACATTTGAGGTTTTTTCGAATCTTTATGGAAAACTGACAAAAAAATTATGCAAAGCCATAAATGACGTTGCATAATAGCAATAAAAAGCATACATTTATATTTAGTGTTTTATAAGAAAAAATCGGAACATACCCCCTTCTTCCACAATTCATATTGAAAAGTTGTGTACATACCCCCTTCATCCATGAATTATCTTCTACAATTTTCACGATAGGCAGATTCTGATAAGACAGAAATATAGATCTGCATAAACACTATTCACTAATGCCAAAAACAGAAATTGAGTGAGAATGCGACATACCCCCTTCATCCATGCATGTCTTCATTTATGTGCGAAAACCTTTCTCAGTTGGCGGCCTTTGGCTGCGCTTATTAAAAATAACCCTGGCCTACGCCATCCCAAGCCCGGGTGGTTGCCTGAACCGTGGGATCATTTTTTCGCACGTTTTTACGTACAGCCTATTTGTTTCCTTTACTATGTTATCGGTGTTTTCTTTATGCTGGGACACCGAAAGATTTACACTCAGGCTAGTACTGACTAAAATGGGTAGACTTTATATCGCCTTAGGTGGAGGATTTAGTACCTGCGCATTAGTTTGGCCGTAAATATTTTTTTTGGAAATCCTTAAATTTTTCGCGTCTTAAAATATGTGGTTAGGAGTCAAAACAAACCATGTAAATTTTCAGCACGATCCGATGATGCCTTAACGAGGCGAGTTGAGCTCAAAGTTCATGTGGCCCTATAGAAACCAAAAAAATTTTTTTTTTGCTCTTTATCTAATACCTAAAATCGACAATACTATAGTCGAAGGTATCACATATAAAATTTGGTTTCGATCGAGGGAAGTTAAGGCGTGTCACACGGGGATCAAAGTAGATGTTAAAATATACGTTTTATTTTTTGAGTCTGCATAGGGCAATCTGCACTTTGATCCTCGTGTTTCACGCCTTAACGGCCTCCGATCGAATTAAAATTTTTAATTTTCTTCATACAAGCTGTGGTCAGCCTACTGTGCATCTGGTAACGCGATTTGGTACTAAAAAAAAAGAGATAGTGTGGCAGCGCGAAAACCGGCGCCATCAATAAACGAATGTCATTCTGAAAACAATACACGAGGTAAGTCGTGCAATTTGTGAATTGTATTTTTTAATTGTTGTATTTTTATTAAATTTTCTATTTCTTTCCTTTTCAGGCTACAGAAGGTCGATCATTTCGGGGCAGTGGACAACGGATTCAGTTGGAGGTAAGTATACAATGGAAAAGGTAAGTGTATCGAAAAAACATATATGTTTGTACCTGTATGTATCACTCGCTGTGGTAGCCGGCACACAGCGATGGATACATACATGAATGAACTATTTTGACATGCGTATTTTATTTTTTTTTGTCTTTTCAGGTTTCATGGACAGCCCCACCAATGAGCAGCTCCATATATGCTCCAAAAATGGGCAGCTGACTATATGCACCAATAATGAGCAGCTACACATATGCTCCAACGAAACATGCTTGTTATATGCCCCACCAATGTAAGCCTTGTTAGGCATGGCGCAGGGGCGGGAAACAAAGTTAATGCGGCGGAGGTAGTTATTCATTACGGGGTGCAATTGTACCATTGGCCGCAAACGCATCTTTCCTTGACCGCCAATTGGTTTTGTAAATTCAGCCGAAGCAGACGACCGAGATAAGGTGAAAAAATTGCTTCTGAATCTTTGAGATTTACTCTCTAATTGGCAAAAGTGCGTGGCATTTAGAAATACATTTTTGGAAAGTAAAAGACGTGAAATATGGGGGTTTGCAACGCAGTAGCAGAGTACTATAGCGCTGACCGTAGCGGCGCCGGCATTGTTTGCCCTCTAGCACCTGGTAAAAGACAACGTTTTCCAAGGTAGCACAAAAGCGAAGAGAGTCTAATTTCGCTGGAACTTTTTCGTTAAATTGAACGATAACTTAGTAGTTTTGGATGGCTTTTTGGTGCAAATTTTACGAAGACATTCATTCCCAAGTCCCTAACTGATAAATTTTAAAAACTTGCAGGATCTCTGGTATCTCGGAGACGACAGTGATCTTTGCTGGTTTCGATGTGACACGTGAACCTATACCGATGTTGCCTGAAATATGGATGTCATTCCTACCAACTATAAGGGTCAAGTATTGTCTCTCGATGATAAGGGTGGCGATGTTGTTGTACCTAGTTTATATGCTTGTGGTGAGGCGCGGTGAGGCCTCTTTTTCATCGGTGCTATGGTGCTAATCTTTTGGGTGCTAATTCATAGTTGGATTTTGAACAACAACCAAGTGGGTGATCGTTTCTAAGGTTTATTATAAGGTAGGTAAAGTATGTTTGACATGCGACATCCTCTGACGCCGGTGTTTGTAAATTCACGTGAAAAGGTGGTGCGATCGGGAGTTGGGTCTGAACCCTTTTACGAAAGATGGTACAGATCTTGCAGTTTTGGATAATTTACTTGATCACATTGTTTACCTTTGGGATCCAGTATTGTAATATGACTTGGTGTTCGCCATGAAGGGAGTTTAGCGATGGCTGAGAGTATTGCCCGTTTGGTTATGCTATCCTTATTTTCAATGGGCTTAGCTGTAAAATAAAACTGGTCAGAATGCGCGTTCCAACAGATTCCGAGTGTTTTCACTGTACTGGAGTCTTCGAACTCCAAAAATTCCTCATTTAATCGATCAGGTTTGGGTATTCCCTGTAGTATCTTGCTGCAGTTCGATGTCCATTTTGGAAGGGATAAGCCCGCGGACTGTAATGCATGCGTAATTTCATCGCGAGGTAACGAGGTCTCCACATCGTCCGCTAGCTGATGCAATGTTCGGATTGCTAAGTATGGAGCACAATTTACTCCAAATGGTGCCTTCTTTAAACCGTAGACAGTGATAGGGTTCTCAGGTCTGGTCCGGAAAACTATTCTTTGGGATTTGGTCTGATTGGGTTTGACCCATATCTGACGGTACATCTTTTCGATGTCACTATTAAAAACGTATTTATAGAATCTCCATCGAAGGAGTAGTATTGTTAAATCCACCTGGAGTACTGGGCCCGTATGAAGTACGTCGTTATGACTTGTGCCATTAGCAGTCGGGCACGACGCGTTAAATACCACCCGGTCTTTGGTAGTTGTACTCTCTTCCTTGATAACCGCATGATGCGGCAGGAAGTAGCAGTCCGCTGCTTGGGGTGGTATCATTGTAGGGACCTTAGACATGTGTCCTAACGTTTCGTAGTCCGCTAGTACTCTATTGTATTCAGTTTGAAGGTCCGGGGAATTAGCTGGGCGGGTCTCATTCCTATAAAATTGAGAGCGAACGCCCTTTAAAGAAGGCCCTAAGCAGACGTTGGTAGGAAAATCTTGTTTGAAGGGAAGGGAGACAAAGTATTTGCCATCAGAGCCCCGTTCTGTTGTTGCTTTGAAAAGTGCCTATTGTTTGTTGGCTGTACTGTTTGGGCACGACCGGTTAATATCCAACCGAAGACGGTTTCTTGGGCAAGAAGCGTGTTCATCACGTTCTTCCTGTTTGGAGCGGCTGATTTGCCGTCCTGAGTTAAGGATCGAGTGGAATGGCTTAGGTACCAAACCACGTACAAATAATAGGACTCGAGGTGGTCGCACCAGGAGTTTGGGTTGTATGGTGGGTTAGTCAAGGCAGTGGCCCCAAGACTTGTTAGCAATAACGTCAGGCACTTGAACCTGGTTATTTAAGGCGATGGGAGAAATGGCGATGGAAGCAATTGCGCTATATGATTAAAGAACAAGTAGCTTTAGGTTTGCTGGTCATGCATATCTCAAATCTTTATTCTAAATTCTTAGCTTATATACAAATTAGATCTTACAATTATGCTGACTAGTGCATTGCTCTTGACTTCTGTAATACTAGGTCACTAATAAGTGAAACTGCTGACCAACGTACTAGGTCGCCAGCTGTCGCCACTGCTGACACCAGCGGTTGCAATGCCGACGCTAGCGACGGCACACTTATTGACAGCCGTGAGCTTAAATATGACGCAATCGCTACTCAGCACTCTTGCTTGTTCTTGAATTTCATGCAAACAAATATGCCTGTGTCTGCATATTTGGACAGAAATGAACATGCTCCCGCCCGTGACTTTATTCAACGAGTTTCGATATGCGTCATTTCCCTCACTTGTGTTTTAATTTACATTCTTAGTTCTAAATAAGGATTTTTTTGTTTACATTTTAAGGTTATAATTACATTTCATTCTTAATGCTAAGTTTTAATTTGCAGCTGGCTGTGGTTGAGGAACTGCGTATGTAACGGGAGCTCGGGACTTCTTGTGAATGCAGGTTTTCACGATTGCAACTATGATGCCAATTGATAGTATTAGAGCGGCATACGCAATTGTCTAACTAATTGCGGCGATATACCAACAGGTTATCATAACCTCTAACGAGATTTTTGCCGAGCTTCTCTTTCCAACTTGTGGTGTGTTGCTTTTTGAGTGTTTCCTACAAGCTGGCGGGACCTACAGTTTTTTGCCGACTCCGAACGGCACTTTCAAGGCAAATGAATTTTTTTGCTAAGAAGCTTCTCATGGCAGAAATACACCCGGAGAGTTTGCCAAACTACTGCCGAGGGGCGACCACGTTTAGAAAAATTGTTTTTCTTAATAATTTTTGATGTTACTTTTGCCGGGCATCGAACCGCCACGACTTGGTGTAGAAGGCCGAACACTTAACCGCTACACCACGGCGGCCGCCGCAATTGTCGCATGATGGTATTTGAGGTGGGAAATTTGTGAGGGTAGCTCTGTCCCTAAATGGCTGGTAGTTCTCTATTCAGCCTGCCTGGCTCTTAATTACATTCCGTGCTCCTGGAGAAGCGCCACGGTAGTCTTTATTCCAAAGGCTGGGAAGGCCTCACACTATGAGCCTAAAGACTACAGACCGATCAGTCTCTCGTCTTTTGCACTTAAAACCTTCGAGAGGATAATTAGCGATTATCTCTCCTCTACTATTGATAGCAACCTTATTTCTAGCTATCAACATGCATACACCAAAGGTAAATCAACGGAAACTGCGCTCCACAGCCTAGTCTCTATTGTTGAAAAATCATTGCACGAAAAGGAGTACTGTCTCGTGGCCTTTCTGGACATCGAAGGGGCTTTCAGCAATATAAGGCCGGAGGCTATTAACACTGCTTTAACAAACCTGGGCATAAATAGGTCTCTTATTGGACTAATTGATCAACTACTAAAGGGAAGGAAAATAGTTTCTTCACTGGGAACAGTTGATCTTTCACGCTATGTCACAAGAGGAACGCCTCAGGGTGGTGTTCTCTCCCCGCTCCTATGGAACCTCACCGTAAACTCGCTGCTACGAGACACAAGGTGGGGGGCGGGAAGATAGTGGCATATGCAGACGATTTAGCTATTGCATATAGGGGCAAATTCCCACAAACCCTGTGTGACTTGATGCAAGTAGCACTGCGAGAAGTTTCTTCATGGTCCTCTCGCTGCGGACTTAGCATCAACCCGGGAAAGGTGGAGCTTGTCCTTTATACCAGGCGGTACAAGATACCACCGTTGAACCTACCAGAACTAGATGGCGTGCGCCTGAACTTAGCTGACAAAGCCAAATTCCTAGGCACAGTTCTAGATAGAAAGCTTAACTGGAAGGAGAATGTCATCCAGCGCCAGAGGAAAGCGTGCATTGCACTTTACACGTGTAAAAGAGCCATTGGCAAAAAATGGGGGCTCAGCCCCAAAATTTGCAGATGGATCTACACTGCGATAATCCAGCCAATTATGCTGTATGGAGTCGTGGTATGGTGGCCTGCGCTAAGAAAGGCAACAAACCTAAATCTGTTAGGGAAAGTCCATAGATCGAGCATGATCTGTATAAGCGGGGCGTTAAGAACAACGGCCAATGAAGCTCTCCAGGCCATTCTTGCCTTTTTGCCACTCGATCTGGAAGGGTACCGGCAAGCAGCAACATCGGCTGTGCGTCTAAGGGAAACGTCCGTCTGGGGCGCAAGCACTATTGGAAACTCCTGTATTCTAAGATCTTACAGCTTTCTCCCTCTGAGCACAGATCGGTGTGCGACCACAACAGTTGGAGATTGTTGTTTTAGAATAAACATTCCCAGCAGGGAAGACTGGGAGAACATAGATCGGTGTCCCGCTACTAATGGCGGCACTTGTATATACACCGACCGCTCGAAGTTAGACGGCAGAGTCGGAGGAGGGGTTTACTCAAGGGATTTGGACCTAGAACTCTCCTTTAGACTACCTGATCACTGCAGCGTCTTC
Organism: Campiglossa producta; assembly: GCA_964058755.1. NCBI lineage: Eukaryota > Metazoa > Arthropoda > Insecta > Diptera > Tephritidae > Campiglossa > Campiglossa producta. The sequence goes on along the minus strand of CAXKVI010000006.1, from coordinate 43,441,230 downwards.
CAGGCTGAAGTTTCAGCAATCATGGACGCCGTGACTTGGATAGGTGAACGCACCATCGGACAGGATATCTGTATTTTCAGCGACAGCCAAGCGGCCATCAAATCCCTTGGCTCTTACTCGTTCAACTCTGAACTGACGCTCAGCTGTCGTCGATCTCTTCAAGAGATGGCCCAACAGAACCGCGTGAACCTCACATGGGTCCCGGGACACAGGGACATTGAGGGAATTTGTCAGGGCGATTGAAGTTTGGATCCGCTAACTGGAGATTCCTTGGTAGTGACCATTTTTCAGTATTAATGAATTGCGATGGTTGAGGCGAGATGATGCGAGGAAGGACGAGCGCTTCAATGCGTGCTGTGAAGCTCGTGTTTCGAGAATGTAAGGCCACGTTCACTCTTGTTGTTTTTTGTGTTAGTTTCCCCGATCCCGGTGATATTGACATGTGAGGTTTTCAGTGGTAACCTGAGCCGTTTTACCAGACGTTCTGTTATGAAGTTTACCCGTGACCCTGAGTCTAATAACGCGTGGCATTCAACTTCTGTGGCGTCTGTTTTGATTATAACTACTGCTGTGCTCAATAGGACGTATGGCCTTGGTCCACCTTTGTCCGTCGCTGTGAGTGAATCTGCTTCAGAGCTTCGTGATGAGGTGGATGCCGCTGAGGCAGCTTCTGGCGTCCCTTTTCTGGTTACTTCCGCTGATGCTGCTGATGTCCTCCCGATTTTGGGCTCACCTTCGGGACTCAGGCTTGGCCTTGATGAGTTTCTGCTCGTTTCCATGTGCAAAAGTAAATTATGTTTCTTGTTGCATTTCATGCATCCTCTTGACTTGCAAGTCTTAGAGGAGTGCCCGGGTCTCATGCAGTTTACGCATAGTTTTTGTCTTTGGATGTAATTGAGCCGTTCATTTGGTGTCATTGTTTGAAATTCTTGGCACCGAAACAAAAGGTGGCTTCCATTGTGGCAGAGCGAGCAGGAGGTTTCCTTCTGTCTCATTGCTTCCATTGATTGAAAGCGGGCTTCAAGAAAGTCCAGGAAATTGTTCAGTCCTTGAACTTCCTTCGGGTTTACTATTTAACGTTCGTATAATATGTGCGTACCCCGAACCAATTTTTTTGTGAGGAAGTGTATTAAGATGGGGTCCCAAGTGGCTGTAGGGATGCCCATGTTTACTAATGCATGCAAGCATTCTTTTGTTACATCATGCAACCTTTTTATTGATGTGGACGTTGCTGTAATTGTTGGTTGCTCCAGTAATTGGTTCATAATGGATGCAACAAGAACCCGTTTATTGTTATATCTATTTTGTAGCAGCTTCTAGGCTGTTTCGTAATTTTCGGCAGTGGCTGATAGGTGGCTTATTAGTTGTTCGGCTTCCCCACTTAGGTTTGACTTTAAATACCACATTTTTTGAACTGTGGGGATCTCTTGTTTGTCTACCAGTTGGGAGAAGAGGTCAAAGAATGCTATCCATTTTAAGTATTCCCCATTAAATTTGGGGATTGTTATTTTTGGAAGCTGAATCGTTTTATTTTTGACTGTTTCCTCAATTTTATCTGCCGTATTTTCCTTGAGCTTGAAATTGCTATAAACCGATGCTTCGACAGTCGTGTATGACTCCATGTCATACCCTTCTCTTACAGGATCTATGCGGTCTTCGCCTATCGAGAAGTGGAGCTCTTGTATTTGCTGCGAAAGTTTCTCTTTTAGCTTCATGTTTGCCGCTGTAGGGTCCATTTCGAGGAGCCGTTTTAGTGATGATATCATCACGTTTTGTCTTCTTATGGCTGAACAGAATTCTGGTTTCCGAGAGGGAGCGTAGGTACTTCCGGGAGGACCTATCGTTTCCTTGTACTTTGACGTCAACTCGGATATTTTTTTGTAGTATCCGGTGGTGAAATAGCCACCAGGATCCCTATCTGCGAGGCAACGGATTTTATTGTCCGTTACCTCAAATTCGGCCCACGCTATGTCAAAGCGTTCGAGGGGCTCTTTGTAATATTCAGTCGTTTTCCTCGTTGCTGAATCCTTTTTGAAGTTACGGATTATTGTCTCTGAACTGGCAAGATTTACGGTGAGTCAGAAGTTGCGTTCGAGTCGTTGCGTGTTCGGGATTACAGACTTGCGGAGATGCCGAGTTGTTCAGGTCCTGTAACGTGCGGGGTCACAGGGGGTCAGAGGGTTGCGTTTTCAGATCACGTCGGGGTCACCAAAATGTTTGGAGCGGCTGATTTGCCGTCCTGAGTTAAGGATCAAGTGGAATGGCTTAGGTGCTAAACCACGTACAAATAAAAGGACTCGAGGTGGTCGCACCAGGAGTTTGGGTTGTGTGGTGGGTTAGTCAAGGCAGTGGCACCAAGACTTGTTAGCAATAACGTCAGTCACTTGAACATGGTAATTTAAGGCGATGGGAGAAATGGCGATATAAGCAATTGCGCTATATGAATAAAGAACAAGTAGCTTTAGGTTTGCTGGTCATGCATTTCTCAAATCTTTATTCTAAATTCTTAGCTTATATACACATTAGATCTTACAATTATGTTGACTAGTGCATTGCTGTTGACTTCTGCAATACTAGGTCACTCGTCAGCAGTCTACCGTTCTAGGTCGTCAGTAAGTGAAATTGCTGACCACCGTACTAGGTCGCCAGCTGTCGCAACTGCTGACACCAGCGGTTGCAATGCTGACGCTAGCGACGGCACACTTATTGACGGCCGTGAGCTTAAATATGACGCAAACGCTACTCAGCACTTTTGCTTATTCTTGAATTTCATGCAAACAAATATGCCTGTGTCTGCATATTTGGTCAGAAATGAACACTTCATTATACCGTTCAATATTATTTTTGCATATATGTCGCCTTCTAGGATGAGGTCGACTGGCTCGTTAACGAAGAACCTCTTATCCGCTAGAATCAAGTCAGGGAACGCTTGCTGGGTCAATGTACTGACCTGACAAGTCGGAAGGTCCCCTGTAAGTTGTGGTAGGACTAGGACCATTGTGTCAATGCTTCCTAATGGGTCAATCAGGGAGCCTATTTAATAGAGCAAGACTCTTTTACTTGCGCGGACAGCGTATTGTTTATGCCTGGCACTCAAGCGTTTAGATGGCAGGTTTATTCTCTTTTTCAGTCTTTCAGTTATGAAAGCGCATTCAGAGCCGGAGTCAATAAGTGCTCTGGCCGAAAAAGCCACTCCATTATAGTGTATTTTAATGCCTGCTGTTCCTAATAATACTCCTTTCGTTGTATTGGCATGTAATGTAGAAACATTATTAACGTTTTCGTTTCTATTTGCAGACTCAAGCCTTGACTTAGCCTGTTGCGAAGTTGAAGGCCTATCATCGTTGGAGTTGCGGTTCCAACTTCGATTATTTGTGTTAGTGTTTCTGTTCCGACTTTGATTGTTAGAGTTGATTCCGGTTCCAACTTTGGTGGTTTCCTTGGGGTTGTGCTGTTGGCAGGTGGAGTAAGGTGTTGTGCCTCAAGTGACACAAGGCGCAATTAAGCGGATATCGCGTCACGGTGTGTTTGTATGACAAACAGTTTAGGCAAGACCTTTTTTCCTTAATAAAGGTTATTTTGTCTTGTGTGGACAGCCTTCGGAAGTTTTGACAATCTCGCAATCTGTTCTGCTTGTTGTTGCACATTTGACACCAGCCAGGAGGGACGCTGGATTGGTACACTCCGAGTTTCTTAGGCGTTTCCTGTGAACTCTTTGACCGTTGATTCATGGGTGTTTTTGAGCCTGTGCTACCCTTCAGGTCGGAAACTGTTTCCAACGTTTGGAAACGGTTGGACAGGAATTTGTCCATATCTTTCTATTTTGGTATCTCTGTTTTGTTCTCAATAGTCTGTTCCCAGAGAGCCAGAGTGCATTCTGGAAGTTTCGTGAAGCATAAGAATGTAATTATTGTCCCAATTAGCAATGTCAATTTGATGACATTGGAGTGCTGCAATGCAATTGTTTATGTCGCGTTGTAGTTGTTTAATTTTTGCACCGAATTCCTTTTCTACCCCGGTCAGACTAAACAAAGATTTCAATTGTGTATTGACAAGGATACGCTTGTTATCGTACCTGTCACGTAAATTATTCCAGGCTATGGTAAAGCCTTCGTTAGTCAATGGAGACCTATGGACTATTTCCTTCGCCTCCCCTTGGGTTTTCTGATTGATACAATTTCTCAACCGGGGTAAGGCCTTTATTTAATATGTATATGACCGTGAACATGTCGCTAAAGTTTGACCATAATAGATAATCGCCCTTAAACATATCGGTGTCACAGGGCGGAAGCCGAATATTATTTTCACGGCTGGATGTTTCATCATTACTTTGTTGTTTTTGTGGTTGTATGGGCTGTGCTGACAGCTTTTCCAGCTGAGCATTCATAGCAGCCTTACATTTCGTGTAGCATGCGAAACACGTCTTATTTTTTTGCTTTATGAATCGCAAATCTTCCTTAGTGGTCTCTTTGTAGGACAGAAGGATGTCATAAGCCACTTTCGTCTTCTTCCAAAGTGACTTCTGTGAGGACCCAAAACCACCGGCTTTGGAGCCCACACATAAACTACAAATATTTATTTAAATGCATAAATACTAAGCCTATTGATTAATCTGAAGTTATAATATGGTACCAAATGAATTCCCCGGTATACAGTTTTATAACAATATATATATTTTTTCGGACGGCCTAATGTATATTTTTACCAAGCGGCCTAATGCTCACATTTTCTCGGATAGCCTAATACACATTTTAATATTTTAGGCAAAATACATATATGGATCGCTAACCAAACGACAAATTCAGTTTCAATAACAAAATAGCGCAAAACAGCCAGCATATATATTGATGTCAATGGCATGTCCAGCTGATCGATGCAATGCAAGTGAGCAGCTGATCACAATGGGGCATTCCAGGTGCAAGCGAGCACGTAGCAAATACGGTTAGGGTCTAAGAAAATAATGTGTACATATAGATGTTCTACGTATTGGAAATTTCAGTAAGGAAATAATGTGCAGATAAATAATGTATATATATATAGATGCTGCATATATGGGAAGTTTATATTAAGAAAAAACTGTTCAAAGGACATATATATAAATGACATATATATGAATTCACAAGCAAATTATGTAAATAAGGTAGAATATAGACTTATTTGGAAAATAACTGCGAGAATAACGGCGAGTATTTTGCACAGTAATTTAAGAAGCTAGGTGGGCATAGTAGCTTGTTGACGCCTTGTTCAACAGTGAAGGAACTCCTGGGATTTGCAAGCTCGCGAGTTTCAAGTTTATAAACAGCGGTGGTTTCCTACTTCCGCTGTACGGAAAGTTATTGGTGGTCCCCTACCTTCGTGGTGGCTTCCTACCTACGCAATCTTTAAGAGAATAGGAGTATTTAAGTTATTTACGGTGGTGATTTCCCTACCTCCGCCGTCTAGAAGATAAGTGGTGGTTTACTAACTCCGCTATCTTAAAATAAGGTATTTTTGGAAGGCTGGTAGTGGTGGACTTCAAGATAGCTTGAAATTAGCAATAAGCGTAGCATTTGAATCTAATTAATTAATAAACTGAATTTTTATATTTTTAAACCAAAAAACCAGTATTTTTCTCTTTAAAAGGAGACGTTGGGGATTCCTCTAATCCACAGGAACCTTGGACGGACTGAGCTTAACCCCGGCTTAAAGGAAAAGTCGGTCACAAATGGCGCCCGAGCAGGGACTCTAAAATACGAGGTCACAAATAATTAAAGCATACGAGGACAATGACAAAGGATTCACTGGTGAACACACAGAGAAAACCAACAATTACGTGAATTATATGGTGTTTCCACCAAACACAAACACCGTGTTTGCAGGTTTTGTGTTTGAAAAAGCCGCAAGTGTATGCAAACCCAAAGCAAACACGCTTTGAAAAGGGGTTTGAAATGGGTTTGGGTTATGAAATTTGTATGAGATTTTCTAATGGTGTTTTGTTTGCTTCTAAACACGCTAAGAAAACACGGTGTTTGCTTTTGGTGGAAACACCGTATAAGCAAAGATACTGGAAACAACACCATGGCGAGAGTAACGTGGGTATATTACCTCAGCCGGAAAGATCTGGTAAAATACACAGTAGAGTTCGAGCTGGAGAGCAGTGGGACGGTGGAGGAGCTACGGAAGCGCTTGGCGGGCTTCATCCAATCCAAAGGTAGTGATTCAGATCTCGAGGCTCAATTCAACGAGCTGGCACTCCAGCATCCAAAGCCAACAACTCCAAGACCGGGCGACCAACTCGTGTTACCAGGTGGCAGTGGCGTTTCAGCCGCGAATAAAACAGTCGAGGAGAACAACCCGGTCGAGACACACAAGCACGAGGTAGCCACCCAGCAACAACCATATGTAATAAACCAACCAGCATCACACGCTAATATAATGGACCGAGTACGTAAGTGGGTCTAAAGTATGACGGCGGCACGAAGCCGCTATCTTTTATCGAACGGGTGGAGGAGCTGGCTGACAGTTATGAAGTTGGTCGCGACTCCATCCCAAAAGCGCTACCGGAGCTCTTGAAGGACAAGGCGCTCGTATGGTATCGCAATAACAACAGTCATTAGCAGGAGTGGGAAGCCTTTAAAAGGGACTTCTTAAAGTTATTTCTAAGCTCACGCTATTTTGAAAATTTGGATGATGAAATTCGACCGCGAGTCCAACGACCAGGTGAGTCATTTAAAGACTACGTGTTATCCCTACAGGAACTGATGCGGCACGCCGACTACACAGACGAGAAGAAGGTGGGCAGGATATACAGAAATTCCCGGCGAGAGTACCAGCTTTACGTCAAGAGGAGTGAATTTACTAGCCTGGAAGGATTTGTGAGCCTGGTCGAGGACTACGACAACATTACGCCAGAAAGAGAAACACTCCGAACAACAGCCAAACCATTTTTACCACGAAGACCGGATGAAAGATATCAGTATATGCTAGCGGGCGAGCGAGAGAAGCAACACCAAAGGCAGGATACCACGGGTGCACAAAGTAGCACGAATAGACCACAGCAAGCGACCATAGACCCCAGAAGCGCGTGCAGGAGATGCGGGGAGAGCGGGTATTTTGCGTATGGATGCCGCAACGAGCGCCATGAATTTTGTTGGCAGTGTGGCCGGCCAGGCGTGTTGACGCGTGACTGCTGTAGAAGACAGTCGGGAAATGGCCAGAGACCCCATTAAGAACGAGGGGTGGTGTCTTCAACAACAAATCCTCGTGCATGACAAACGTATTTAGGCAGACCCAAGGGGGAATCTTGGCTGCAATCACACTAGAGGAACACGAGATGATGGCATCAATCGATACGGGGGCGACAAGGAGCTTCGTGGATGAACAGGTAGCATCGATAGTGGACGCGCGCAGATTCAAGCAAGTGGAGACACGGGTGGTAATGGGTGATGGTAGAGCACAGAGGATAATCAAGGCGGTGGAGGCAGTGATACAATTAGGCGAATAAAAGCATACGAGCGAGTTGTTAGTTTTGCCTGGGCTAGTGGACAGCGTGGTGATTGGCACAGACTATCTGGCAAAGTCGAGGCTGGAGCTAAAGTGTGGCGGAGAGACGTTAGTATTACAAGTGGATGGTAAGAAACATACAGCAGTGACATGTAAGTCCATGGTAGACCGGGAGGAGAACAAAAGCGGCAAGGAGACAGTGGGGCGTGAGCAAGAAGCCCCACTAGCAGAGGAGAGCACGGACGAGGCGGTAAGTAACTTTATTAAACACGAGTTACAGATTTTCGAAGATGTCCGGCTTGTCGAACGTGGCCACCCACAAGATAGTAGTGCGTCATGATCAGCCAATAAAACAGCGATATTTTCCAAAGAACGCAAAGATGCAAGAGATAATAAACAAGGAGATAGACGAGTTCATAGAGAAAGGTTGCATCGAGCCATCTCGTAGCCCACACAGCGCGCCGATAGTTCTGGTCCGAAAGAATAACGGCAAATGGAGACTCTGCGTCGACTACCGACAACTCAATACTCGCTCAGTACCAGATGCCTACCCATTACCCCGAATACAACACATTTTAGGCAGATTACGCAGTGCACGGTTTATAAGCAGCCTGGCTCTCAAAAACGTTTATTGGCAAATCCCGATGGAAGAAAGTAGTAAGCTGTTCACAGTATTTACGGACGAGGATTGTACCAGTGGAAAGTGATGCCGTTTGGATTACACTCTGCCGCAGCCACATTTCAGAGAGCACTCAATCGAGTCATTGGCCCAGAATTGGAACCACACGCGTTCGCCTACCTAGACGACATAATAATCATCAGTACGACACTAGAAGAGCATATACTCACCTGAAAGAAGTTTTTGAAAGATTGAGACGAGCCAACTTGAAGATCAACCCGCATAAATGTGAGTTTTTTTAAGAAAAGTTGAAAATATTTAGGTCATGTGGTCAGTGAAGAAGGCATTCATACGGACCCAGACAAAATTGCCGCCATCAAAGAGCTAACGCCACTACAGAACATACGAGAGTTAAGGCGATTCCTAGGAGTCGTTTCGTGGTATAGAAAGTTCGTACCGGAGTTTTCAAAAGTTGCACACAAGCTAACAGCAATGCTAAAGAAAGGAACGAGATGGAAATGAGGCGAAGAACAGCAGGTGGCATTCGAAGCACTGAAAAGCGCACTCATACAAGCACCAGCATTGGCATGCCCAGATTTTAAAAAGAAGTTCCGGTTACAAACAGACGCGAGCGATTACGGCCTTGGTGCAGTTCGCACTCAAGGGCTGGCCGACGAAGATCGGGTGATAGCATACGCGAGCCGCCGGCTGAATAAAGCCGAAACAAACTACTCGGCAACGGAGAAGGAGTGTCTAGCCATCGTTTGGGCTACTTGGAAGATGAGGGCATATCTCGAAGGCTACAATTTTACAGTAATCACTGATCACTTGGCGTTAAAATGGTTGAATGCGATCGAAAGTCCATCGGGTCGGATCGCGAGATGGGCGCTCGAACTACAACAGTATTCATTCGACATACAGTACAGAAAAGGCAAAATGAACGTGGTCGCAGACGCACTATCGAGGCAGCCTCTGGAGGAACAGTTGGGTAGTATACAGGAGGGTAACATCACATGTAAATGGTACACCGCAAAAATAGCCGAAGTAACAAAAGCGCCGGAGAAGTTCACAGATTACGTGATAGAGGAAGGACGATTGTATAGAAGAATTGGAGGCCAAATGGATGGCGAGGATGCGGTACCGTGGAAGCCTTGCGTGCCGACATCGGAGAGGAAAAGAGTGCTCAACGAGGTACACGACACACCGAGTGCAGGACACATGGGTATAAGGAAATCCATCGCATGTGCAATGATGAGGTACTACTGGCCTGGAATGTTCAGGGACGTAAGAAAGTACGTACAACAATGCGACGCCTGCCAAGTCTACAAGCCCAGCCAGAAACAAGCTGCAGGTAAGATGCTCACGCAGATTTCTGATGAACCTTTTGCTACCGTCTGCGCAGATTTCGTTGGACCACTTCCTCGATCGATACATGGAAATACGATGGCATTGGTTTTTGTAGACAAATTCTCAAAATGGGTAGAGGTAATATCGATTCGAAAGGCGACGACAGAGAATCTGATCAGAGGAATGAGGGAAAGGATTTTGGCTCGATTTGGCGCGCCAAAAGTCCTAATCACAGACAATGAAGCACAGTTCACGAGCAGGTATATCAAAAGGTTTCTACAAGAAGCTGGCATCAAGCACCAGCTAACGGCACCGTACACACCGCAAAAGAATCCGACGGAGAGGGCAAATCGTAACATCAAGAGGATGATAGCGCAATTCACTGGTAAAGAGCATAAGGTATGGGATGAAATGTTGCCAGAAATTACACTAGCACTAAATACGAGCATATGCGAGTCAACAGGCTACAGTTCAGCATTCGTAGTACAGGGTAGGGAGCCGAGGATCCCCAACGCCCTCTACGATGAGCAAACATTTGGCCCAGCGAAGAGAAGGTAGCTCTCAGTGAAAAGATGGCAAAGATGAGAGAGGTCTATCAAACGGTACCAAGAAGACAACAGCAGGCGTCCGCGGAACAAGCAAAACATTATAATTTACGTAGAAGACAGTGGCAACCGGCCGTTGGTGATTTGGTACTAGTCATAGAGCATCAATTGTCCAAGGCAGTGGACAACTTTGCGGCTAAGTTAGCACCAAGGTACAGTGGGCCTCATCGTGTAACAAACTTCGTATCCCAGGTGATCGTCGAGCTAGATAAGGTGTATAATGGCAAAAAGAGAACGGCACACGTGAGCAAGTTAAAACCATATCACAAGGCGACAATCGAAGCAGCAAGCCCAACAGAATAGAGTCAAACGCATGCATCCCGCGAGGGTGGTAAGTCTAAGGCGTCTAGCCAAGCCCCGACTGGGGGCTTCACTGAAGTTCCCACCGGGGAACAAACGAGACGGCCGATGACAAGAGCAACAACACGACACGTCCCATCGCCAGCAGCCAACCGAGGAGCGCAACTGGCCACAGCAACAACAACACCATGCATCACAATGTCTGAAATCGCCCAAATCGAAGACGAACAGACTAACTGCAACACAGTGGCGATATGTGGATCACTAGCACTCGCCAATCCAGGTCCAAACAGCCCAAGAGTCGTATACACACGGGTAAGCGCCGAGCAACAGGTGGTAAACAGTGACCGGAGCAGATGGCAAACGACACAAGCGCGAGGACAAGCCCTAACAATGAATACCGGGATCCAAATGGCGATGAACTACGCCAACAACATAGCCAGCCAATGCTACAAAGTAATGACCGAGTTTGCTTAACCTTGCATTTTTTTTAATATTTATCATGGTCCGACACATCGCAGTTTTTAATGGTGACGGTAAGTCACATTACGGCTATTGATTAATCTGAAGTTATAATATGATACCAAATGAATTCCCCGGTATACAGTTTTATATCATTATATATATTTTTTTCGGACTGCCTAATGCTCACATTTTCTCGCATAGCCTAATACACATTTCAATATTTTAGGCAAAAGACATATATGGACCACTAACCAAACGACAAATTCAGTTTCAATAACAAAATAGCGCACAAACAATTGCAAGCAACCGGCATTCCAGCATGAAAAAAGGGTCGGTCAGCCAACTCATGCAGCGGTGCTTTGCCAACAAAGCGATATACATATGTACACACCAAGCACATAGGCTACTGGCACGGTTAGTGCAAGCGGATATCGCACAAAGAGGAGACAAAAAATGCATTGCTAGCATAGCAAAAACAATAGGCTGTGGGAGTTCAGCAAAACAGCCAGCATATATATTGATGTCGATGGCATGTCCAATAATAACTTTGAACATTTTTAAATGCTCCTGATTTTTTTTCAGGACTAAAACTATGAACCTGTTTCTCTCAAATTGACAAAAGTGGCACTTACACCCCTTTACCTCTAACGGCCTCATATATATAAATGACATATATATGAATTCACAAGCAAATTATGTAAATAAGGTAGAATATAGACTTATTTGGAAAATAACTGTCCGCCTGCGCGCGGAACAGTATAAAAGGCGAGCATTTTGCGCAGTAATTCCACAAGCTAGGTAGGCATAGTAGCTTGTTGACGCCTTGTTCAACAGTGAAGGAACTCCTGGGATTTGCAAGCTCGCGAGTATCAAGTTTATGAACAGTGGTGGTTTCCTACTTCCGCTGTACGGAATGTTAGTGGTGGTTCCCTACCTCCGCAGCTTTTTCTTTAGATTATTTTGGAAGATTCGTAGTGGTTTCCTACCTCCGCAATCTTTAAGAGAATAGGAGTATTTAAGTTATTTACGGTGGTGGTTTCCCTACCTCCGCCGTCTAAAAGATAAGTGGTAGTTTACTAACTCCGCTATCTCAGAATAAGGTATTTTTGGAAAGCTAGTAGTGGTTATCTACCTCCACCTTCAAGGTAGCTTGAAATTAGCTATAAGCGTAGCATTTGAATTTAGTTAATTAATAAACTGAATTTTTATATTTTTAAACCAAAAAACCAGGGTTTTTCTCTTTAAAAGGAGACGTTAGGGATTTCTCTAATCCACAGGAACCCTGGACGGACTGAGCTTAACCCCGGCTTAAATGAAAAGTCCGTCACACTTCAGCTCCTTTTACTGTAGTGAAAGGGTGTGCTTATCCATTTCTTCAATATTAATGGAGATCCATTCTTGCTCGAACTCCACTATGTAGTCGGACTGACGAATATATGTCTCCATTCTCTTTATTTGTTTAAACATTTTGTATATTTACAGAGAAGTGGACTCAGAAGTAATGACTCAGGAAGGTCTCTGGCTTTGAAAATAAGCGAAAATTAAAAACAGTGATGCCGATTGAAATCTCTGAAGATTTAATCTCACGAATTGTGTGATAGACAGAAATATGTCTTCAAAAGTGTGTGTGAAACCGATATAAATCTCTGAAGATTTAGTATATAACAACGGTGTATATGAAACAAGTTTCCGAAGATTTAATGTCTCAAAAGTGTATAAGAAATAAATCTCTGAAGATTCAGTGTATTAATAGGTGTGTGTAGCACAAAAAAAACCTTTGAATATTTAATGTGCTTCCAAGGGTATGTGATCTCAGATAGAAGTCTCTGAAAACTTAATGTATCAACAAAAAGTGTATGTGGCACAGATCTAAATCTCTGAAGATTTAAGGTGCTTTGGGTAGTATAAACCCTCTATAGCCAAACCAGGTAAAAAAAAAAAAAAAAACTAATGGCGGCGATATACCAACAGGTTATCATAACCTCTAACGAGATTTTTAGCCAAGCTTCTCTTTCCAACTTGTGGTGTGTTGCGTTTGAGTTTTCCTACAAGTTGGCGGGACCTACAGTTTTTTGCCGACTCCGAACGGCACTTGCAAAGCAAATGAATTTTTTGCTGAGAAGCTTCTCATGGCAGAAATACACCCGGAGAGTTTGCCAAACTACTGCCGAGGGGCAACCCCGTTTAGAAAAATTCCTTTTCTAAATAATTTTTGATGTTACTTTTGCCGGGCATCGAACCGCCACGACTTGGTGTAGAAGGCCGAACACTTAACCGCTACACCACGGCGGCCACCAGGTAAAATATAAAGTTAAATTTCCAAACAAAAAAATATGAATTTTGTACGCACAAGTCTTGATTAACTGATTGATGTGATATGAAGTTTGTGATGGATTGTTTTTAAAAAGCATCAACTAAGTGAAATTTCAAAGTGATATTGTGACGGACTTTTCTTTTAAAGCTGAGGTAGGCCCAGTCCGTCCAGGGTTCTGAAAATAAAATTCCTAAACAAGGTTCCTTTCAAATGATAAGACCCTGATTAAGGTTTAGTTTATTGTTGGGATCCTTGTCCCCTTTTCTCAAAATGTTTTCTACAATCTTAGATTTAGTTTACTAACTACGATACAGGCGGCAGAGGTGAAAACCCCTACTAGATCCGACGTACGGCGGAGGTGAAAACCGCTGCTTGGCCTTCGGTCAGCGGAGGTGAAAACCCCCACTGAAGATATCTTAAAAACTCCTAATATAGAATAAAGGCGGCTAAGGTGAAAACCCCTACTTGGCCCAACAGTCAGCGGAGGTGAAAACCACCACTGAATATAAATCTCAGTAATCGTGAGGTGAGAACCCCAGGTTTACATTCGCCGAGGTGAGAACCCCGACTACTATACCTTGCTTGCCGCGAACGACTCAATTTTTCTATTGAAATGATCGCCCTTTTTTATTAAAACCTTTATATTAAGTTGCTTTCTTGTTTGCACCACCTTTTTCATACGATTTTGTGGAATCTTTCAAAGTGTTTTTAGGTACCTTCCCGTTGACCTAGAGACTTGAAACTTGGAACATAGTTCAGAGCTCCGTGACAATGCAATGTGAACGAAAAAAGCGTCCACTAGGTGGCGCATGGATCGAGATATTTCGAAAATTCGTTTATATTGAGATTCTTGCGTTCGACTTTTGACTAACTTGCCGGCAACCTAGAAACTTGAAATTTAGCACGAAGTTGCGCGAAAGGTCACAAAACAATTCTCAAAAATAAAAATTTCGGTAGGTGGCGCGCTGGTCGATATAATTGAAAATCTCTGAAACACACGGGAAATCTTGCGATCGATTTTTGAGTAACTTCCCGGTAAGCTATAGACTTGAAACTTAACACATTTATCAGAACCCGGTGACAATGCAATCTCTCATCAAAAAATTTCCAGTAGGTGGAGCACGGATCGAGATATTTGGAAAATTAGATTTCAATCAGAAATCTTGCGATCGAATTTTAACTAACTTACTGGCAACCTAGGGAGTTGAAATTTAGCATGTAGTTGCGGGCACGGTGACAATCTAATCTAATCTAATCTTGGCTTGCATCATAATGCCGCTTAACCGCCTAGGCGATTTTGGCCGTTTCGTATCAAAGCACGCCAGTCATTCCTTTTTAGCGATAACTGACGCCAATTGGAAACCCCAAGGGAGTACAACTCATCCTCCACCTGTTGTTTCCATCTCAGTCGCGGCCTCCCCCTTCCTCTGCTGCCGAATTCGGGTGTCGAAAGTAAAACTTTCTGTGCTGGAGCTTCTTTTTCCATTCGAATAACATGACCCAGCCAGCGGAGCCTTTGGGTTTTAATCCGCTGAACTATGGTCAGGTCTGCGTAAAGCTCGTACAGCTCATCGTTAAATTTCCTTCGATACTCGCCGTTGGAATCACGGGAAGGACCATAAATCTTCCGGAGAACTTTTCTCTCAAATACTCCAAGGGCCATCTCATCTTCTCTGGACACTGTCCATGATTCCGAGCCGTACATCAGGACTGGTATGATAAGAGACTTATAGAGCGTGATCTTTGTTTGTCGAGAGAGGACTTTACTTCTCAATTGCTTACTTAGTCCAAAGTAACACTTGTTGGCAAGAGTGATTCTCCGTTGGATTTCTAGACTGATATTATTTCGGTGTTAATGCTGGTTCCCAAATAGACGAAATCTCTCACCGTTTCAAACTTGTAGCCATCAACGGTGACTTAACTGCCAAGGCGCAGGTGCGCCGATTCTTTCTTTGATGACAGCAGGTACTTCGTCTTGTCCTCGTTCACCGCAAGACCCCCTTTTTTCGCTTCTTTATCCAGCCCAGAGAAGGCAGCGCTTACGGCGCGGTTGTTAAGGCCAGGCACGGTGACAACACAATTTGAAAAAATTAAAATTCCGAAAGGTGGCGCGCTGGTCGAAATAATTGAAAATCTCTGAAACACACGGGAAATCTTGCGATCGATTTTTGAGTAACTTCCCGGTAAGCTATAGTCTTGAAACTTGACACATTTATCAGAACCCGGTGACAATGCAATCCCTCATCAAAAAATTTCCTGTAGGTGGCGCACTGATCGAGATATTTGGAAAATTCGTTTTCAATCAGAAATTTTGCGATAGACTTTTAACTAACTTACTGGCAACCTAGGGAGTTGATACTTAGCATGTAATTGCGGGCACGGTGACAATACAATTTGAAACAAGTAAGGAAGTCTAAGTTCGGGTGAACCGAACATTATATACCCAGCGGTAATTTTCGGAACGGGATAACAAAGATATAAGCACTAGGAGGATTTACCTAAAGTTTTTACTATCTTAGCTATTTACCTTGCCGAATATGTCAATTTATGAGATTTTCGAAATTTTCCATATCGAAAGTGGGCGTGGTCGGGAAGAGATCTCGTCCAGTTTCATCACCTATATTGCTAGTATATGTTGTGCCAAATTTCATGAGTCTGAAGTAATAAGTTTAAAAGTTTTGACCAGTCGAATATTCCAAATGCCTCCCTTAAAGGTGGGCGTTGCCACGCCCACATCTAAACACTTATCAAAAATCATAATAGATTGATTGAGGGGTTCATCCTACCAACCTATATCATTTTAGCCATTTTCGTTACCGAATTATGTCAATTTATTAGATTTTCGAAATGCTCCATATCGAAAGTGGGCGTGGTCCGAAAGCGATTTCGTCCAATTACATCAGATATACTCCCTATTATGCCTTGTACCGATTTCATCGTGCTACCGTAATCAGTTTAAAAGTTATGACCCGTGAAATTTTCAAATATGCCTCCCTGAAAAGTGGGCGATGCCACGCCTACTTTTAAAAATGTATCAAAAAATCATAATAAAATGACTAGGAGGTTCATCCTACCAAACTATATCATTTTAGCCATTTCCGTTACCGAAGCATGTCAATTTATGTGATTTTCGAAAATTTCGATATCGAAAGTGGGCGTGGTGGGAGAGCGATTTTTTTCAGTTTCATCAGGTACACTCCCAACGATACTAGTATGCTTTGTGCTAAATATCATCGCTCTATCGTAATCAGTTTAAAAGTTACGCCCAGTCGAATTTTCAAAAATGTCACTAAATGCCCACTAAAAATTTTTTTTGAAAAAGTCATAAAAGAATGACCAGGGGGACTCAATATAAAATTATATCATTTTAGCTATTTCCGTTACCGAATTATGTCAATTTAGGTGATTTTAGAAATTTTCGATATCGAAAGTGGGCGTGGTTGGAGGGCGACTTTATCCAGTTTCATCAGGTATACTCCCAATGATACTAGTATGCTTTGTGCCAAATTTCATCGTTCTATCGTAATCAGTTTAAAAGTTACGCCCAGTCGAATTTTCAAAAATGCCCCCCTTAAAAGTGGGCGGTGCCACGCCCACTATAAAATTTTTTTGGAAAATTCATAAAAGAATGACCAGGGGGGTTCATCTATAAAATTATATCATTTTAGCCATTTCAGCTGCCGAGATATGTCAATTTGTGTGATTTTCGAAATTTTCGATATCGAAAAAGGGGGCGGGGTTATCATCCGATTTCGCCCATTTTCAATAGCAACCTACCTTGGCCAAAAAGTAACCTGTATACAAAATTTCATGCAAATATCTCAATTTTTACTCAAGTTATCGTGTACACGGACGGACAGACGGACAGACGGACATGCCTTAATCAACTCCTCTTTTAATCCTAAGAACTTTCATATATGGAACTATATATCTATCCCGATTATTTTGTGCCGTTACAAACAACCGTTATGTGAACAAAATTAATATACCCTTGTACTAGTACTAGTACGCTGGGTATAAAAATTGAATTTCCGAAAGGTGGCGCTCTGGTCGATATAATTGAAAATCTCTGAAACACACGGGAAATCTTGCGATCGATTTTTGAGTTACTTCCAGGTAAGCTATAGGCTTGAAACTTAATTAATTAATTCAATTAATTAATTCAATTTCCCCGAACCTTCTTGATTGTAGGCAATACTAAAAAGTAGATAATAAAAAGATGATAAAAAAATTTTAAAGAAAACCTTTATATGAATGCTGTCAAAAAGCAGCAGCAAATTTCTCGTTAAACAAAGACATTGTGTCGGTGACTTTGGTTTTGTAATTTTAGTCATACCAATTGTAATTAATTTTTGAAATTTGAAAATATAAAGGTGGAGTGCATGTTTGCAAACTAAGGCAAACAATTTCTTATATTACGTTCACGTTCATCCACAAACTCGAGTTTATTGACAACAACAATATGAATTAACTCAAAAAATGTCCCATAAACTTGACTTTATGGCCCAGCGTGAACGTAGTCTTAGAGCCGAAATGGAAGTTCGGAAATCGACTATCGTCTTTAACTAATTTTCTGGCAACATAGGGACTTAAAATTTAGCTGGTTGTTGCGGGTACAACAATTTCGTTGAGGACTATCGTCGATTGCGTGCGCAACTCATTAATTAGTTTGCGAACGTGCACTGCACTTTTATATTTTCAAATTTCAAAAATTTATTACAATTGACTAAAATTTCAAAACCAAAGACACCGACACCATGTCTTTGTTTAACGAGAAATTTGTTGCTGCTTTTTGACAGCATTCATATAAAGGTTTTCTTTAAAAAATTTTTTATCATCTTTTTTTCTTTTTAACTTTATTAGTACAACTTTGGTTAAAAACACACACAAATCAATATATGTTATAAATAAATAAATAATATGTAGTATATATATTACAGTAAAATAAATAATATAATAAATTAAATAAAATACTATTTTATAAGATTTTAGAAATGGCACCACAAAATATTGAATTTAAAGAGGTCCCTAAAGCTAGCAGAACAATTTTAGCAGAACATAAAGTAACACATGCAAAATTAGGTGCTCGAAAGGTGCTCAAAAGGTGCTCTAATCCTACAAAAGGTGCTCGTCAACTTTTCCCAAAAATCGATGTGCGTTAACAGTGAAGGATGATAGCTACATCAAAAGTGAGTATACAGAAATTAGGTGCTCATTAAGTGCCATAATCCGAATTAGGGTGCTCCTCAACTTTTTCGAAAAAACGATGTTCTGCTAGCTTAAGGCTTAAGCTACAGGATGATAGCTACATCAAAAGTGAGTATACAGAAATTAGGTGCTCGAAAGCTGCTCATTAAGTGCCACAATCCGAATTAGGGTGCTCCTCAACTTTATAGAAAAAAACGACGTTCTGCCAGCTTAAGGCTTAAGCTAGCAGAACACTGTGCGCTAACAGTGAAGGATGATAGCTACATCAAAAGTGAGTATACAGAAATAAGGTGCTCGAAAGGTGCCACAATCCGAATTAGGGTGCTACTCAACTCTTTCGAAAAAACGATGTTCTGCCAGCTTAAGGCTTAAGTGACTATGCAAAAATTAGGTGCTCGAAAGGTGCTCATTAAGTGCCATAATCTGAATTAGGGTGCTCCTCTACTTTTTAAATAAATTTTTCCGGGCCTATGTCTAAAACATAATTCTTTAAAATAAATTGTAATAAGTAAAATTTTTTGGGCGCAACATTCAAAACTTGATACAAATATTTTTTTCTTGATTACAATGTACAACAAAATTGAAGTTTTTGAAAATCCCACTAGGTTTCTCAACGGTCTCGGAAGCTTTTGGGTGTGCTGTTCGAAGACAGTTTTTCCGGGTAACTCTGTGTTTTCTCTCCAGAGGGTTGTTTTTTTTTTAAATAATTTAACTATTTACCTGGAGTCAAGGAACCGTAATTTAATTCTGATTTTTAATTTTGGCGGCATAGAGATGTTCCATAGTGCGAAAAATTGGGGTATAGTAAGTTATTAAGCAATAGTTTTAAAATAAATTAAAATTTTTTTTTACCACTACCGATTTCTGAACAAACTATCCTCTGGAGAGAAAACTTAAGGTGACCCGAAAAAGCTGACTTCAGATTCGGATTTAGCACACTTAAAAGCTTTAGAAACCGATGTGAAACCCTCTGGGAGTTTTTGGCTGTTGTACAGTGTTATTTAACGAGATCAACACAGAATCCGGGTGTTAGTATATCCTAACATTTTTATATCAATAATTTCAGGAGTTATTATGTTTTTGGAAGTATCGACGCAGACCTTGAGCCTTAAGTATCCTTAAAGTCGCTGCCCAGACGTTACAACCTCACTACCTCGAAGCGAAATATAGGTACGCAATACGAACTTGTTGGGGTGGTTCATTTTACACCTCCATATAGCGTGCCTATACGTAGATCGATGCAAAGCGAAGAGAAAGAAAATGTTAAGCCTCGAAAAATGGTAGTGGGGCACTATACTGCAATTTGACCTCGTCCAGACAGAAAGTGGACAGAATACGACGATTTGCAGAAAATTATGAAAAAACGAGAGCAGACACTATGCCAAGTTGTCCAAGCATGTTAATTTAAAAAAAAAAAATTCTGAAGACAATAAATAATTTTCTGTATCTAACTATATTCGTTATTTATTTTGGAGATGGGCACTCAATAGCTTAACTTTAAATTTTGACGTAAAAATAATGTTGGTCAATAACTAACCTTATATGCACCCTATATCCGCATACTAACTTTTGTGCAATTGTCATCCACAACTGTTTACGCATACTGCTCTGCTCACTTGAAAACAATGTTTTGGGAAAGTTGAGGAGCACCCTAATTCGGATTATGGCACTTAATGAGTACCCTTCGAGCACCTAATTTTTGCATAGTCACTTTTGATGTAGCTATCACCCTTCACTGTTAACTAGTGTTGGGCAGTATCGATTCCGAAAGTACTCAGTACTCGATGTTGAAAAGTATTGACAGTACCCGTTTCTTAAAAGTATCGATACTGACTATTACTACTAATACTACTATTACTACTTAATACCCGAAAGTACTCAGTGTCTAAGTAGTAATTACTACTTAGTAATTCGAAGTACTCAATACCGAAAATGTACTCGATACAGAAAATGTACTAGATAGAGATTCCACGAGTTTTATGTGGTGACGAATAATTCTTAATTTTGTATAAAGGGCTTAAAGGAATACAAATAGGAAATAATTATAAAAACAGATTTTTATTAAAAACGTCTGACGTAACGAGGTGGTATTAAGTTATATAGGTAAATACAGTAAATGTAACGAAAAAAATATATTGTACATACATGTATATTTTAGTAATTCATACACACATTTTGAACATGTATATTTAAAAATAAATTATTTTAAAGCAATTCAGTTTCGATATGAACTTGACAAAAAGTACCCGATACTTTGAAAGTACCCGATGCTTAAAAGTATCGATACCAAAGTAGTAACTACTCAAAAGTACTCGATACTGCCCAACACTACTGTTAACGCATAGTGTTCTGCTAGCTTAAGCCTTAAGCTAGCAGAACATCGTTTTTTTCGAAAAAGTTGAGGAGCACCCTAATTCGGATTATGGCACCTAATGAGCACCTTTCGAGCACCTAATTTCTGTATACTCACTTTTGATGTAGCTATCATCCTTCACTGTTAACGCACAGTGTTCTGCTAGCTTAAGGCTTAAGATTATGGCACTTAATGAGCACCTAATTTTTGCACAGTTGAGAAGCACCCTAATTCAGATTATGGCACTTAATGAGCACCTAATTTCTGTATACTCACTTTTGATGTAGCTATCATCCTTCACTGTTAACGCACAGTGTTCTGCTAGCTTAAGCCTTAAGCTAGCAGAATATCGATTTTTGGGAAAAGTTGACGAGAACCTTTTATAGGATTAGAGCACCTTTTGAGCACCTTTCGAGCACCTAATTTTGCATGTGGTACTTTTATGTTCTGCTAAAACTGTTTGCTAGCTTTAGGGACCTAATTTAAAGCACGCGTATCGGAATGTTCGTGAAGTAATTAAGGTTGCCATATTCGACATGTTAGTTTTCCCACAGCTAAAACCGTTTGCCTTAAAAGTGTTCGGCCACACACCACACTTTATCGCATTGAATGGAAAAAAAAAAAAAAGTGTTGCTACCACTCAAAAAAGTGTTAATATTACACTTCGTTTTTCTGTGCGTTGTGCAATAAAATCTGCTCGTGGTTGTATGCTATGAATCGGCGATAGTAAAGCGCTAATGTATGATAAAGCTAAACGTTCAGGCTTTCAGAATCATTTACTTTGATCCAAATATTGTTTCTGATTACAGAGTCTTAACAAATTGGTCTTTTGCGAGTTATGCGCGAATTGTGGGAGAACTAAGCTTAATATACAAATTTTAAGGAAAGGTAAAGATTCTAAGAACCCTCATACTCCGAAAGTCCGGTTGCCTTCCAGTATAAGTTATGCCGATCGAACTGACGTCAAGTCGGTAACAAACGAGCCGGTAGATGACCTAATTTTTTATGCTGCCAGCTCTTAGACATAACGGCGAGTTTAGAATGCCCACTTTCTATTTTCTTAAATTGTTTGCAGAAAAAGTTTACATTTCAGAACTCACCGTTACTGCATCCAGGGCCCAGTCTCACTTTTTTAGCTTAAAATCTGCCCTTTTCCCCGTTTAAGAATTAGCACACCCCCGTATTAGTGAAACAAATCTTTAGGACATCTTAACATTTTTTCATCACAACTTTGAAGCACAAATAAAACCTGATACTAAATTTATAATTACAGAGTTACCGGTGGTGAACTGTTTGAAGATATTGTAGCTAGAGAATTCTATTCAGAAGCAGATGCATCCCATTGCATACAGCAAATATTGGAGTCGGTTAATCACTGTCATCAAAACGGGGTGGTGCATCGTGATCTGAAGCCCGAAAACTTACTGTTAGCAAGTAAAGCTAAAGGCGCAGCAGTAAAACTCGCCGACTTTGGCCTGGCGATTGAGGTTCAGGGCGATCATCAGGCATGGTTTGGTTTTGCTGGGACCCCTGGTTACTTATCTCCGGAAGTGCTGAAAAAGGAGCCCTATGGGAAGTCGGTAGATATATGGGCATGTGGTAAGCGAATACGTAACAATTTGAATACCTATGTGTGTTTCGATTATAAATAACTAGGTTTATTTTAACCATGTAAACACGGAGAAAAATCAGCTGGTCATATCAACCAAAATATGGGTTGATTCAACTAAAATCACGGTAAATTCTTATCCATTATTCAATTCTGTAGATTCAACTACGTTGAAACTGTTAACCTTAACTAACACAGGCGAGCAACCAGAAAAAAATGTGTTTAAATCTTTTTTCCCAGCACAGATATTTACAAACTTATTTTATGATGCCAGACGGGAAGTAGTTTTATTCGTAAAATATAATTATTTATATGTTTCGAATAATTTTCTTTGAAAATAATATTATAGCGAAATCTATAACAGAAACAATGCCTATAAATTAAAGGCTTGTGCAAAATTCGACAAATTTTCAGCAAAATTATAAATATTTCGCATAAGATTTTTAGATTTAATTTTGCAGATAATTTTTAGGTTTTTTTTTTATCACGCACTTTAGTACGCCGTGAATTTTACTAGTTATAATAAGATACTCATCTCAGCTAACACAATTACCTTATCTTTGGCGGTTTTTTTTTAGCTGTGATCTGCTTTTTCCCATATTCCAATTTGTATGGAAAAGAGTAAGGGGTATAGTTTATGTATAAGTCGAAAAAAAAATTAAATTAATTGGTATGGAAGAAAATGCAGAGGACAGCTAGAAAAAGTTTCCGTATTATGTATTAAGATTAATCAAAAAATCTAAAAATTCAAGTCAAAAGTTTGTGAGGTAGGTTTCATCATAGGCTGGGGTAATGCTCAGCCTGTCCAGGATCAAGTAAAGGTCCCACTTCCTTTACTAATAAGAACACAGTGATTTAGAGGTGATATTCTAGTCGGAAACACACACACACACATCTAAAGGTATGTCTAGTCGGGCAAGGTGAGTAAGGTGACAGGGCGATGGATTGGTATTTGAGTATCGATGAATCGTAGGGAGTTGGCGAATGCCGGCAAAACGGCTGGTGGATGTTGGTGTAACGAGTGGTGGATGTTGGTGGAACGGTTGGTGGATGTCGGCGTAACGATTGGCGAATACCGGTGGATCGATTCCAAGTTACCTTATGACCGGTGGATGTCGGTGGAACGGTTGGTTGATACCGGTGAATATCGGTGGATCAATTGGTGAATGCCGGTGGATCGATTCCAAGTTACCTTATGACCGGGGGATGTCGGTGGAACGGTTGGTTGATGCCGGTGAATATCGGTGGATCAATTGGTGAATGCCAGTGGATCGGTGCCAGGTTACCGATGACCGGTGGATCGGTGCCAGGTTACCGATGACCGGTGGACCGATTGGTGAATGCCGGTGGATCGGTGCCAGGTTACCGATGAACCGAGGATGGATGTTGGTGGATCCCAAGGGACGCACCAGTGGCCTTGTGGACGGGGCAATGATCCAAAGATCACTTCTCGGCGTCCAGTAGACACTACAAAAATAATCGATAGCGGAGGGTTGTGCAGGGTAAGGTAGGCTTCTCACAAAATGGCTTCGTGGCACTTGTCTACTCTTACCATAACCGCGCTTTTGACGACCAGTGAAGCGCGAAGAATTTACTTAAGCCGAAGTAAATATAAAGCGATCGAGAATTTCATGCAGTGATCGCGAGTGGCTGCTCGAGTGAAAGCAAGCAATATAAAGCGATCGAGAATTTCATGTAATGATCGCAAGTGGGTGCGCGAGTGAAAACAAGCAAGGCCGCTTGCTTAGTGCTGGCACTCTGCCTATTTGCTTTGAGCGTGGGTGGTGGTAAGGCGTGTGGTTCGATACCCGAGTGAGGCGTGTGGGTTTAATAACAATGTGATGCTGCATAAAAGGGGCATTACAAGTTTTTATATAATTATGTTAAAAAATTCTTTAAAATTTTGCACAAACTTTTTCTTGGTTTTATTAGTTTTCATTAGGCAGAAAAGTTGTTTTTAATTTAGATGGTTTCTGTTATAGATTTCGCCATCCTTGAAAAAAATTTGTTAAAAATTTAGTTTAAATAATTCTTAACAGGAATCGAAAAATTTACATTTTAAGGCGCTTTTGATCAGCCATGTCCATCTGTCTGTCTGCATGTTTGAACGCAAACTAGATTTTGAGGTATTTGGCTGAAATTTTGCATGCGATATTACATATAGCTCCCATACAATCGATTGTTCCGATAAACGAATTTTTGGCTATAACTCCTATAATTAAACAGATAGGAGCGTGCAATTTTGTAAGTAGCGCTCTTCTTATATGTGCAATATCGCTGTTGAAAATCATTAAAATGAGATTAATTTTTCACATAGCTCGCATACAATCGATTGTTCTTATAAACGGATTATTGTATATAACTCCTGTAATTAGACAAGTAGGAACATGAAATTTCGTAGCTATTGCTTTTTTAGAATAATATGTCGATGTTAAAAATCAATAAGTTTTGACCAATATAACACATTGCCCCCATATAATCGATTGTTCAGATAAACGCCTTCAATTAAATAGCGAGAATTTTAGAATTCCCAATAATTGTTACTTACTACTTCTACTATCGACCTATCCTAATAGAAAAGACGTATCTCAAACAAAATTTTATAAAATACGTGTTTCGTCGACTTTGTTACAAAGGTCGTATTTCAAAATTTTGAAGTTAACTTCTTAGGTGGCGATATGAAGTTTTGATTGAGAGTAAAATTTGAGAAAATGGATGACGATGAAACGGAAGTTATGGCACGGAAATAGAAATTGTAGCCGACTTTCAGGCGTATGTTGCAGACTTTCAGGCGTAGGCGTTTTTCTTATTTCTCGGGAACCGCTCGACCGATTTGGATAAAGTTTGGCATTATAGATAGCATGATTCATTCTAAGATTATGTGCGTGGGTGTTGCTACTTGGCACGGTTCACAGGGTTGCCACCTATCTCATTTTTTTAAATATTGAGCAAGTTATGCCAATATGGTATCAGATGAAAGGTATTTTTGACCGTATTCCAAATATGCAAATCTCAAGCAGGGTTGCCACCTAGAGTTGCCACATAACCGCATTTTATTTATTTTTATTGATATCTCGGGAACCGCTTGACCGATGTGGATAAAGTTTGGCATTACAGATAGTATGATTCATTCTAAGGTTATATGCCAAATGTCTAAATTTGTTTTCAAATATTTGGCAAGATATGCCAATATGGGTATCAAATGAAAAGTATTTTCGACCGTATTCCAAATATGGAAATCTCAAGCAGGGTTGCCACCTAGGGATGCCACCTAACCGCATTTTATTTTTTTTCTCTATATCTCGGGAACCGCTCGACCGATTTGGATAAAGTTTCGCATCATAGATAGAATTATTATTCTTATTATTATAAGGCCTTATTACACCGATCTATTGTGTGACCTATCAGCTTATTGCTGTATGCGGAGGCTCTTTATAAATTTGAGCACCTCCTGAAGTTTTTTATTCCATATTACGAACGGATTGAGAGTGACCCTACCTAGGTAGCAGACTCTCTTTCTTGCTAACGCAATGCATTCGCAGAATATGTGAACCGGCTTTTCATCGTCCAGTTCGCAAATCCGACAAATTGTTGTATCTGACAGATTCAGCTTACTCAGGTGATAATTATTATAAGGCCTTATTACACCGCGACCATTAGTATTGTAGTATATCAAAGCATGTCACTAACAACAGCAAAGCCACACGCCGACTTCTAAATGTATGGCTGTGGAATGTAAACATTTTGCAGAGTCAACGTATTCATAATTACGTTCACTTTCTCACGAGCCCCAAATATAAGCGGCACTAGCTATAGAGTTTCATATCGCTTTAAGACCCTCATACAGTTCCGTGTGAACGTGAGCATGAATGAGTGGAGACTTTCTATTGCGTACGCAAAGGAAAAGAATTCCAAATCAATTCTTTTGTGCGTTCACGCACATCTGTCAAATGACTTCAACTCTCCAAAAAATGTAAAAAAAATCACAGTTTGGCGTAGTAATTGCCAAATTTCAACACTCACTTGCGAAGGGTTTGTGTCCCTTTGCGTTCGTACACAATTCACTGTGAGATAGTAAAATAAGCATTTCAAAGCATATTTAACACTTTCACTTAAGTTTAAATGCAGTAATATCAGAGATATTTTAGTTGTTTATCCACTTACGGATGATTTTTTTTGGAAAAGTGGAGTAATATCAACATATTACACAAAAGAAAATTGTTCACGATCACCCACGTTCACGCTCAAAAATAAGTGTATATAGGGCTTTACATGCGCTAGCCGCATATGTGTGAATGTGCGCGACTGCATTGCTAGCAGCTCCACGCTTAGTACATGTGTGCGTACTTATGTAACGGCATTACTTGCAGCTGCGAGCTGTATATGTTTGTATGTATGTTATTGACTGCACTGAGCTTCACAGCCAGTACATAGGCTTAGAAGTAAATATGTATTTAGCAAGTAAGAATTTTAGAGTTAAGAATTACTATAAATAAGACGAAATTTAATTGAATAAAAAGAATTGTTATTCTGCCTTCATTACGGCAGAGTCCATAACTATTTGTTTTATTTTTTTGATCTCTTCATGGCGATCCTTGCCAGGTCTGACGGCAAATTGCTCTTACAATAGCAATTGCCTTATAATCCTGGCAGGATATACGTTTTGAAAAATCCTTAAAAGTTTTTGTGATTTCACTTCAAAGGACACATACGTTTTGAAAAGTCCTTAAAAGTTTTTGCGATTTCAAAGTTCGCAACAAAGGACACATAAACCTTACGGCTGATCACATCGATACTTTAAATTTACGAAAACATATCCTTAAAAAGGACGAATGTCAAATATGCAACAAAAAGGACCAAGCGTGCATACAGAGTGGAATATTAAAAAAACACGTTGCTAATCAGAGGAAGCAGATCTCGTCGAAATACGTAAAATTTAATTTAATTTATTTGTATGTACATTTTATCCTAGGTAACATTAGGGCCAGTCTAACGGCTGCCTAAACTAGAAGGGCAAAATAATATTTGCCGTTTCAAACTATTTTTTTTTTTGAAAATGTGTTTTTTTTTATTTTGGAACTCTAAAATCTTGAATAATAATGCCAAATAATGATCCCATCGATCCAAATGTATTTTTGGACGAATTGTTAAAAGAATTAGATGAAGAATACAAAAGGCTTATTTTAATACAAAGAATTAAATGGTTAATAAATTTCAACAAATTAATAAAAAGACAACAGTAATCTGAAATTTTTCCTTTTGTTAGTTGAATTCAATAATTCCAATAGTTTTTTTTCTTGAACGTTGTTTATCTTTCCACATTGAACTATTGATATGTCCTCAGAGGAGGACATACAAACGAAAAAACAATTCGATAAAGTCTTTTCCCGTGTAGTCGAACTGGGTCTGGAAGCGAATAAAATAATTAAAGAAGAACAAGTCAGGCAAGGCCCTAAGCCGCTGACTTTGGAAGAATATAGAAAAAGAAATAAAAACAAAAAAGTAATTAAGCCACGCATTCCAGAGCCAGTGAGATATAAACAGAAAAGAGGAGTCAAGCAGTATAATAAAAGAAGAGAACTTGCCGAATTATATCAACAATTGAATTTATGTACAAATAAAGAAACAAAAATCAAATTAAAAAAGGATATTAAAAAATTAAGAAGTAATTTTAAACATTAAGAAAATTTTGATACTAATAAAAATTTAAAATATAATTTTGATGTCAAGTCGTAGAAATAACGGCCCACTTGCCTCAAGTGAGGAATTACAAATAGAAATAGACGAATCAGTCCTACAAATTGATTATGAAAAAGAATTAGTTTGGTTGACTAAGTTTTAGAAACAGATAGGTATGACTAGGGAACCAACAGTGGAAGATGTAAAAAACCCCACTACCAGAGAAGAGGAAATAGTATGTATGATGAGGTGGTGCGGTTTTCAACCTGCTTGTTAAAATTAAGAAAACAAATTTTTTATAAATAAATAAACAACAAATACAAATTTCTTTTGAATAATTCTTTGACAATGGGAGGACAAGAATCCAAAGTGTCTGATCCAAACGCTAACGTTGTGAATAATAATAAAAGCACAGCTAGAAATTTGATAAGCGCTGAAGAGTCAATACAGGAAATAAAACTAAAATTAAAAAATAAAGTAAAGGGTGAGTCAGTTGAAGTTATAACAGCAAAACTCCTGAACATCCAACAGCGCAGTAAGACTGCTAATCAGTATACTGCAGAGATTGAAAAATTGATAAAATCACTAGAGGGAGCATACATATCTGATGGCTTAACAACAGACCGAGCCACCAAATATGCTACACAAACTGCTGTAAAAGCTATGTGTAAAAATTGTTCCAATGATAAGGTGAAAACAATTATGCAAGCTGGAACGTTCACTTCGATGAACGAAGCTATATCCAAATTCACCAATAGCTGCACAGAAATAATGGATAACCGTAATTCATTGTTGCAAATACGCCAGCAAAATTACTTTCGCGGTAATTTCCGCAGAAGCTATCAAAGTAACTCTTACAGAGGTAACCAGCGGCGTTCATTCCCAACACGTTTTAATAATTATAATAATAATAGATCCGGGAGAAATTTCGGAAGTCAAACACGCGGTTCTAATCGCAATAACACTAGAAATGTGAGAAATGTTAACCAGATGGAAAACCAGCAAACTCCACCTCAATAAATAAAAAATTATATGTTTTTAACCTACACCTCAACAGCTATATATCCTCCAAAACAACTCTGAATAATGCTATTTCAACCCTCCTGATCGATACAGGAGCGGATATTTCAATTATAAAAAAAGGTCAAATTGACAATGATGTCACAATTAATTATTCTCAAAAACCCGATTTAAAGGGCATTGGTCAGGGTTTAACATGTACTATTGGCACAGTTACTGCAGATTTAAGAGATGATTATCTATTAATTAAACACAAATTTCACATAGTAGAAGATAATTTCCCAATCCCATGTGACGGAATTTTGGGACTTGATTTTATTAAAAAATATAATTGCATTTTAGATTACAATAAAAATGGAGACAGCCTAATACTACGTCCATATGATTACCCAGAAAACATAATAATAGAAATGACTAATAGACCAGCGGTTAATTGCATAACAATTCCTGCAAGATCGGAAGTAATCCGACAAATCCATATTGAAAATGGAAGTTCTGAATTTTTAATCCCTCATCAAAAATTATCCGAAGGCATTTTTATTGCAAATACCTTAGTAAATGCAAACCAAACCTTTATTAGAGTCATAAATACAACAGATAAAAATGCAACCATTCAAAATTTCAAAATTAACACAGAAAATTTAGATGATTACACAATAATAAATCACAAAACCGAAATAGTAGAAAATAATAAAGAAAAATTAGAAAGATTAAATAAAAATTTTCCAAAATTCGTTTCCCAACAGCTTAATGCACTATGTGCAGAATATATAGACATATTTTCACTAGAATCAGAACCCATTACCACTAATAATTTTTACAAGCAAAAATTACGTATGAAAGATGATAATCCCGTTTATGTAAAAAATTACCGAATCCAACAAGCTCATAAAAACGAAATTAGTAAACAAGTTGATAAGTTAATTAAAGATGACATAATAGAGCCGTCTATGTCAGAATATAATAGCCCAATTTTGTTGGTACCCAAAAAATCTCTACCGGGAAATAATGATAAAACATGGAGATTAGTAGTCGATTACCGATGTGACGGACTTTCCTTATAAAGTTGAGGTAGACCCAGTCCGTCCAGGGTTCTGAAAATAAAATTCCCTAACAAGGTTCCTCTCAAATGATAAGACCCTGATTAAAGTTTAGAATTCAAATTTAGTTTATTGTTGGGATCCTTGTCCTCTTTTCTCAAAATGTTTCTACAATCTTAGATTTAGTGCACTAACTACAATACAGGCAGTAGAGGTGAAAACCCCTACTCCACCCGATGTTCGACGGAGGTGAAAACCACCGGTTACTATAACAATAAAGACGGCTGAGGTGAAAACCCCTGCTTGGCCTTCGGTCAGCGGAGGTGAAAACTACCACTGAATATATCTTAAAACTCCTAGTCTAGAATAAAGGCGGCTGAGGTGAAAACCCCTGCTTGGCCCAACAGTCAGCGGAGGTGAAAACCACCGCTGAATATAAATCTCAGTAATCGTGAGGTGAGAACCCCAGGTTTACATTCGCCGAGGTGAGAACCCCGACTACTATGCCTAGCTTGCCGCGAACTACTCTCCTTTTCTATTGAAATCATCGCCATTTTATACTATTTTTGCGCGCAGACAGATCTCCACATTCCAATAAAAAATTCTTAAAACTAATACGCTTAACTTAACGGCGCATCTTCCAACTTAATTCCTACGTCCTTAAGTATATATGCGACATTTACATATTTACAATCTGTATCATACATTTTAACAGTTTTTGCACTGCTACTACTTCCTCTTGGAATGCCCACATTGCATTCCATCAGCTGTTCACTCGCACTGCCTTGATCAGCTGGGCCTGCTGTTGGCATAAATGTCGACGTCGAATTGCTTATTTACTTTGCTGCATTCCCAACGCCTATTGTTATTGCCTCTTTATGCTATGTCCGCTGCATCGGATGATCCAATATGTAGGCATGCGGGTGTATGTAGCCAAGCACTGCTGTTTGGGTTGGTGACCGACCCTTTTGCTAGTTGGAATGCTGGTAATTTGTTTGTGTAAAATTTCGGTTGTTGTCAACAAGAACATTTGCTCTTGTTGGGCCGCTGATATTCCGGTAAAAATCTTCTATTTTACAAACATACATCAGGGTGTGCCTAATATTGTACAAAGTAGATTTCATTAGCAAAATATGAAATTATATAGAGTGTATGTTCGTATGTGCATATAAGGATGAGTATATGCTTTTGTGCAAAAAGCGTATATGTGCTTGATATGTAAAATAGCGTATGTGCAAAAATATAAAAATTCATTATTCTTCATATAAATAGCTATTTCAAAGTATAAGTATATGGCGTTTGTGCATAACCGCGTATGTAATTCATTTAAGAAATGGCTTATGTGCAAATGTATCAAATTTCAATGTTTTGCATAGAAATGGATAAGCATAACATCCAAGTA
This sequence comes from Campiglossa producta, assembly GCA_964058755.1. Taxonomy (NCBI): domain Eukaryota; kingdom Metazoa; phylum Arthropoda; class Insecta; order Diptera; family Tephritidae; genus Campiglossa; species Campiglossa producta. The sequence goes on along the minus strand of CAXKVI010000006.1, from coordinate 43,409,787 downwards.
TATTTCCTTGTGTAAAACCACGTAACTCGATGGGGTTTGCACAACGGCTTATGTGTAAAAGTATAAAATTTCAATATTATTCATCAAACAGCTCGTACTTCATTTGAGCTTATGAAGCGTATGTGTAAATGTTGTGAGGGCTCCGAAGCCTCCGGATTGGAGTCCTCACACCGACAAGTAAATAAAAAATTAACTGCAGATAAATTCCCATTGCCACGGATAGATGATATACTGGATTAATTGGGTAGAGCTAAATATTTTTCATGCTTGGACTTGATGTCCGGTTTTCATCAAATTGAGTTACATAAAGATTCTAGAGACATCACATCGTTTACGGCAGACGATGGCACATATCGTTTTAAAAGATTCTCAGACGGCTTAAAGGTAGCCCCCAACTCATTTCAAAGAATGATGACTCTGGCATTTCACACAAGCATTTCTGTATATGGATGATTTAGTGGTGTTAGGTTGTTCCGAAAAACACATGATTACAAATTTGAGAGATGTATTTTCAACTTGCTGAAAATACAATTTAAAGTTACATCCCGATAAATGCTTATTTTTTCACCAAGAAGTTACTTATCTTGGCCACAAGTGCACAAATAAAGGCATTTTGCCGGATCCTAGTAAATTTGAAGTTGTTTCAAATTATCCAACCCCAAAAAATGCAGATGAAGTTAAAAGATTTGTAGCATTTTGTAACTATTACCGGAGATTTGTTCCAAATTTTGCAGAACATTCCAGAATTTTAACAAGGTTATGTAAGAAGATATTTCCTTCGATTGGACAGAAGAATGTCAAAAAGCTTTTGTCTACTTGAAGGAGGCATTAATTAACCCAAATATTTTGCAATATCCAGATTTCAGTAAAGAATTTTGTATAACAACAGATGCAAGTGGATTCGCCTGCGGCGCAGTTCTTAGTCAAGAATATGAAGGCAAACAATTACAAATTGCCTATGCGTCAAGAGCATTCACGAAAGGTGAAAGCAATAAAAAAAAAAAAAAAAAAAAAAACTAATGGCGGCGATATACCAACAGGTTATCATAACCTCTAACGATATTTTTAGCCGAGCTTCTCTTTCCAACTTGTGGTGTGTTGCTTTTTGAGTTTTCCTACAAGTTGGCGGGACCTACAGTTTTTTGCCGCCTCCGAACGGCACTTGCAAATCAAATGAATTTTTTGCTGAGAAGCTTCTCATGGCAGAAATACACCCGGAGAGTTTGCCAAACTACTGCCGAGGGGCGACCCCGTTTTAGAAAAATTCTTTTTCTAAAGAATTTTTGATGTTACTTTTGCCGGGCATCGAACCGCCACGACTTGGTGTAGAAGGCCGAACACTTAACCGCTACACCACGGCGGCCGCCGTAATAAAGCAACAATTGAAAAAGAATTGGCGGCAATCCATTGGGCAATCACTTATTTCAGACCATACGTTTATGGCAGAAAATTTTTAATTAAAACAGACCATCGCCCCTTAACATATTTATTCTCGATGAAAAACCCCTCATCAAAATTAACTAGAGTTCGATTGGAGTTGGAGGAATATGACTTTGAGGTGGAGTACATAGCTGGAAAAGAAAATTACGTTGCGGATGCATTATCACGCATAAATATAAATGATTTGAAAGACATGTCAGTAAAAGCAAGTAAAATAATGAAGGTTACGACTCGATCGGAAACCAATAAAAATTCCAAAATAAAAATATTAATAATAAAGAAAAATGGCACAATGAGAACCCAAAAATATATGAAGCGCTAAATAAATGTGAAGTAAAAAGACTAGTCCAGCTCGTTTTCGACCCTCCGAAATTATATTTCAGAAAAGGAAAGAAAATTTGTAGCGAAATAAATATTAATAATATGATTGTTGAGGCGAAGATTGATTCAGGTCAATCCTTTGCCTGGCTTCCCAAAGAAGCCGGCAATCAAAATATTGATAATTCAATTGTTGAGGCGAAAATTGATTTAGCTCAATTCTTTGCCAGGCTAATGAAAGAGGCCGACAATTTGAGAATAAATAAAATACAGTTGTCCTTAGGAGACAAATTGTTTAAAGATAGATTTACTCGAGTAAGCACATTTAAGGAAATAGGTACCAAAGTTCTCAAAAATCTAACTATAGCATTAAGTCCGGAGGTTGTGCAAGTGACAAATAAAGAAATAATTATAAATATATTGCTAAAATATCACGCGAATCCTGTTAATGGTGGCCTCCCAGGAATCAATCGAACGACAAATAAAATAAAACAGAAATATAATTGGAAAAATATGAAAAATGACATAAGAAATCATATTAAAAAATGCGTAAAATGTAGTAAAATAAAATAAATAAAAATTTAAAAGAACCAATGACTATAAGCGAAACGCCAACGAAAGCGTTCGATATAGTGCAAATTGATACAATCGGTACCACTACCAAGATCGATAAATGGAAATGCATACGCAGTCACAATTGTATGTGATTTAACAAAGTATCTGATGGCAATTCCGATTGCTAGCAAACACGCGATAACAGGGGCCAAAGCAATTTTTGAAAATTCTTAATTTATGGTTGTATGAAAACAATCATAACTGATATGGGAACTGAATACAAAAACAACGTATTCGATGAATTGTGTAAACTTTTAAAAATTGAGCACAAAACTTCTACCCCATATCACCATCAACCACTTGAACGTAGTCATAGAACTTTCAATGAATACGTGCGTTCTTACATATCTATCGACAGGGATGACTGGGATGAATATCTTAAATATTTCGCGTATTGTTATAATACAACCCCATCAACAGTTCATGGTTATTGCCCATTCGAATTAGTTTTTGGTAAAAAACACCAAATTTACGAATTTTTGCAAGAAAGTACCGTAAACCCACTATACGATAAAAATATTCAATATAAGGAAATAAATTTAGGAGATTTAGTTTTAGTTAAGAATGAATCAGGTCATAAGTTAGATAGTAGATACAAAGGGCCCTGTGGAGTAGTAAATATTGATAGTAAAAATAATTATACTTTAACCCCCTATAGAGTAGTAAATATTGATAATAAGAATAATTATACTTTAACGCACTATAACATAGAAAACATAGGTTTAAATAATGACAATAAGAATATCATAACTCATTAAAATAGACTTCAGCTATTTGAATAAATTAATTTCTTTTTGCCTAAAATTTTAGCTCATAAATTTACAAATATAAATTTTTTTTACGACCTATAAAACTTTGTATACATACGTTTTAAGTAATTAGCATCATAAACAAAAACCGACACTTATACAAATTGTACAAAAGAAAACAAATTACAAATAAAGAAAATGTATCAGATGAATAAATAAATAAGTAAACAAACATCTAAAAACATGAGTTATACAAGTGGACAACACTTGAAAATAAAATAAACAAAATTGAAAAACATTGTAACATAATTACCAGGCACAACAGAAAATTTTGTAAACAAACGACAAGCAATAAAAATCTGAAAATATCAAAGGAAACACTCATAAATTAATTGCAGAAATGTACAAGAAAAAAAACCACTTAAATATATCACACCTATAAAATCGTTCATATGTATTCACGATTTTTTTTTGGAAAGGAGGTGTAGTATATCAGAGCATGTAACTAACAGCAAAGCCACACGCCGACTTCTAAATGTTTGGCTGTGGAATGTAAACATTTTGCAGAGTCAACGTATTCATAATTACGTTCACTTTCTCACGAGCCCCAAATATAAGCGGCACTAGCTATAGAGTTTCATATCGCTTTACAGGCGCTAGCCGCATATGTGTGAATGTGCGCGACTGCATTGCTAGCAGCTCCACGCTTAGTACATGTGTGCGTACTTATGTAACGGCATTACTTGCAGCTGCGACCTGTATATGTTTGTATGTATGTTACTGACTGCACTGAGCTACACAGCCAGTACATAGGCTTAGAAGTAAATATGTATTTAGCAAGTAAGAAGTTTAGAGTTAAGAATTACTATAAATAAGACGAAATTTAATTGAATAAAAATAGTTGTTATTCTGCCTTCATTACGGCAGAGTCCAAAACTATTTGTTTTATTTTTTTGATCTCTTCAGTATTAGTACGATCTTTTGTGTGACCTATCAGCTTATTGCTGTATGCGGAGGCTCTTTATAAATTTGAGCACCTCCTCAGGTTTTTTATTCCATATTACGAACGGATTGAGAGTGACCCCACCTAGGTAGCAGACTCTCTTTCTTGCTAACGCAATGCATTCGCAGAGTATGTGAACCGGCTTTTCATCGTCCAGTTCGCAAATCCGACAAATTGTTGTATCTGACAGATTCAGCTTACTCAGGTGATAATTATTATAAGGCCTTATTACACCGCGACCATTAGTATTGTAGTATATCAAAGCATGTCACTAACAACAGCAAAGCCACACGCCGTGGAATGTAAACATTTTGCAGAGTCAACGTATTCATAATTACGTTCACTTTCTCACGAGCCCCAAATATAAGCGGCACTAGCTATATAGTTTCATATCGCTTTAAGACCCTCATAGAGTTCCGTGTGAACGTGAGCATGAATGAGTGGAGACTTTCTATTGCGTACGCAAAGGAAAAGAATTCCAAATCAATTCTTTTGTGCGTTCACGCACATCTGTCAAATGACTTCAACTCTCCAAAAAATGTAAAAAAAAATCACAGTTTGGCGTAGTAATTGCCAAATTTCAACACTCACTTGCGAAGGCTTTGTGTCCCTTTGCGTTCGTACACAATTCACTGTGAGATAGTAAAATAAGCATTTCAAAGCATATTTAACACTTTCACTTAAGTTTAAATGCAGTAATATCAAAGATATTTTAGTTGTTTACCCACTTACGGATGATTTTTTTTGGAAAAGTGGAGTAATATCAACATATTACACAAAAGAAAATTGTTCACGATCACCCACGTTCACGCTCAAAAATAAGTGTATATAGGGCTTTACATGCGCTAGCCGCATATGTGTGAATGTGCGCGACTGCATTGCTAGCAGCTCCACGCTTAGTACATGTGTGCGTACTTATGTAACGGCATTACTTGCAGCTGCGAGCTGTATATGAGTTAACGTAACATAAGTTACTGCCACCCACGTCGTCTGAAATATGATTGCACATCATAAACTAGCCGACCCAAATACCCATAAATTACTCATAATAATTACTTACAATAAAGTAAACCCGTGCCGAACATTTCCGCCCGAAATATGATCAGTCATAATTCGGCCGACCTAAATAAATTCCCATGAAATGCATTGGCGCACAACGATCATTTACCCAAGTCCGATCGCACCTCATAAATTTTAAGTGCAATGCATTTATGCAAAGGCAAGACATTTTAAAACAATTAATTTCATAAGTCGCCTGAAATATGACTACTCATCACATTTCAGCCGCACCAAGTAAAACTCACTTCAAGCGGCATTTAACTATTGCGCTATATCACAATCACACGTACTATGCTTGCCCAAAGGCAACATGCCGAGTCGGCATTCATTAAATATGGGTCATATGGAGAAATGCATTGTCACACAGTGACATACTACAATCACCCATACTATGGTTATCCAATGGCAATATGCTAAGCCAGCACTATTGGAAATGGGTCAAATAGAGAAATGCGTTGTAAACGAATTTCTCTCCAAAATGAGCTCTTTCCCAATACATAGGAATTAAATAAATTATTTTTACATAAAGAAATTTGGGTTGCAGAGCAGGCTTAATTTTAGCATAAATAAGACGAAAAATTGTAATTTAGGCTAAGTCTGGTTTTGGATTTCAATAAAGGCGGCCACGCTGCCCGAATAAATCAAACAATAAACAAACGTTTATTGAACTGGCGCCCGAGCGAAGTTCTCGGCCAGTACGCGAAATATATATCCTGAAAAGTAAAAAAGTAAGGATTCGCGAAATAAAGCCGTGAATTAAAAGTAAAGTTAGTAAAGTTCCGTACGTGCGAAAGTCGTCCTGAAAAAAAACAAGTAAGGACTCGTGAACGCCGGAAAAACAGCAATCGGTATAAAAGTGAAAATACTAGTGCTGAAAAATCAAAAACCGTGTTTAAGTCCTGAAGAAAAAATTAAGGACTCGGTTTACACAAAAAAAAAAAAAAGAAAGAACTATAGTCAAGTCCTGAAAATAAGAAAGTAAGGACCCGTTCTATGAAAACGAACCGTATTTAAGTTCTGAAAAATAAAAAGTAAGGACTCGGTTTCGTGAATCAAAAATAGCACGTAAAAATAATTAATAAAAATTACGAGAAAGACTCCACCGCATGAACATTGGGAAGTGGTACCCTAGTAGCCACAAGCAAAAGGGACGGCATTACGTGCCAGCCACCCCATGTTCTCAACAAAAAAATAAAAACAAACTTTAAAAGAAGAATATAGAAAAAAACAAACTTTAAAAGAAGAATATAGAAAAACAAACTTTAAAAGAAGAATATATAAAAAAAAAAAAAAAAAAAAAAACAATAAACGCTAAAAGTGCAGTTGAGAAACAAAAAAAAAAAAAACCTGAAATTTGACATCTAAAAGAATACGGTACACGTAACGGAAAAAATAGTACAGTAATAGTACAATCGTGCCGTATAGCCATAAAATTTACTGTATAGGCAAAATTTGCCAAAGGCTGAAACGGTTGAAAAAAGTGCCGTAATAATCCAGTTTACATATGAAAAATTTGCCAAAGGCCAAAAACTTAACGGCGAGCTAATACAACACCACTAGTTAATGTCACGCGAAGCCAGCGTAAGCCTAGTGGATTTAATACAGCGCATTGGAATTTTGTCACGTCAGGCTGACGGCAGCACATGAGTACGAACAGTGGCGTAAAAATCAGCAGCGCAACAACGCACGCATACGAACAGCAACAGCACGCACAAGCAGAAAACGCATAGTATTACACCTAAAGTAACAAAAACGAGTAAGTCATAGAATTAAGTCATAAGTATTGACACATTAATTATTCTCTGTGCACTTGGAAATTTTATCTGTAGACTTTTAACCAGTCGAGTAATTTATTCGCTAAATTATTGCTAGATTTTTGCAAAAAAAGGACATTTTAGTGGAGAATTCTGGATCTATAGACAGAATAATAGAATAATATAAAAATAAAATTTCGAACTAAAAAAAGGACAAAGACTCCTTGCCAAATAAATCCTTTACAAAATAATTATAAAATGGACGACGCTCTTCCAATAGATGTAGATAACGAAGAGTTAGATAGAATAATAGGAAAATTAGAGGAAAGTGACTTTACAGAAAAAGAAGTAAGAAATTTAAAAGATATAAAAGACATTGAAGGCAAAGTTCAGTTTATGCAGTGGATATTTAATACTATAGGAGAAGATAAAGAAGCTACAATAGAAGACTATTATAACTGGGATACTATGGAAGAGCATACTGTTCGAATGATCAGAGCTTTCGAGAAATTGTAGGTAGATTTTAAAGGACTAAATTGCTTTAATAAAAAAAATTTTTTGCGAAGGAATAAGAAATTGCTTTAATAAAATAAAATTTTTTGCGAAGGAATAAGAAATTGCTTTAATAAAATAAAATTTTTTGCGAAGGAATAAGAAATTGCCTTAATAAAGTAAAATTTTCTGGGAAGGAATAAAAAAATAGGGAAAAATGGCAAACCAAAACAATTTGATCAGGCCCCCAATCTTAAACGCCAACGCCCCTCAGGCGGCAAATGGTTCTCAAATAAGCATGGATGAGCTGAGGAGCCTAATATCAGACATCGCTACAAACATATTGACACAAGAAGGACCACGGGTAGTCCAAAATGTGCTGAATCCGAACGCAAGCTTGGCCACAGCAGTTGACCAGGTCATAGAGGAAAGGCATAGGGAAAATATAAATGAATTAGACAAAATACCAGACGTAGTAAAATGTCTGAAGGAATTTTCAGGAAAATCAGGTGAATTTAATTCCTGGAAAAAAAGCGTGGATCGTATACTCAATGTTTACGAATCAATAAAAGGAACTCCCAAATATTATGGAATCCTGAGTGTGATTAGGAATAAGATAACTGGTCAAGCCGACACAGCCTTAGAATCCTACAACACTCCACTTGATTGGCCGGCAATAATAAAATGCTTAGCGATGCATTATGCCGACAGACGCGACTTGTCAACCTTGGAGTACCAGATGACGACACTGGTGCAAGGTAACAAGACAATAAACGAATTTTATCAACAAGTATACAAACACCTTTCGTTGATATTAAATAAGCTAGGTTATGAGGGTACAAGCAATGAAACGCTACGTATGCTGACGCAATCGTACCGTAATAAGGCGCTAGACACCTTTATAAGAGGTTTAAATGGGGATCTACCAAGGCTACTAGGTATGAAGGAACCTGTTGATTTACCTCAGGCTCTGCATCTGTGCCAAAAATTGGATAATCAAAACTTTAGGACGAACCATGCCAATAATATAAGGCAATCGTACCAAAAATACCAAACCCCAGTAAGGAAATACAATTCCTCACCACAACAAGAGCAGAATTTTTACCCCCAATTAGCCCATAACCCGCAACCAAATCAAAAAACATGGCAAAATAATCGTCCAAACACGAATACAAATGCACCACCCAGGCCACCCAAACCGCAACCAAGGCCCGAGCCCATGGATGTGGACCAAAGCATACACTCTCGTAGAGTCAACTATATGAATAAACCTGCGAATAACCAAGGCCAATTCCAGGGAAAAAGACCTGCAGAATCTTTTGTGCAAAGAAATAACAAGGCTCAAAGGACCTTCCATATATCGGAACAAAAAGAAGGACATCAACTAGGAGATGAACCATCGGATGTCAATTTTTTAGTTTTATGAGCTCCTCGTTGCCCTATTTCGAAGCCAAGGCAGAGGGGGGCGCAATACTAAAATTTCTAGTGGACACAGGATCTAGCAAGAACTATATCCAACCACATTTAGCAAAGACAATTACTAAAAATAAAATTCCGTTCTACGCCAAGTCAGTAGTAGGAAACATAAAAATCGAAAACCACATGTATGCGAAATTATTCGATACTAATAAAGAAATAGAATTTTTCCTAATGCCATCTCTAAGGACATTTGATGGAATTTTAGGAAACGATACATTAAGGGATTTAAAGGCTGTAATCCACACAAGGGAAAATTACCTAATATTGGGAAATGGTAAAAGGATTAAACTCAAACAGCTTCCCTGCAAGGCAGTAAATGCCATCCAAATAAAAGACGAGCATTTATCGTCACAACAAAAGAGGGACATGAACGAGATAATTCATGCATACACAAAACTGTTCTCAGAACCGAATGAGAAATTAACATATACAACAAAAGTTGTTGGAGAAATAAGGACGTTAGATAAAACTCCTATTTATTCAAAATTTTATCCATATCCAGCTTCTCTCAAACCAGAGGTAGAGAGACAGGTAAAAGAACTGTTAGCTGATGGAATTATTAGACCATCAAGGTCACCCTACAATTCACCAATATGGATTGTTCCGAAAAAAGCGGATTCAGAGGGTAATAAACAATACCGTATGGTAATAGACTATCGTAAGCTGAATTCGGTAACGACAGCAGATAGATACCCAATACCTGAAATTTCTGAGGTAATTTCTAATTTAGGAGAAAGTAAATTTTTCTCGGTATTGGATTTAAAAAGCGGTTTTCATCAGATCCCGTTAAAAGAATCAGATGTTGAGAAGACTGCCTTTTCAATAAATAAGGGTAAATTCGAATTCACTCGTTTGCCATTTGGATTGAAGAATGCACCTTCAATTTTCCAAAGAGCGCTTGATGACATTTTGTATGAGCACATTGGAAAATATGCTTATGTTTATATCGATGACATTATAATTTTCAGCAAAACAGAAGAAGAGCATATTGAACACATTAAAAAAATATTTAAAACGTTGCAAGAAGCAAATATGAAAGTGCAACTAGACAAATGTCATTTTTTTAAAAAAGAGGTCGAATTTTTGGGATTCGTTATATCAGCAGACGGTGTAAAAACCAACCCCGCAAAGGTGGAGGCGATTGCGAATTTCCCACAACCAAGAACTTTAAAGGAACTCCGTAGTTTTCTTGGTATGTCCGGATACTATAGGAAGTTCATAAAGGATTATGCAAAAATGGCAAAACCCCTAACAACTCTTTTAAGAGGGGAAGAAGGTAGGATATCAAAAAATAAATCCTCAAAAGTAAAAATCGACTTAAATAAGCAAGCAATAAATGCTTTTAACAGTCTAAAAAACTCACTCATTTCAAGGGATGTCACTCTTGCATACCCTGATTATAGCAAAAAATTTGAATTGACGACAGACGCATCCAACTTTGCTATTGGAGCTGTGCTGTCTCAAGAGTCAAAGCCAATAGCATTTATTTCAAGAACATTAAATAAAGCTGAAGAAAATTATGCAGCTAATGAAAAGGAAATGTTGGCTATAATATGGGCTTTGAACTCACTAAGAAATTATCTTTATGGATCAGCTAGAATACAAATATTTACTGACCACCAACCGCTTACATATGCATTAAGCAATAAAAATAATAATGCAAAAATGAAAAGATGGAAAGCAGCTCTAGAAGAATATTCATATGAGCTATGCTACAAACCAGGTAAACAAAATGTGGTCGCTGATGCATTATCGCGAATACCCGTCAAAGAGACACAGGTCAATAGTTTATCAGTAGCATCAAGATCGGATGACAGTTCATCTCATAATTTGATTTACAGTATTGAAGGACCAATAAATGCCTTCAAAAATCAAATTTTTTTAAATACTGATAGTGAGCCATCCTATCAATTTAAAATCGTGTTTCCTACATATCACCGGCATATGGTAACGCAACCGGATTATTCGGAACAGATTTTATTAACAATTTTAAAAAAATATTTGAACCCGTCAGTTATAAACTGCATAAAAGCGGAGGAGCCTGTCATGGGAAAAATACAAATACTTTACCCTCTACATTTTAGTAATTTCAAAATAAGATTTACACAAAGAATGGTGGAGGACATAACCAGTAACCATAGACAGCAGGAGATAATAATTAAGGAACACAACAGAGCCCATAGAAATTGCAGAGAAAATAAAATTCAAATTTTAGAAAAATATTATTTTCCTGGAATGGCCAGTAAAATTAAAAGGGTCATAAAAAATTGTGTGACGTGTAAGGAAAATAAATATGATCGTCATCCAGCAAAGCCACAAATTCAAGCAACGCCAATACCCACTTTCCCGGGTCAAATTGTGCATATTGATATATTGCATATGGGGAAACAATTAATTTTAACCGCAATTGACAAATTCTCAAAGTATGCAATCGCAAAACTAATTCGGTCCAAGTCAGCGGAGGATATAAAACAACCCCTAAGGGATATTCTTTTTTCCCTTGTTCCGGAAACAATAGTAATGGATAACGAGAAGTCATTCAAATCGGAGGAGATAAACTTTATGATGGAGAACGAATTTGGTATAGAAATTTACCGAACGGCACCATATACGAGTTGCTCTAATGGACAGGTGGAACGATTTCATTCCACTCTCCAAGAAATAATGCGATGCCTACAACGCGAAAAAGCTCACCAGTCTTTCATTGAACTTCTAGAAAGATCAATCAAAGAGTATAATTATACAATACATTCCACAACAGGGAAAAGGCCAATGGAAATATATTTTGGCAGAAGAGTCTGCAGTGACCCTTCACTATTAGATAAACATAGATTGGAAACAACAAATAAAATTAAGGAGAAGCAAATCACAGATCTTGCTTACCACAACAAGAATAGAGTATCATTAAAGCAATATAACCAAGGAGACCAAATTTACGTTAAAATAAATAAAAGATTAGGGAATAAACTTACACCTAGATATAAGAAAGAGGTAGTCGCTCAAAACTACAACACTACAGTTAAAACACAATCAGGGAGAATAGTCCATAAAAATAATATCAAACAGAGTTGAATATTACCTTTTTCCATATTTTTTTTTTTTTTTTCTCTCTCTTTTTTAGTTCTACGACCACAATATTTTTTAAACCTCAGAAGTCAACATGAAGACGAAAATCACCATTCAAATAATTTTTGCAATAATATTTACGATTAAAGCGCAACAAATCGATATCCAAGACCTAACAAATAATAATGGATATATACCAATAAAAATCGGAGAGCAACGAACCATTAATCACTACGATAAAATTCTCCATTTTATCAACTTAACAACATATGATGAAACCATTTCATTAATTGCAGAAAACATTAAAACCCTGAAGGCAACTTCCTTCGAGGATGAACAATTATTGGAAACCTTAGACAGGAATTTTATTTTATTAAAAGCAAAAGTAGATTATTTACAACCACATTTTAAAACAAAGCGAGGTTTAGTTAACGTACTGGGTAAGGGATTAAAATATATAGCAGGTACAATGGACAGTGATGACGAAAACCAAATAGCCAATACATTAAGTAGAATGCAGGGCAATGTGCAAGACACGACGGACAATATAAACAATATAATTTACAACAACAAATTCTTAGCTAATCAAATTGATGATATCACTATGCACATAAATAAACAACAAAACCTCATACAAATTTACATAAATGAATTTAGAAAAACAACACAAAATAAAATCAGGACGTTAGAAGACGATTTGCAATTTATGCAGCACACTTACCAAATAAATAATGATATAACCCTTTTGCAAAACCATATAAATGATATTGGACAAATAATTTTTTCTAGTAAAATAGGCATAATCCCCACAGACATCCTAACGCAAACTGAACTCAGCCTTATTCATGACTTTGATAGTTATAGGGACATAAAGATAGCAGTTATTTTTCAAAATAATAACATTATAATAACTATATTAATTCCACAATTTTCCTCTAATATTCTTTCCAAAATAAAATTTGTACCAATTCCAAATGTTAACAATATGTCAATAATATTAGATGATTATCAAATTTTGTTAGACGAAAGTAACAATGTATATAACACATTTGTAGAAGACAACATGGAAAAAAATTTAAAAATTTTCGAAGATGAATGCATTATAAATATTTTGAAACTTAAAGAAGCTAGCTGTAAGTTAGGTCTAGCGTCTAAAACAAGTATTGTCGAAGTAATACCAGGAATATTAATATTTAAAAATTTCAATTCAGATATTGACCATAATTGCAATAATTTAAAAATTAAACAAATAGGAACTTTTATAATTAAATTTGAAAATTGTAAATTAATAATTGCAAATAATACATACGAGAATAATAAAATTAAAATGTACGACACATTTGTCTTACCCAGCAAAATTACAAAAATTAAAGAAAACTCTAATTTCACAACAACTGAGCTAAAATTAGAAAAACTATATATTGAACAAGTAAAACAAAAGGAGCATATTAAGTTCTTAGTAGACAAAAATAAAAATGTACACCTAATTAGTTTAAGTTCAGACCTACTAATTACATTCATTATCATTATGTCAATCTTTATTTTCATATACATTTACAAATATAAAATTAAATTCTATATATCGCCTGAACTGCAATTGCCAACGCGAAACACCGCAACCATGACAAGTGGTCCATTTTTGCAACTAAAAACCAATTCGTAATAATTTTTTAATCAGTTAGAATTTTTTATGTCGATTGCGGACACTCGACTTAAGAGGGGAAGAGTTAACGTAACATAAGTTACTGCCACCCACGTCGTCTGAAATATGATTGCACATCATAAACTAGCCGACCCAAATACCCATAAATTACTCATAATAATTACTTACAATAAAGTAAACCCGTGCCGAACATTTCCGCCCGAAATATGATCAGTCATAATTCGGCCGACCTAAATAAATTCCCATGAAATGCATTGGCGCACAACGATCATTTACCCAAGTCCGATCGCACCTCATAAATTTTAAGTGCAATGCATTTATGCAAAGGCAAGACATTTTAAAACAATTAATTTCATAAGTCGCCTGAAATATGACTACTCATCACATTTCAGCCGCACCAAGTAAAACTCACTTCAAGCGGCATTTAACTATTGCGCTATATCACAATCACACGTACTATGCTTGCCCAAAGGCAACATGCCGAGTCGGCATTCATTAAATATGGGTCATATTGTCACACAGTGACATACTACAATCACCCATACTATGGTTATCCAATGGCAATATGCTAAGCCAGCACTATTGGAAATGGGTCAAATAGAGAAATGCGTTGTAAACGAATTTCTCTCCAAAATGAGCTCTTTCCCAATACATAGGAATTAAATAAATTATTTTTACATAAAGAAATTTGGGTTGCAGAGCAGGCTTAATTTTAGCATAAATAAGACGAAAAATTGTAATTTAGGCTAAGTCTGGTTTTGGATTTCAATAAAGGCGGCCACGCTGCCCGAATAAATCAAACAATAAACAAACGTTTATTGAACTTATGTTTGTATGTATGTTATTGACTGCACTGAGCTTCACAGCCAGTACATAGGCTTAGAAGTAAATATGTATTTAGCAAGTAAGAATTTTAGAGTTAAGAATTACTATAAATAAGACGAAATTTAATTGAATAAAAAGAATTGTTATTCTGCCTTCATTACGGCAGAGTCCAAAACTATTTGTTTTATTTTTTTGATCTCTTCATGGCGATCCTTGCCAGGTCTGACGGCAAATTGCTCTTACAATAGCAATTGCCTTATAATCCTGGCAGGATATACGTTTTGAAAAATCCTTAAAAGTTTTTGTGATTTCACTTCAAAGGACACATACGTTTTGAAAAGTCCTTAAAAGTTTTTGCGATTTCAAAGTTCGCAACAAAGGACACATAAACCTTACGGCTGATCACATCGATACTTTAAATTTACGAAAACATATCCTTAAAAAGGACGAATGTCAAATATGCAACAAAAAGGACCAAGCGTGCATACAGAGTGGAATATTAAAAAAACACGTTGCTAATCAGAGGAAGCAGATCTCGTCGAAATACGTAAAATTTAATTTAATTTATTTGTATGTACATTTTATCCTAGGTAACATTAGGGCCAGTCTAACGGCTGCCTAAACTAGAAGGGCAAAATAATATTTGCCGTTTCAAACTATTTTTTTTTTTTTGAAAATGTGTTTTTTTTTATTTTGGAACTCTAAAATCTTGAATAATAATGCCAAATAATGATCCCATCGATCCAAATGTATTTTTGGACGAATTGTTAAAAGAATTAGATGAAGAATACAAAAGGCTTATTTTAATACAAAGAATTAGATGGTTAATAAATTTCAACAAATTAATAAAAAGACAACAGTAATCTGAAATTTTTCCTTTTGTTAGTTGAATTCAATAATTCCAATAGTTTTTTTTCTTGAACGTTGTTTATCTTTCCACATTGAACTATTGATATGTCCTCAGAGGAGGACATACAAACGAAAAAACAATTCGATAAAGTCTTTTCCCGTGTAGTCGAACTGGGTCTGGAAGCGAATAAAATAATTAAAGAAGAACAAGTCAGGCAAGGCCCTAAGCCGCTGACTTTGGAAGAATATAGAAAAAGAAATAAAAACAAAAAAGTAATTAAGCCACGCATTCCAGAGCCAGTGAGATATAAACAGAAAAGAGGAGTCAAGCAGTATAATAAAAGAAGAGAACTTGCCGAATTATATCAACAATTGAATTTATGTACAAATAAAGAAACAAAAATCAAATTAAAAAAGGATATTAGAAAATTAAGAAGTAATTTTGAACATTAAGAAAATTTTGATACTAATAAAAATTTAAAATATAATTTTGATGTCAAGTCGTAGAAATAACGGCCCACTTGCCTCAAGTGAGGAATTACAAATAGAAATAGACGAATCAGTCCTACAAATTGATTATGAAAAAGAATTAGTTTGGTTGACTAAGTTTTAGAAACAGATAGGTATGACTAGGGAACCAACAGTGGAAGATGTAAAAAACCCCACTACCAGAGAAGAGGAAATAGTATGTATGATGAGGTGGTGCGGTTTTCAACCTGCTTGTTAAAATTAAGAAAACAAATTTTTTATAAATAAATAAACAACAAATACAAATTTCTTTTGAATAATTCTTTGACAATGGGAGGACAAGAATCCAAAGTGTCTGATCCAAACGCTAACGTTGTGAATAATAATAAAAGCACAGCTAGAAATTTGATAAGCGCTGAAGAGTCAATACAGGAAATAAAACTAAAATTAAAAAATAAAGTAAAGGGTGAGTCAGTTGAAGTTATAACAGCAAAACTCCTGAACATCCAACAGCGCAGTAAGACTGCTAATCAGTATACTGCAGAGATTGAAAAATTGATAAAATCACTAGAGGGAGCATACATATCTGATGGCTTAACAACAGACCGAGCCACCAAATATGCTACACAAACTGCTGTAAAAGCTATGTGTAAAAATTGTTCCAATGATAAGGTGAAAACAATTATGCAAGCTGGAACGTTCACTTCGATGAACGAAGCTATATCCAAATTCACCAATAGCTGCACAGAAATAATGGATAACCGTAATTCATTGTTGTAAATACGCCAGCAAAATTACTTTCGCGGTAATTTCCGCAGAAGCTATCAAAGTAACTCTTACAGAGGTAACCAGCGGCGTTCATTCCCAACACGTTTTAATAATTATAATAATAATAGATCCGGGAGAAATTTCGGAAGTCAAACACGCGGTTCTAATCGCAATAACACTAGAAATGTGAGAAATGTTAACCAGATGGAAAACCAGCAAACTCCACCTCAATAAATAAAAAATTATATGTTTTTAACCTACACCTCAACAGCTATATATCCTCCAAAACAACTCTGAATAATGCTATTTCAACCCTCCTGATCGATACAGGAGCGGATATTTCAATTATAAAAAAAGGTCAAATTGACAAAGATGTCACAATTAATTATTCTCAAAAACCCGATTTAAAGGGCATTGGTCAGGGTTTAACATGTACTATTGGCACAGTTACTGCAGATTTAAGAGATGATTATCTATTAATTAAACACAAATTTCACATAGTAGAAGATAATTTCCCAATCCCATGTGACGGAATTTTGGGACTTGATTTTATTAAAAAATATAATTGCATTTTAGATTACAATAAAAATGGAGACAGCCTAATACTACGTCCATATGATTACCCAGAAAACATAATAATAGAAATGACTAATAGACCAGCGGTTAATTGCATAACAATTCCTGCAAGATCGGAAGTAATCCGACAAATCCATATTGAAAATGGAAGTTCTGAATTTTTAATCCCTCATCAAAAATTATCCGAAGGCATTTTTATTGCAAATACCTTAGTAAATGCAAACCAAACCTTTATTAGAGTCATAAATACAACAGATAAAAATGCAACCATTCAAAATTTCAAAATTAACACAGAAAATTTAGATGATTACACAATAATAAATCACAAAACCGAAATAGTAGAAAATAATAAAGAAAAATTAGAAAGATTAAATAAAAATTTTCCAAAATTCGTTTCCCAACAGCTTAATGCACTATGTGCAGAATATATAGACATATTTTCACTAGAATCAGAACCCATTACCACTAATAATTTTTACAAGTAAAAATTACGTATGAAAGATGATAATCCCGTTTATGTAAAAAATTACCGAATCCAACAAGCTCATAAAAACGAAATTAGTAAACAAGTTGATAAGTTAATTAAAGATGACATAATAGAGCCGTCTATGTCAGAATATAATAGCCCAATTTTGTTGGTACCCAAAAAATCTCTACCGGGAAATAATGATAAAACATGGAGATTAGTAGTCGATTACCGATGTGACGGACTTTCCTTTTAAAGCTGAGGTAGACCCAGTCCGTCCAGGGTTCTGAAAATAAAATTCCCTAACAAGGTTCCTCTCAAATGATAAGACCCGGATTAAAGTTTAGAATTCAAATTTAGTTTATTGTTGGGATCCTTGTCCTCTTTTCTCAAAAGGTTTCTACAATCTTAGATTTAGTTCACTAACTACAATACAGGCCGCAGAGGTGAAAACCCCTACTCGACCCGACGTTCGACGGAGGTGAAAACCACCGCCTACTATAACGATAAAGACGGCTGAGGTGAAAACCCCTGCTTGGCCTTCGGTCAGCGGAGGTGAAAACCACCACTGAATATATCTTAAAACTCCTGATCTAGAATAAAGGCGGCTGAGGTGAAAACCCCTGCTTGGCCCAACAGTCAGCGGAGGTGAAAACCACCACTGAATATAAATCTCAGTAATCGTGAGGTGAGAACCCCAGGTTTACATTCGCCGAGGTGAGAACCCCGACTACTATGCCTAGTTTGTCGCAAACGACTCTCTTTTTCTATTGAAATCATTGCCCTTTTATACTATTTTTGCGCGCAGGCAGACTTCCAAATTCCAATAAAATGCTTAAAACTAATTCCCTTAACTTAACGGCGCATCTTCCAACTTAATTCCTACGTCCTTAAGTATATATGCGACATTTACATATTTGCAATTGGTATCATACGTTTTAACAGTTTTTTTCACTGCTACTACTTGCTCTTGGAATGCCCCCATTGCCTTCCATCAGCTGTTCGCTCGCACTGCCTTGATCAGCTGGGCCTGCTGTTCACATAAATATTGGTGACGTCAATATGTATAAGATATTTGTTCATTTTGCTGCATTCCCAACACCTATTGTTTTTGCCGTGCTAACAATGCATTTTCCTTCTCTTCTTTATGCTATGTCCGGTGCATCGGATGATCCAATATGTAGGCATGCGGGTGTATGTAGCCAAGCAAAGCTGTTTGGGTTGGTGACCGACCCTTTTGCTAGTTGGAATGCTGGTAATTTGTTTGTGTAAACTTTCGGTTGTTGTCAACAAGAATATTTTCTGATGTTAGGCCGCTGATAAATTCCGGTAAATATCTTCTATTTTACAAACATACATCAGGGTGTGCCTAATATTTTCCAAATTAGATTTCATTAGCAAATTATGAAATTATGTAGATTGTATGTTTGTATGTACATATAAGAGTGGGTATATGGTTTTGTGCAAAAGCGTGTATGTGCTTGATGTGTAAAATGGCGTATGTGCAGAAATATAAAAATTCATTATTCTTCATATAAATGGCTATATGAAAGTATAAGTATATGGCGTTTGTGCATAACCGCGTATGTACTTCATTTAAGAAATGGCTTATGTGCAAAAGCATCAGATCTCAATGTTTTGCATAAAAATGAATAAGTATAATATCTTGTGTAAAACCACGTAACTCGGTGGGGTTTGCAAAACGGCTTATGTGTAAAGGTATAAAATTTCAAACAGCTCGTACTTCATTTGAGCTTATGTATAAATGTTGTGAGGGCTCCGAAGCCTTCGGATTAGGGTCCTCACACTCCCCCCTCACCTACCGCAATAAGACTTCTTATTATTTGAAATAAGGCTTGTTGTAACCGTATTCTTCCATGTTGGCGCTGGGCCCTTCGTATTTAAGGCTGAAATTTCCAGTATTACTAAACTAGTTGGTTATGTGCACAGTATTCTACGTGCAAAATATAAAAAGTAGTTGTATTTCATTATTTACTTTAAAATTCGAGAAAAATGTTATTTTGTTGGTCTATGTGCATAAGTTACCGTTTGTGATCGCTATTGTATGGATCACATTATACTTGGTACATTGATGAAAACTCTAGTGCCCTGTGTCTGAGGGGCTGCTTTGTTGTGTTTATCATTGGCGTGTTACGTGTTTTTGGGTTTTTCGTGCGCGTCCTAAATTGGAAGGACACGAAATAATCGGTTATTTCGCGGTTTTGTTGGTTGGCCATGTTATTGGCGTACTCCGCCGCCATTTGCATCCCGATTTCTATTGTCGATGCTTCACCCTGTATCTCTTCGACGATCAATTGTTCGTTTTCCGGTGGGAATTCTACTTGTGGACTACTTGTTGGTAACTCCCTTATCGATGATGAGCCACATCTCACTACTTTATTAGAGTCTCTTTGCTGTCGCGCTCTTAGCATTTGCAATGCTACTTTGGATGTCGATGGTTGCTCTGACTCGTGTGGCGCCTCTGGTTTCTCAGGATCTTTGGTGTTCGTGGTTTCTTTAAACCTTACTCTTCGCTGAGTTATGCTTTGCCTGTTTTTGCTACTCGATTGCTGCTTGCGTGTTTCCCTCTGGTCTGGACTCTGCTCCTGCGCGTCCTCTCGTGGTACTTCAACCTGGTGGTAGGCCTTCAGTTCGCTTACGTGTACTGTCCTCCTTCTGCCTTTGTGCAATTTGTCTAACACTACGATCACCGGTGACATGAAATTCACTACTCTATGTGGGCCACTGTATTTGGGTGCTAGCTCTTTCACCAATACTAGGTCGCCTAAAGCCGGTTGCCATTGCCTTCTGCGTACGTCGCAATGCCTTTCCTTCTGCTTACGCCGCACCATGTTGTACATTTCCTTCTTTGGCTTGTAAATCTGGCATGCGTGACACTGCTGGACATACTTTCTCACATCTCTAAACATACCTGGCCAATAATATCGTGTGATTGCCCGAGCAATCGTCTTGCGGATTCCTATATGTCCGGTACTTGGTGCGTCGTGAATTTTACTTAGCACTCTTCGCCTTTCTGGTGTTGGTACGCACAACTTCCATGGGACTGAATCCTCACCCTCCATTCGGCCAACTATTCGTCTATATAACTTTCCCTCGTGGATGACATAGTCGTTGAGTTGTTCGAGCATCTTCGTTAGCGCTGCTACCTTTGCGGAATACCAATTACAATAAGTGTCATCTGGTTTCGCGGTCATGCTTCCACACTGCTCCGGTTGGGTAATTGCTTCTTTTATCTTCGGGTTCTTGGGGAAATATTGCTGTTTAATGGGGCGGTCATCTCTCGTGACTGTCTGGTGCCCGGCAACATTTAACACTCGCGACCTCTCTGTAATTATCTTAAATTCTGTTTTAGCAAGATCACTCACCACGATATCCTTGGTACTCAGTGCTCCTCTGCTGTGTTCGGGCCTTGCGCTCGGATTGGTGTCGTTAGTCACTTCCACCACCGCTGTGCACCTTGCTATACTCTGCTTGCGATCCTCTGTTCGTAATACTATCGTTTGTTCACCGCACCTTAACTCCATGTTTGCCTTTTCCATATAGTCTGTTCCAATCACCACCTCATCAGCTAGCCCTGGTAATACTAGTAGCTCAGTTGGGTGCACCTGGTCGCCCAGCTTTACTTCCGCTTCTTTTGCTTTCATCACACTCTTCGCTCTGCCATCGCCCATCACCACTCTCGTATCTACTTCTCTAGACTGACGTACATCCAGTTTCGTCGCCATCGACTCGCTTACAAAACTCCGTGTTGCTCCTGTATCGATTGCTGCTGTGGCCTCTCTGCCATCTACCTTTACTGTCGCCAGGATTCGCCCTTGTTGTTGTTTGAATATGTTTGCTTTTGTTGTTGGATGCGAGGCTAAATTGTGTGAGACCCCACTCCTCGCGGCTAATGGGGCCTCCTGTCGTTTCCCTGTTGCCTACGACAGCAATCTCGAGTTAATACACCCCTTTTGCCACACGTCCAGCAAAATTCGCGCCGAGAGTTACGGCACCCATAGGCGAAGTGTCCGTTCTCCCCGCAACGCCTACATGCTGTTCGTGGGTCTATGTGTCCTTGTTGCGCACTACTTGTTGTATTTGTCACTGTTTGTGTATTTGCGCTCACCTGTGGTACGTTGTCGGTTTCCTGCATATAGTGGAAACGCTCCTCCTGCCGCCTGGGTACAAACGGTCTCGCTGCTGGCCTAAGTGGTTCCCTCTCTGGTGTAATATTCTCATAATCTTCCACTAGGCTCACCAGGTCTTCCAGAGTGTTGAATTCGCTCCTCTTCACATACAGTTGGTACTCTCTCCTTGAGTTACGGTATATCCGGTTTAGTTTTTGCTCGCTCGTGTAATCGGAGTGCCTCATGAGCCCTTGAAGCGTCAACACGTAATCTTTGAATTTTTCACCTGGCCTTTGCACCCTTTGCCGGATTTCATCGTCTAGACGCTCAAAATACCTTAAACTCAGAAAAAATTTCAAGAAGTCCTTCTTAAATGCGTCCCATTGCTGCCAGTGACGGTTGTTATTTCGGAACCATACCAGTGCTTTATCTTTCAGCAATTCTGGTAGCGCACGTGGTATGGCGTTACGGCTAATTTCATAGCTGTCTGCCAGCTTTTCGACCCGCTCAATGAAGCCAAGTGGGTCCTTCTCACCATCGTATTTTAAACCCCACTTGCGTACTCGATCCATGACATTTCCACAAGTTTCCGTCTGGGGATATACGTGCGGTGCAGCTTGTATGCCCGTGTCGTGTCGTACAATATGCGCATTATTGTTTACTCCTGCTAATGCATTACTCGTGCTCGCTCCGTCGGGATACGTAAATCCTTGCTCCTCGCCACTCTTGGGTGTCGGGGGGTTGATTCTGATAGTTGGCCCGCCATCTTTGGGTGTAGTTGGCCGGGCATGACGTTGCTCTAGCGTAGCAAAGCGTTTCTCCAAATCCTCATCACCACTATGCGTTTGGATATACGCTGATAAAAGCCTGCGCATTTCTTCCACCGTACCAGAATATTCCACTCCGAATTCCGCGCAGTATGCCACCAGATCCTCGCGCTGGAGGTAGTATACCCAGGATACCTTAACCATCTTGATGCTGATCTTGTTGATTCGTAGTTGTATTTCCTCTGTGTTAATTTTCTCGTGGATCCCCGCGATCCTCTATATTACCCAGCAGAATTTTTAAATCCTATGTGTCGTTTCGTTGGCTTTATGTTACCCAGCAGAATTTTTAAATCCTCGTGTGTCCCACCTTAGTATGCCTTTGGCTTCAAATTTAACCCAGCGGATTTTAATCCACGTATGTTCCTGTTGTACTTTCCTTAGTATGCCTCCGATGACCCTGTGTGTGTATGTCTCTGTGCTTTTAGCTATTTACAATGACCATGTTTGCCTCTGTGTATTTTGACTCAAAATCCATTAAATTTGCTTTCTCTGCGTTGTTTTATTGTCCCTGCTCGGGCGCCATTTGTGACGGACTTTTCCTTTAAAGCTGAGGTAGACCCAGTCCGTCCAGGGACTGAAAATAAAATTCCCTAACAAGGTTCCTCTCAAATGATAAGACCCGGATTAAAGTTTAGAATTCAAATTTAGTTTATTGTTGGGATCCTTGTCCTCTTTTCTCAAAAGGTTTCTACAATCTTAGATTTAGTTCACTAACTACAATACAGGCGGCAGAGGTGAAAACCCCTACTCGGCCCGACGTTCGACGGAGGTGAAAACCACCGCCTACTATAACGATAAAGACGGCTGAGGTGAAAACCCCTGCTTGGCCTTCGGTCAGCGGAGGTGAAAACCACCACTGAATATATCTTAAAACTCCTGATCTAGAATAAAGGCGGCTGAGGTGAAAACCCCTGCTTGGCCCAACAGTCAGCGGAGGTGAAAACCACCACTGAATATAAATCTCAGTAATCGTGAGGTGAGAACCCCAGGTTTACATTCGCCGAGGTGAGAACCCCGACTACTATGCCTAGTTTGTCGCAAACGACTCTCTTTTTCTATTGAAATCATTGCCCTTTTATACTATTTTTGCGCGCACGCAGACTTCCAAATTCCAATAAAATGCTTAAAACTAATTCCCTTAACTTAACGGCGCATCTTCCAACTTAATTCCTACGTCCTTAAGTATATATGCGACATTTACATATTTGCAATTGGTATCATACGTTTTAACAGTTTTTTTCACTGCTACTACTTGCTCTTGGAATGCCCCCATTGCCTTCCATCAGCTGTTCGCTCGCACTGCCTTGATCAGCTGGGCCTGCTGTTCACATAAATATTGGTGACGTCAATATGTATAAGATATTTGTTCATTTTGCTGCATTCCCAACACCTATTGTTTTTGCCGTGCTAACAATGCATTTTCCTTCTCTTCTTTATGCTATGTCCGGTGCATCGGATGATCCAATATGTAGGCATGCGGGTGTATGTAGCCAAGCAAAGCTGTTTGGTTTGGTGACCGACCCTTTTGCTAGTTGGAATGCTGGTAATTTGTTTGTGTAAACTTTCGGTTGTTGTCAACAAGAATATTTTCTGATGTTAGGCCGCTGATAAATTCCGGTAAATATCTTCTATTTTACAAACATACATCAGGGTGTGCCTAATATTTTCCAAATTAGATTTCATTAGCAAATTATGAAATTATGTAGATTGTATGTTTGTATGTACATATAAGAGTGGGTATATGGTTTTGTGCAAAAGCGTGTATGTGCTTGATGTGTAAAATGGCGTATGTGCAGAAATATAAAAATTCATTATTCTTCATATAAATGGCTATATGAAAGTATAAGTATATGGCGTTTGTGCATAACCGCGTATGTACTTCATTTAAGAAATGGCTTATGTGCAAAAGCATCAGATCTCAATGTTTTGCATAAAAATGAATAAGTATAATATCTTGTGTAAAACCACGTAACTCGGTGGGGTTTGCAAAACGGCTTATGTGTAAAGGTATAAAATTTCAAACAGCTCGTACTTCATTTGAGCTTATGTATAAATGTTGTGAGGGCTCCGAAGCCTTCGGATTAGGGTCCTCACACTGCTTTTTCGTTGCCGTCATGCCCTTCATGCCCTGGGACCCAACCTAACAAAACTTACTTTTGGCTCCCAGATCATCGCACTCATCGACAAGCTTCGAAGTTATAGTGTAAGATTGCAAGCCACGTAGGGCGGCCTGACTGTCCGACATAATGTAGATTCGCCTAGAGGATAGACTTCTTCGGATGCATTCTCTGCCACATAAATCTATTGCGTGGATTTCCGCTTGAAAGATAGTGGGGTAGTTACCCATCGGTACCGATTTTTTGTAATTTGGTCCATAGATACCAGCTCCCGTTTTACCATCTTCCAGCTTCGATCCATTCGTATACCAAATCTCCGATTCGGATCCAGCATAAGGATTCCCTGTGTCCCAGAGCACTTGATCTACGATCGAAACTTCAAAGTTTCGCATGATCCTGAGTAGGAGTTATTGCATCACTTACTTGCAATATAGGACTATTTATGAAATTCTTGACTATCTTCATATGTCCTGGCATATTTCCGATTTTTAGATCGGAAATATTTTGAAGTCTTAATGCAGCAAGTGTGGCCTCCTTCTCTATCAGAATAGGGAAAGGAGGCATTCCCACAAGGCCACTTAAAGCATCAGCAGGGCACGTTCTCTTTGCACCTGTTATACCGACACAGACTAGCCGTTGCAGCTTACTTAACTTAGTTGCCGCTGTTGTAGAGCAGTCTTAGGCCACCAGAATAGAGAAGCGTATGTGACTATTGGCTTCACAACTGTATTAAATGACCAGTACGTCATTTTGGGAGACAGCCCCAATGTTTTGCCATAAAGTCTAGTGCAGGCGAAAAAGGCCCTCGGTGCTTTATTTATGGTGGCCTCCAAATGAGCATTCCATGTAAGAGTTTTGTCCAATGTTACCCCTAGGTATTTCGCTTCCGTAGAAAAACCTATGCGGCTGCCTCCTGGGGACGACTTGAACATAGAAAGCTTTCTTCTCCTCGTGAAAGGCACCAATACTGTTTTATTTGGGTTGATAAATAACACTTTGTTAGTGCACCATCTTTCAATGATGCGCAGGGCTTGTTGCATGCGATCGGATATTGTTTCTTCATGCATTTCTGTTACGCAGACTACTAAGTCATCCGCATATCCCTGTACGTCAAAGCCATTGCCCTTCAAAAGATGAAGAAGTTCGTCTATGACTAGGGTGCACCTCCGTGGATTTTCCGGGTTGGTAGGCAAATTCTTGTTTACACAGAGGGTGTTTCTTTAAGTTTACTTCCCTAATGTGCTGATATAAAATTTTCTCGATTCCCTTAAGGAGAAAGGATCTGAGACTTATTGGTCGGTATGACGATAGCAGATTTCCCGGTTTCCCTGGGTTCGGTATAAATTCAACCTTAACCTCTACCACCTGTTGGGAATATATCCTAACAGCAGGGATGATCTATATAAATTTGATAGGACTGGAGCTGTATAGTTGATTCCTTGCTACAACAGAATAGGATAGACACCATCCGGTCCTGAAGATTTGAAAGGACTGAAAGTCGATAAAGACCATTGGACCTTGTTAACATTGGTTAGCTTTGTCGCCAGGCACTTTTCTCTACCACTAATTGTCGGAGAATTATCTACTACGGGATGCGAGTCTTTATAGCCTGGTATACAGTCCGGAAAGTGAGTAGCAAGCAAAAGTTTTCATGTGCCTTCCGGCTGCTTCGTGTAGTTCCCTTCTGAGTTCTTCAGAGTACCAATGACGTTGCTTTGGCCAAGGGCTTTTTGGAGCCGAACTGGCATAGGAAGATCTTTAATATTTTCGCAGTGTTCTCTCCACGTTGCCCTCTTAGATTTTCTAAGTTCTCTTATATGAGAAGTTAGAGCCTTTGCTATAGGGGACCTAGTCTCCAGTGTCTTTAGCTGCATTAAATAGTCTTCTGGCTTGATGTCTTAATTGTGCAAGCTTTTTGTTCCACCAAGGAACATCACGTTGTATACGTTGTTTGGCTTGGGGACATTTCTCGCAGAAAGCTGTTGTGATATCTGAGTGAAGCTGTTCAGCCTATCTCTCGAGCTCCCGCCCCGTAGTTATTGGTTGGTTCAAGCAATTGCCGCGTTCTTTCATGGTAAAGCGAAATAGTTCCCACTTCGTTTTTCTCGGATTTCTGAAAACGGACTCATGGTCAGAGAAGTGACCCATGTCGAATACAATATGCTTGTGGTTCGATATTGATTCCTCCCCCGAGACGTGCCAATTTGTGACAGCGAAGGCCATGTTTTGGCTGCATAGAGTAAGGTTGAAGAACCTCACCTCTAATAGCGTTAACAAAAGTGGGTTCCTTACCACGGTTAATTGCACTGATATTGTGACTACAAATAAACTCCAGGAGATGCTCCCCCTGTTTTTTATGTTCGTACTACCCCAAGCTGTATGGTGGGATTTTGCGTCACAGCAGAGGACCCATGGGATACCCTTCTGTTGGCAATACTGAATGAGAGATTTGGATTCAGCATTTGGGGCTGTTTCCTCCTCACCCGGAAAGTAAGCTGATGCCAAAATTGCCTCTTTTTCGCCTCTTGGGGTTGGAATTTTTGCCCCAACTGCAACCAAGCCGTCATGAACTGTAGGAGCGGAACAAAATCTAGTTTCTTGTTTAGAAGCATCGCCGCCCTGGGACGGGAACCGGTGGCACATATTAATTTACCGTTAGTACTGCTTAAACCTTTTACAGAACCATGTAAAATCCATGGTTCTTGAATGAAGGCCACTCCCAGACTTTCTCTGCTGAATCTTCTGCTAAGAACATGCGAAGGAAGCCTTGGCATGGTGAAGATTCACCTGGCGGCATTTTACACGCCTCGAACTGCGAGAGTTTGCTTGGAGGGCTGACCTTATAAAGATTTTTTGCGGTCCCTATCCGCCACCGATGACTGTAGGTTGCCGCTGAGCAAAGCATCCCCATTAGATGCCTAACTTTTAAGCCGCAGTTTCACTTTGGCATACGGATTGTTTCATCTGCCACCGGATCTACAGCTATTGCAATTTCCGCCACTATGGCCCTACTTGTCCGATTGAGGATTCTCCAGTATCTGGCGTCTAGGGCCGGGGTTTGAACAGAAATAACTCTGGGGATATGCACGTTTGAGGGGAAATCGTCCTCTTTAAAATACCCGACAAAGATAATGCGACGGGGGCATCCGAGACTACCTTCAGTTTCGTCCCTCCCAAAGAATTAGTTTTGGGACGATGTCTTTTAACCACTCATCGCAGACAATTGAAAGCCACCCTTGGCGATTCGCGCAGCCCGTAAAGCGGGGACTAATAGTGCCAACTTGAAGTTTAAACACTTCATTCAAAATGGCCCTCCTTATGAATTTCAGTTGTTCAGAAGACCAGATAGTACTAGGATAATCCTGTGGGATTATGCCCAGCTTAATAGTGGTCAGGGCATCTCTAAAAGATCCCGATGACACACCGTCAGGATGAGCCGCGGTTGCTAAGGCACTGGCTGCCTCTCCATCAAGAGGAGGCATCTGCCTTGTCCTCTTTTGAAAATTTGGTGGGGTCGTACTATTGGATCGCCCTTTTTATTGGTCGCCTCCCTTTGTGCCGGGCCTTGGGGCTGTTTGGCAATTTCTAAGGCGGTTTCGTAACTGACACTCTTAGCCAGGAGTTTCTTAAGAAGGTCAGCTGAGACATAGCCCCCGATATCCCAGTAAGGCTAATTACAACCAGAGGGCGCCAGGTATCTGGAGGCCACCGTCATAAGACACACTAACGTAGTGCCATTCATCCCTTGAGCACGGTACGGATCACACTCGGGATTACGGGTGTTACTGAGTTCCCCTCTTTGGATTTTAGTCGCCTTATACGACAGGCATATATACCGCGGGCATATTCTAGAACCCCCAACCTGCAGGATTTATCATAGATAGTATGATTCGTTCTAAGATTATATGCGTGGGTATTTCCATTTAAGGCTGTTCACAGGGTTGCCACCTATCTCAATTTTGTTTTAATATTGAGCAATATATGCCAATATGGGTATCAAATGAAAGGTATTTTCGGTCGCATTTCAAATATGACAATTTCTAGCAGGTTTTCCAGCTAGGGTTGCCCCCAAACCGTATTTTATTTATTTTTTCTTATATCTCGGGAACCGCTTTGCCGTTTTGTATTAAATTTGGCATTATTAGTAGTATGATTCATTCTAAGACTATATACATGGCGGTTGCCACTTGGGGCGGTTTTTTTTATTTAATACTGAGCAGATATGCCTATATGGGTATCAAGTGAAAGCTATTTGCCACCGTGTTCCAAATATTTAAATTTCAAGTAGGCTTGCCACCTAGTCTTCCTATCTTTCTTCGTACAAATCTCTTTCCTATCCTATCATTGCCCTTTTTCGTTCTACCACGCCCCTCTTCCTCTATATCCCCTTCGTATTGGCCCCTGTTAATTAGGCCTAATTCTACCCATGTACCAAATTTAAGGAAAACGCACCATAAATATAAAAGATATTTTCGAATGGATCGTTTCCTGGTCCACGGAAGTATTCATACTTCGTTATTTCTGAACTTAAGAAGTTAACTTCTTTCACGTGTACTGGCTACACGAGGTTTTTTTTCAATTTTCCTTGCTTAAAAAATAAAATAAAAAACGAAAAATTAAAAAAGTTTTCAATTTTTGCCTTCATTTATACTCATTCTGGTATAAAAAGGGTACAATTAGTCTCTTCATAGGACATGCTCGAACAAATGTGACCAATTTATTCCATCTAAAAGAGACTAAAAAAGTAGTAGTCTACTGTTCCTCTGGGTTGATCCCGGACTAATCGCATTTTTTTCAGGGAAATACCATACGAACTTTTACTAATATACCATTTTACATAAGTAACTCCACTTTCTTGTATGAAAACACATTTTTTACTTTGATAATTTGATGTGCTAAGCTTTTTCGATTTTTTTATAGTTTTTTTACTTATGAAATTTTTAGAATAATAAAATATTGGAAAAGTATATCTTCTAAGCAGAAAATGTATTTTTCATACAAAAAAGTGAAGTTAGTTATATAGAATTAAAAATTTTGATCCCAACACCAGAATTGTAATTTTCAAAAAATTGCTTTAAAACAAATTGTTTTAAAGTAAAATATTAAAATTCATGCAAAGGAATGTATAGCAGGAGTTATTAGCTTTCAAATGTTTGTTAAAAAAATCTGTAGTATTACTACAAGCCTAACCATAATAATTTCAGTTGGTGCATGTTTTCATCTACTAATGGCGGCGAAATACCAACAGGTTATCATAACCTCTAACGAGATTTTTAGCCGAGCTTCTCTTTCGAAATTGTGGTGTGTTGCTTTTGAGTTTTCCTACAAGTTGGCGGGACCTATAGTTTTTTGCCGACTCCGAACGGCACCTGCAAAGCAAATGAATTTTTTGCTGAGAAGCTTCTCATGGCAGAAATACACCCGGAGAGTTTGCCAAACTACTGCCGAGGGGCGACCCCGTTTAGAAAAATTCTTTTTCTAAATAATTTTTTGATGTTACTTTTGCCGGGCATCGAACCGCCACGACTTGGTGTAGAAGGCCGAACACTTAACCGCTACACCACGGCGTTCGGGCATGTTTTCATCACCTTAGGAAAAATTCCAGTATCTATATATTAATACGCTAACACTCTCCGCATACAAACTTTCTCAACCCATTGTCGTATAGTCTTTATGGATAAATCCCTATAAAAGTTATATTGGAAATTTAGGATGGACTATTATGCTGTCTCGCCAAAAATAAATTTGAAAATTATAATTAGTTTATTTATTATTAAACAAAAAATAGGTCTCCAAACTCTCCAGCTGTTTTGTTATTTCCACATTCTGTTATACCCGCACTATACATCACTATTCAGCACTCTTATAAAACCCCAAAGCCACACCCATCCGCTCACACACACGTCCATATCTATGCAATGATCCAGCAGCTACCACTTGCTTTTATTTTTGTGCCAAAAAAAAACTACAAAATGTACCAAATACCAGTATATTTAACTTTTTGCCTATTGGTAAAGTTAATTTTTTTAACGATATGATTTTGTAAGAAAATTTCACAATGTTAAGATCGAAATTTTAATAACGTACGGACTTTAACTAAAGAACAATTTTACATGACACTAATACTGATTTCGTTGAACATGTTTACACCTTTGCACAGAATACTGTAAAAGTGTGATAAAAGTGTACCCGTTCTACATGAAACTGCTATATCGATAAAACGAACAAAAAACATTGCCAGTTTGCTATGCCATGTGCATGAATAATTAGGTTTCGCTTATCAACCATATTCAATTGTTATTGCAAAATCCAATTTTATTCACCAAATTTATCTGTCAAATAAAATTTTCCCTGTCAAAGCTTCAGAGGGTAAAAAGTGCGAGTTTTTTAGGAAATGAAAACATATTCTGTTTGACGTTTTACCTTCATTTTTCAAGCGAAAACGGAAAATTGAGGAGTGTAAAAAATGCGAATTTTTTTTATTAAACGAAATCAGTATAACTACTTTTTTAAGAAAAACAGATTTTCACTTGGATTATTTGATGTTCTAAGCTTTTCTGTAAATTCTAAGCAGTAAAAGCTGTAATTAGACGCTGGCAAGTATACCCGGAGACGGGTTGTGCGCTGGGTTTGGGAACCGCCATGTAAAAACTTTATTCCAATGAAAAGCAAAGAAAAGCCTCGGATGAGAACCCCCTTTAATTTTGACGACCCGGCAAAACGAAATAAGGACTACGGGAAGGATATTAGGGCATGTACCTGGAATGTCCGGACCCTTTCAAGGGATGGTACCGCTGCCCGACTGGTTGATGTCCTCAAGAACGCAAAGGCTGACATCACCGCCCTGCAGGAAATGCGATGGACGGGACAAGGAAAGACGACCATCGGACCTTGTGACGTATACTACAGTGGCCAGACACGCGGCAAAGCGCGTGGTGTAGGATTCGTGGTGGGAAAGAGACTTCGCCGCCAAGTATTAGCGTTCACTTCTGTGGACGAGCGTCTCGCTGCGATCCGCATCAAGGCGAGGTTTTTCAACATAACATTTATCTGCGCCTATGCGCCGACTGAGGAGACGGACGACGCAGAGAAGCACTCCTTCTACGATAAACTTGAACAAACTTATGATCGCTGCCCCCAACATGATATCAAAGTCGTGCTCGGCGCCTTTAATGCCAAGGTGGGCAAGGAAGGAGTCTTTGGTCCTACAGTTGGAAAATTTAGTCTCCACGGTATAACATCACCCAACGGCACTAGGTTGATTGACTTCGCCGCTGCTCGCAATATGGTCATCAGTAGTACTAGGTTCCAGCATAAACGAATACACCAAGCCACCTGGCTGTCCCCTCATCAAAGAACAAGAAACCAGATTGATAATGTCATGATTGACGGCAGATATAGCTCCACCGTTCTGGACGTGCGTACACTGCGTGGTCCCAATATTGACTGTGACCATTATCTTATCGCAGCCAAGATACGCACACGCCTCTGTGCAACGAAGAAAGTGCGAACAGTAACGGAAGGAGTGTTTGACGTCGAGAAGCTGCGCATGACACAGAATTTCACAACTCTACTCTCACACCTGCTAGCAGAGGGCAATCCTCGACCTAACGATGTAACCGAGCAATGGAAGCATATCTCTCACTCGTTGCGTACCGCCGCTGAGGCCACTATAGGGTTCCAGCGAGCCCGCAAGAACAACTGGTACGATGAGGAATGCAAAACTGCCTCGAAAAAGAAGGACGCTGCTACAAGGAGACGTTGCGAACGGGCGCAACCCGCAGTGTATGACAACAATATCGTGAGGCAAAGAAAGAAGAGAGACGCCTTTTCAGAAAAAAGAAAAGTGAGGCCGAAAGGCGTGAGTGTGAGGAGCTTGAGATGCTGTCTGACAGGAATGATGCCCGAAAATTCTATGAAAAGATCCGGCGGATGACGGAAGGTTTTAAGACCGGGGCAAGCTCCTGTAAGGACAATAATGGCGACCTGGTAACCGACGTACAAAGTGTACTTAAATTATGGAGGGAGCACTTCTCATCACTGCTAAATTGCGATGGGGACGTCGAACCCGATACCCCAATCCCTGACGATGGAAAAGTCGTCCCACCACCTGACTATGATGAAGTGAGGATAGCTATATCCCAGCTCAAAAACAACAAAGCGCCTGGAAAAGACGGACTACCCGCCGAGCTGTTCAAACACGTAGGCGAAGAGCTGGTAAAAAGCATGCATAAGCTCTTATGCAGAATATGGTCAGACGAATGCATGCCTCCGGATTGGAATTTAAGTGTGCTTTGCCCAATCCACAAGAAAGGCGATCCCGCTAACCGCACCAACTACCGCGGAATCAGTCTTCTTAATATCGCATATAAGGTTCTTTCTAGCGTGTTGTGTGAAAGGCTGAAGCCCATCGTAGACAAACTGATTGGACCTTATCAGTGTGGCTTTAGACCTGGTAAGTCTACCATCGACCAGATTTTCACGATACGCCAAATCCTGGAGAAGACCCATGATAAAAGAATCGACACACACCATCTCTTTGTCGATTTCAAAGCCGCTTTTGACAGCGCAAAAAGGAGTTGCCTGTATGCCGCCATGTCTGAATTTGACTTCCCTGCAAAGCTTATACGGCTTTGCCAAATGACGTTGAGCAATACCAACAGCTCCGTCAGAATCGGGACCTCTCTGAGCCATTTGAAACCAAACGAGGCTTCAGACAGGGCGACTCCCTTTCGTGCGACTTCTTCAATCTGATGCTGGAGAAGATAATTCGAGCAGCAGAGCTAAACCGCAATGGTACAATCTTTTACAAGAGCGTGCAATTGCTGGCGTATGCCGATGATATTGATATCATTGGCCTTAATAACCGCGCCGTAAGCGCTGCCTTCTCTGGACTGGTTAAGGATAACGAAGTATTTGCTGTCATCAAAGAAAGAATCGGCGCACCTGCGCCTTGGCAGCCATATCACTGTTGATAGTTACAAATTTGAAACTGTGAGGGACTTCGTCTATTTGGGAACCAGTATCAACACCGAAAATAATATCAGTCTAGAAATCCAACGGAGAATCACTCTTGCCAACAAGTGCTGCTTTGGACTGAGTAGGCAATTGAGAAGTAAAGTCCTCTCTCGAAGAACAAAGATCACGCTCTATAAGTCTCTCATCATACCTGTCCTGATGTATGGCTCAGATTCATGGACAATTTCAAGAAAAGATGAGATGGCCCTTGGAGTATTTGAGAGAAAAGTTCTCTGGAAGATTTGTGGTCCTTCCCGTGATGCCAACGGCGAGTATCGAAGGAAATTTAACGATGAGCTGTACGAGTTCTACGCAGATCTGACCATAGTCCAGCGAATTAATGCCCAAAGACTCCGCTGGCTGGGCCATGTTATGCGAATGGACAAAGAAGCTCCAGCACAGAAGGTTTTCCTATCGTCGCCTGAATTCGGCAGCAGAGGAAGGGGGAGGCCTCGACTGAGATGGAAACAACAGGTGGATGACTTGAAATCCCTTGTGGTTTCCAATTGGCGTCAGTTATCGCTAAAAAGGAATGACTGGCGTGCTTTGATATGCGACGCCCAAAATCGCTTAGGCGGTTAAGCGCCAATAAATGATGATGATGAAGTATAAGTATAATTGAAACAGTTTTCAATTTTTGCCCCCACCGAGAATCGAAGTCAGGTGTCCTGCAAGTAGTATCCATTTGTTCCCATTCTGGTATAAAATGGGTACAATTAGTCTCTTCATAGAACATGCTCGAACAACTGTGACCAATTTATTCCATTGAAAAGAGACTAAAAAAGTAGTAGTCTAC
The DNA here is from genome assembly GCA_964058755.1 of Campiglossa producta. NCBI lineage: Eukaryota > Metazoa > Arthropoda > Insecta > Diptera > Tephritidae > Campiglossa > Campiglossa producta. The sequence continues at coordinate 43,375,309 of CAXKVI010000006.1, read as the reverse complement.
TGTTCCTCTGGGTTGATCCGAGACTAATCGCATTTTTTGCAGGGAAATACCATACGAACTTTTACTAATGTACCTTTTTACATAAGTAACTCCACTTTTTTGTATGAAAACACATTTTCTACTTTGATAAATGTGCTAAGCTTTTTCGATTTTTAAATAATTGTTTACTTGTGAAATTTTTAGAGAAATAAAATATTGTAAAAGTATTTTTTCTAAGCAGAAAATATATTTTTTTCATACAGTTGAAGATTGCCAGAAAAATATCCCAAATTTTCTCATTTAAAGCAAAGCTGTAATTAGACTCTGGCAAGTATAAGAATAATTGACAGAACTCTGATTTTTTTTCAACTTTCCTTGCTTAAAAATAAAGAAAAACGAAAAATTAAAAAAAAAAAAAAAACACCCTTGGGGTTTCCAATTGGCGTCAGTTATCACTAAAAAGGAATGACTGGCGTGCTTTGATGTGCAACGGCCAAAATGCCTCCACCGAGAATCGAAGTCAGGTGTCCTGCAAGTAGTATACATTTAGACCCATACTGGTATAGAAAGGGTACAATTAGTCTCTTCATAGGACATGCTCGAACAAAAGTGACCAATTTATTCCATCTAAAAGAAAATAAAAAAGTAGTAGTCCACTGTTCCTCTGGGTTGATCCCGGACTAATCGCATTTTTTGCTATTTCCCTGCTAATTCATGCAAAGGAATGTAAAGCAGGAGTTATTAGCATTCAAATGTTGTTAAAAAAATCTGTAGCATCACTACAAGCCGAAACATAATAATTTCAGTTGGTGCATGTTTTCATCTCCTTAGGAAAAATTGCAGTATCTTTATATTAATACGCTAACACTCTCCGCATACAAACTTTTGCAACCCAATTTCGTATAGTATTTATAGATGGATCCCTATAAAAGTTATATTGGAAACTTAGAATGGACTATTATGCTGTCTCGCCAAAAAAAATTTCGAAAATTATGCGTCTAATCTTGGCTTGCGTCATAATGACGCTTAACCGCCTAGGCGATTTTGGCCGTTTCGTATCAAAGCACGCCACTCATTCCTTTTTAGCGATAACTGACGCCTATTGGAAACCCCAAGGGAGTTCATGTCATCCGCCACCTGTTGTTTCCATCTCTGCTGCCGAATTCGGGTGTCGATAGGAAAACTGTCTGTGTTGGACCTTCTTTTTCCATTCGCATAACACGACCCAGCCAGCGGAGCCTTTGGGCTCCTTCGATACTCGCCGTTGGCATCACGGGAAGGAGCATAAATCTTCCGGAGAACTTTTCTCTCAAATACTCCAAGGGTCATCTCATCTTCTCTTGACACTGTCCATGGTTCCGAGCCGTACATCAGGACTGGTATGATGAGAGACTTATAGAGCGTAATCTTTGTTTGTCGAGAGAGGACTTTACTTCTCAATTGCTTTCTTAGTCCAAAGTAACACTTGTTGGCAAGAGTGATTCTCCGTTGGATTTCTAGACTGATATTTTTTTCGGTGTTAATGCTGGTTCCCATAATAGACGATGTCTCTCACCGTTTCAAACTTGTAGCCTTCAACAGTGAATTGGCTTCCAAGGCGTGCGCCGATTCTTCGCGCAAGACTCACTTTTTTCGCTTCTTTATCCAGCCCAGAGAAGGCAGCGATTACGACGCGGTTGTTAAGGCCAATGATATCAATATCATCGGCATACGCCAGAGTCGTCCTGTCTGAAACCTCGTTTGCTTCAAATGGCTCAGAGAGGTCCTTCCTGATTCTGGCGAATCATAACGGTAGTTGGTGCGGTTAGCGGGATCGCCTTTCTTGTGGATTGGGAAGAGCACACTTAAATTCCAATCTGGAGGCATGCACTCGTCTGACCATATTCTGGCTAAGAGCTGCATGCTTTTTATCAGCTCTTCGCCTCCGTGTTTGAACATCTCGGCGGGTAGTCCGTCTTTTCCAGGCGATTTGTTGTTCTTGAGCGGGGATATAGCTATCCTCACTTCTTCATAGTCAGGTGGTGGGACGACTGTTCCATCGTCCGGGATTGGGGTATCGGGTTCAACGTCTCCCTCGCAATTTAGCAGTGAGGAGAAATGCACCCTCCATAATTTAAGTACAATCTGTACGTCAGTTACCAGGTCGCCATTACTGTCCTTACAGGAACTTTCCCCGGTCTTTAAACATTCCGTCAATGTTTTCATAGAATTTTCGGGCATCGTTCCTGTCAGCCAGCATCTCAAGCTCCTCACACTCACGCCTTTCGGCCTTACGTTTCTTTTTTCTGAAAAGGCGTCTCTCTTTCTTCTTCGTATTATCCTCTTCGGCATCTTAACACCATTTGTAAGCTAAGAAATCTAGTTTCACTTCTGGCTAGGTTAGGTTAGGTTCAAGTGGCTGCCGCAGAGGCACACCTAGGCCAATATTAAAAGGCCCGTTGTGATACCACCAACACTAGGAAAGTCAGTTCCGGGACCCTGCCATATGGAAAATCCCGGTATTAACGGAATTCTCCACATAGCAGAATCCCGGGACTGACGTTCCTATACCGACACCGTTACTCCTCCTCGAACCATTTAGATGACTTGATGAAGGCCATCAGGTCCTTTATGTCCAGCTCCGTGACCTGGCGTAGGCTAACCAGGACGGGAACTCCCAAAAAGCGCATTCTCGCGCCACTTAAAGCCGGGCAGTTGCAGATGAGGTGCTCCACCGTTTCCTCCTCCTCATCATCGTTACAACTCCTACAGCATCGTCGGTAGGGCACACCTAGTCTTTCTGCGCGCTTACCAATGAGGCAGTGCCCAGTTAATACGCGTATTAATATCTTGATCTTTTATGATCCCATTTCGGCCAGGTTTCTTTGGATATCCGGCATCCTGGAGATTGCAGCCATTTTTCGTTGGCTTGGCGGAGTGTGTAGTCCTTCAGCATAAGCTTGCATGTGGCAAACGGCATACCTAAGGGCTCTTTATCCCGAAGAACCTGTTTGGTCGTGCCCTGCCTCGCAAGTTCGTCTGCCCTACAATTTCCCTCAATGTCCCTATGCCCCGGGACCCATGTGAGGTTCACGCGATTCTGTGGACCATCTCTTGTAGAGATCGACGAGAGCTGACCGTCAGTTCAGAGTTTAACGAATAAGAGCCAAGGGATTTGATAGCTGCCTGGCTGTCGCTGAATATAAAAATGTCCTGTCCGATAGTGTTGGCCTATCCAAGCCGCGGCGTCCATGATTGCTGAAACTTCAGCCTGGAAGACACTGCAGTGATCAGGTAGTCTGAAGGAGAGCTCAAGGTTCAGATCCTTTGAATAAACCCCTCCTCCAACTCTGCCGTCTAACTTCGAGCCATCAGTATAAATGGAAGTGCCGCCATGAGTGACGGGACTCCGATCCGTGCTCTCCCATTCTTCCCTGTCTGTTTCAAACCCAATCCTGAGAGAAAAAGCTGATGAGGCTACTGTGGACAGAAAACCAGAAAGTGTTTCTGAATCCAACCCTCAATTTTCAAACAAGCGAATTGACCAACCGTATATTCCACCTCGGGCAAGAGGACCGGAGCGTTATTTTGTGACCTATCAGGACTATTGTGATCTTGTGCGGGATTTGGATTTGTCTATAAGGCAAACAGAGAAGTTGGCCTTTCGATTGAAGCAGTGGAATTTGGTAGAAAAAGACTTCAAAGTTACACTTGGCCGGGATAAAGAACTAACATCGTTTGAACGAGTTTTCGATACTGATGATACCGACAATAATCTGGTGTATTGCATTGATGTGGATAAATTGTTCGCCGCACTCGATCACGAGCATTCCCCGCCAGATTGGCGATTGTTTCTTGACGGTTCTGGCAAAAATGAGTATCTATTATTTTGTGTATGTGAGAGAACAAAAATCGAGTAAGTATAATTTGAAAATTAATTCCCAATTCACTAATATCATAGGCTTGAAAGCAGTATTGTTGCACAACAACAATCAGCCACCATATGTTCCCTTAGCATACGCCACTGATATGAAAGAAACATACCAAACAATGGAGAAGATCCTTCGATTAATAAATTACAATAAGTATCACTGGCAGATTGTTTCGGATCTTAAAGTCCTGATAATTCTATTCGGAATGCAAGGAGGCTACACCATCCATGTTACTATTGTGAATAGGACAGTCGTGCCAAAAATCATTATATGTGTAAAGATTGGCCATCGAGACAGTTTTTCCAACTAGGCAGGAAAAACGTTCTCAACGTTCCATTAGTAAAGGCTGACGACATCATTTTACCGCCACTGCATTTGAAACTGGGCTATGTGGTCCATGAATTTTTGGGAGCATATGGAGAAATGGGATGCAAGCAAAGAAAGTAAGAAATTGTGAATATAAACCATTCTCGAATACACCTTATTCATATTTAGCTATTTCTGAATTTAAGAAGTTAACTTCTTTCACGTGTACTGGCTACACGCGGTTTTTTTTTAATACAGTTTATTTAAACCAGCTTTTACCAGACGTTCAACTTAAAATTTAAGATATTCTGGTTTTGGAGAGTGAAACTGATCGCGGGAAACAAGGCCTCATAATAACAATAATATGCAAAATGATACATTTGTTTCTATCTATTCAAATTTACAGCACAGTGCTGTATTTATATTTAAGAGCGGTGCGCACTTCGCAAGAAAAGGAAACTCCATATAAAAAACGCTCAAGAAATGCTTAAGTACATTTCTTGTCAAATATTTCTTGAGGTGGAACGCAGTTCACAAGAAAGGAAATAAAGTTAAGAGAAAGTAAAGGAGGGTAAAGAAAATTAAAGGAAAATAAAGGTAGGGAAAGGAAAGGGAATGAGAAGAGAGGAAAAAAGAGGAAAAGAAAGGAAAGGAAAAAAGAATAGAAAATTAAAATTAAAATTAAAATTAAAATTAAAATTAAAATTAAAATTAAAATTAAAATTAAAATTAAAATTAAAATTAAAATTAAAATTAAAATTAAAATTAAAATTAAAATTAAAATTAAAATTAAAATTAAAATTAAAATTAAAATTAAAATTAAAATTAAAATTAAAATTAAAATTAAAATTAAAATTAAAATTAAAATTAAAATTAAAATTAAAATTAAAATTAAAATTAAAATTAAAATTAAAATTAAAATTAAAATTAAAATTAAAATTAAAATTAAAATTAAAATTAAGATTAAAATTAAAATTAAAATTAAAATTAAAATTAAAATTAAAATTAAAATTAAAATTAAAATTAAAATTAAAATTAAAATTAAAATTAAAATTAAAATTAAAATTAAAATTAAAATTAAAATTAAAATTAAAATTAAAATTAAAATTAAAATTAAAATTAAAATTAAAATTAAAATTAAAATTAAAATTAAAATTAAAATTAAAATTAAAATTAAAATTAAAATTAAAATTAAAATTAAAATTAAAATTAAAATTAAAATTAAAATTAAAATTAAAATTAAAATTAAAATTAAAATTAAAATTAAAATTAAAATTAAAATTAAAATTAAAATTAAAATTAAAATTAAAATTAAAATTAAAATTAAAATTAAAATTAAAATTAAAATTAAAATTAAAATTAAAATTAAAATTAAAATTAAAATTAAAATTAAAATTAAAATTAAAATTAAAATTAAAATTAAAATTAAAATTAAAATTAAAATTAAAATTAAAATTAAAATTAAAATTAAAATTAAAATTAAAATTAAAATTAAAATTAAAATTAAAATTAAAATTAAAATTAAAATTAAAATTAAAATTAAAATTAAAATTAAAATTAAAATTAAAATTAAAATTAAAATTAAAATTAAAATTAAAATTAAAATTAAAATTAAAATTAAAATTAAAATTAAAATTAAAATTAAAATTAAAATTAAAATTAAAATTAAAATTAATTAACGTGGGAATGAACTCTGACGCCCCTATATATTTAAACGAGTCGCTGTCAAAACCTAATCATGAAATTCTAAATTCCGCTCTTCAACTAAAAAAGCGTCAGATAGTCGCATCTGTTTTCACAAAACGAGGCTTAGTTTATGTTAAACGAAAACTAGATGATAATCGCGAAGTAATTTATATCAAGGGCGGCTTAAAAGACCTCGAAAAGACTGGCCCTGGTTTGAATAATTCCTTTCGGGATGCTAGCCTACAATTTACTGATATGTCAGCTCAGGACGCAGATAATGCTTAGTTTTCTGCTAAATTTCTCAAAACTTATGTACAGTGCTCATATTTCTTCACCTTTAAGCTTTTAACATATTGACTTTAGACCATAGTGTACCAATAAAAGTGTAAACTCTTCTGCATAGACGTCAAAATTCCAAAATGAGTTTATCACCTGTTCATCAGAGTTATGTTTTTGGAAAAAGGGCATCATTTTGGGCCGAGTTGCATTCGATTTGGTATAAAAAATTAGTAGTAGGTTGCATAAAAAAGTAGTTCGCTAAAACTTAGAAATTTTATTTTTTTAACATAAATAACAGCGAATTATATAAAATTATTAGTTAGAATAACTCTTTCGAGTCTGCTCACTCTTTTCTATTAAACAAATAACAAACAACTGCTAATAATTAGCTTCAAACCCCAAAATTTGGTATTTGTTTCCTTTAGGGGTCAACTCCTAATAAATTAGCTAGAATTATGGAAGATAGCTCAAAATACGTTTTTGGCCTTAGGATCACGAATCCGTAAGCGCTTTTTAAATTTTTTGTGTCTGTGGAAAGTTATGGTCAAAAAACCGAAAATTGACCCGGTACCAAAATTTGGGCGGGTTCTCTTCAGAGAAGCAAAATATTTAAAAAGCGCTTCTAGCTAATTTATTAGGAGTTGACCCCTAAAGGAAACAAATACCAAATTTTGGGGTTTGAAGCCTTCTTTGTGCTTGATAGTAAATCTATCTAAAAACATCGTATATACATGTTACCAAAAAAACGTTTGTTTTCATTTTCTGTCTAATTTCTCATTTCGAAGATGCTTACCTCAAAATTTTTCTGTAAAATAAATAAAATTTACTAGTTTTAAGTTTTTTTATTTTGTGTCTTTTCTTTTCTTTGATATAAAGTATAAACTGAAAGATTCGCTTAAAAGTTGCCCAAGAAACTGGAGTGAAAAAGTTGTGCAACACAGCAACACTTTTGTGCAAACAAGAACCCTGTTTCATTGATATTCGGTGCTGCACACAACCCGATCGCAACGAAAACAACAATAGCAACCCAGATTTTTGACATGGATGTGTGTTTTGACATTTGTGATTTGACGTAGAAGTGTGTTTTGACATTTCTGTCAAAGCTACAGTTCACACTTGTATTGATACACTATGCTTTAGACCATAAGCTACAGAGTTCCAAAAACAGCTTGTATACCATGTTGCGCATTATCAGCAAACAAGCTACAGGCATTAAGATCATACACTTAAATGCACAAAGTCTTTGATACTTATTTGAAAACTCGAAGATTGATGTAATATGCGTTTCTGAGACCTGGTTTTCGTCATGTCACTCTAACGACTTAACTAGGACGTTTGGCTACCAACTTTTTAGATTTGATAGACGTGGCCATGGTGGTGGTGTAGCAATATACGTTAAAAATACTTTATCCTGTAAACTATGTTGTGTTTCTGATGGTAGTGATGTTGAGTATGCGTTCGTGGATGTGTTTTCTCATAATAGTAAACTTTTAGTTGGCTGTGTTTACAGGCCTAATCGTAATATAAATATTGATGACTTTACGGAAAACCTTCCATCTATCCTCCAAAGCTTCAACAACATCGTTATCGCAGGGGATTTCAATTGTAACTTGCTCGTTGATACAAGTCTAAAATTGAGCAAGGAATCTGTTGGGCTATACCCTACTAACACTTGCATGCCGACTCATTTCACCAACACAAATAGTAGTCTTCTGGACTTATTTTTTGTAAATGATCTTAGTAAATCTCTTTATTTTAATCAACTCTCTGCTGCCACGTTCTCTAAGCACGACTTAATCTATTTAATTTATGATTTCAAAACCACAGAAGTGCCAGTAACTCTTTCTTATCGTGATTTCAAAAATATCGATTATTGTGCACTTCGAGCAGGTGTTGAGGCAGTAGAGTGGAGCTTGATTCGGTATCTGACTTCGACTGATGACCAAACAAAGTTTCTCCAGGACAACATTAACTGCCTTTTCGACAATTATGTGCCTGCCCGAAGCAAGCTAGTAAAAAGCGTCAGACCCTGGTTTGACGCTTCCATAAAGCGCCTAATTAGTACCCGTAATCTTGCCTACTTGCAGTGGAAGAGGTACAGAACTCCCGAACTTCTAATCGTATATAAATCTGCTCGTCTCGCGGTAAATAAGGCCTGAAAACGGCTAAAACTTCATTTTATAGATCTAAGTTCAGTTCTGCTATAACCTCTAAACAAAAATGGAATACAATAAAAGAAATCGGTATAATAGAGTCTAAAGGAAACACAACTAATCCATTGAATATTGATGAGTTGAACGAGAACTTTGCCAAATCACCAGTTACCTCGTCTAATATTAATTTGGCCAAATATAGTAATCATGCAAGGGTCAGTTACAGTCCTTTTGAATTCGTTTGTGTTGATGAGTGTGATGTTGTGCAAGCAATACTTTCCATTAAGTCGAATGCTGTAGGATTCGATGGTGTTAATGCGAAATTTTTGAAAATCATACTTCCTATGATCTTGCCACATGTGACGTATTTGATAAACTGCATCCTCACGACTTGCATGTTTCCTAAGTGTTGGAAAGCTGCAAAAATAATAAAGTAAGTTTTTTATTCGTTTGTCTTAAAAAATAAGAAAGTCTGCAGACTACTCGTTTTTTTAAAGTTATAAAATAAAATTCACTTGTACAGTAGTTTCCATCACTTTAATGGCAAAAAAACAAGTAAAAACATGTAAAGTTTACTATTATAGATAGAAGCGGTACTTTAGGGAGGAGGCTGGCGATCACCATTACTCATATCTGTCACAGGACAGGCAGGGAGGGGGTAGGAGTTAGCTTTGGCCGCAGGACGTCTAGGGCGTGTATAACAAGTTACTACGAAAGCAGCGAAATCTGTGTATGTTATATCTCAGCATTGCATTAACCACACATTTAACTTTTTTTAGCACAATCAGAAAATTAAATTGCAGTTAACTGCACACTATTTAGTGCTAATTTAGTACGGGTTCCGTTAATTTATTATAGTTGCTTTTTAAAAATTATCGATGTATGTGCGAACTGAAGGTTAAGCTAGCACACTCACTATCACGGTTGCCGTTTTGGCCGAAATGTACCAATGACACTGCTACAAATATAAAAAAACGCATTTGACCCCTAAGGGTTGGCAAATTTTCTAATATTTGAACCACCATATGTACATATATTTAAACCCTTTTCTGTGTTAAATTATGGCAGTAGATGACCTGCTTAAAATTGTTTTAATAAATTTTATATTGTTTGGCTAGGAAATTGTTTTGGTACGGTTCGGTTTGGTACGAATTTTGGTACGAAAAACGGCAACCGGGCTCACTATAGTACACTTCAAAAAGAAAACGTAGTTACCTGACCACTATTTAGTGCTAATTAAGTACGGGTTTATTTAATTGATTACATGTCTTTTTCTTTTTAATAATCGATGTGTGTGCTGGCGTGAGGTTAAGCACACATTTAACTTTTTTTAGCACACTCTAAAAACGAAAACGTAGTCAACTGCCTATTATTTAGTGCTAATTTAGTACGGGTTTATTTAATTGATTACAGTTGTTTTTTAAAATTATCGATGTGTGTGCCACCTTTAACTTTTTTAGCACAACCAAAAAATTAAAACGTACTTCACTGCACACTCCCTCGTGAAGGGTGGACAGCTCACCACGGGACGAGGGCTTAAGTTGATAGCCACAGGGCTACGCTGCCCTTGTGATCATAGCGCCGCACGACACTACATCACGAGAGTAATCTAGCCTCTCTAGCGCGACAACAAAGATCTTTCTCCACCCAATCCAGGGTGTTATGCGATACCGTGCCCATTGGACGTTTTGCAGCCGGGAGGCAAATCGTTGCTGTACTTGAACGGAGCCTCTCTGATACCGGGCCTTCTCAGAGAGTAATCATTGGTACGGGGCTCTGCCGCAGCGGACGACACACTTCAAAAGGCAACTATATAAATCAAATTAAAGTGTTAATTGAACCAGACCTGTTAATTATTGATTACTAATCGGTAATGATTAGCAGTTTCATTGATTATTTTTTGAGAAGCCACCTAATGATTGATGACCAATTACTTTGATTTTTTATTGATTATTTTTCAATTGATTAAAAAAAAATAAAAAAAATTAAAATTCAAAAATAATTAAAAGTAATGATTACTATTGATTATATTTTATTTTTTTATTTTTCTTTTATTTTTTCCACTACTGTTGTAGAAAAATATGTACATACATAAATATTCACTTGCACAAACATACAAATGTATAGGTGAAGCAAGAAGTTCTTTTATATAAATGCATGTATTCATGCACATAAATACCCCTGGAGGAAAAATCTCGAGGTCTTTCGTACCAGTTCGTCATCAAGTGGTCGAACTACAACCTAAACAGAAGACTGGCGCTTTTGAACATTTAGTTTATTATTTTTAAAAATGTATATGTAATATGGAATGATAATCTATATATTAATAGGCTAACACTCTCCACATACAAAATTTCGTAACCCGATTTCGTATAGTATTTATGGATAGATCCCTATAAAAGTTATATTGGAAATTTAAAATGGACTAATCGGCTGTCCCACCAAAAAAAATTTGAAAATTATTCTTAGTTTATTAATTATTAAACAAAAAAGAGGTCTCAAACTCTCCAGCTATTTTGTTATCTCCACATTCTGTTATACCTACGGTGACCATCCGTTCTGTTTTTGGCAGAACAGTTCTGTTTTTAAGGAGCTTGTTCTGCGTATTTTTTTTCTATGAAATATAATGAAAAGGTTCTGTTTTTTGCAAGTCTTCTGTTTTTTGTTCTGTTTTCATGAACTATACAAAACTTGTTAGCAACCACTATTAAACAGCTGATGGTGCATCATAAATAATTCGAAAGTAACCTGCTGTTTGTATTGCAGTGCTGCAAGTTACTAAGCAAATATATTAATATAATATAAATAGGTAAGTTTTAGTGTAAATAGTGTACCTATAAAGCTTTAGTGTCACGAGTATTCTTTTATTTCAGCTCAACATAATGCCGCCCCACCGGAAATGTGACTTCAATTTTGAAAAATGTAAATAACTCCCGCTCCCCTAAAGTGCCAAAAAAATTTTTTTTTGCTAATAGTTACTAATGGAATGCCCAACAATATCATACAAAAGCGCCATCTGCCCACGATGGAGAAGTTAAAAATAGCGAAAAATTTTTGCAAAAAAAATTTTTTTGCAAAAATTGTAATCGTCGTTTGGTAGAAGATACCATCTTTTATATATATTTAAAAAATTTGCAAAATCGGTGTAACCAATCGTGAGAAATTCATCAAAAAGTGAGGAATTTCGAAAAGTGTTGATAGCTATAACTTTGAAAATAATTCGAATTTCGAAAAACTGGCACAAACGTATTTTTTTCTTGTTGTTGTGAACCATACAAAAAAGTTTCAGAAAGATAGTACAACTTCGAAAAAAAGTGGCCCACTTCACAAAATTCAACTCATGTGTATTAAATGAAGAAATACAAAACCAATACAAGTTCTTAAAAAAATACAAGCCAGTGAAGTGCAATGTTTAAAATGTATGGCTATTTTTTCTATTGCCAATGGAGGAAAATACGATGTGCTACGCCATTTACAAACCAGAAAACATCGAAATGCTGATATTGCAGTCAACCAGCAAAAGCGTGCTGAACTTTGTGCGGACCCGTGTTATGGATGTTAAAGGAAGGTTAGGTTAGGTTCAAGTGGCTGCCGCAGAGGCACACCTAGGCCAGTATTAAAAGGCCCGTTGTGATACCACCAACACTAGGAAAGTCAGTTCCGGGACCCTGCCATATGGAAAATCGCGGTATTAACGGAATTCTCCACATAGCAGAATCCCGGGACTGACTTTCCTATACCGACACCGTTACTCCTCCTCGAACCATTTAGATGACTTGATGCAGGCCATCAGGTCCTTTAAAATTTCCTAACAATATGGGTATCAAACGAAAGTGGAGGTCGAGAGGTTTCGTTTGGATTGATATATTTATCGATAATTTCATAGGGCATTTGTCTAAAAAGTAAAAAATAAATATAGTTTAAAAAAACTAAAATTCACGCTTTTAGAGAGTATTGAACTAAAAAGTTGAAAATAATTTTAAAAACCCTACACAGAATTGTGGAAAAAGCGTTGTCCGCTTTGTGCCATAATTTTCGTATATCGAGCGCTCGACGCTTTTCCCACATAATGCTAGTTCTTTTACTACGCTTTCATTAGCTTTACTTGCACATACATTCATATGTATGTTTGCTTGCTTGTATGTAACTCTCTTCAGTCTACCCGATAGTGGCATATGACTGTCACAATAACCTTGAAATGTGCCTTCAATATGGGTGTATAACGATAGGGGGTTGCATTTGGACTGCGACATATTTATCGATAACTAAGTTATCGGTCATAATGCCTACAATTTGGGTATCAAACGAAAGGGAAGGTCTACAGGTTTTTATTGGACTTTGGAATATTTCGATATATTTATCGATAACTGAGTTATCGGTCAAAATGTGGTTGTCCAATAATATTGAAAATTGCCTACAATATGGGTATCAAACGAAAGTGGAGGCCCAGAGGTTGCGTTTGCAATGCGGTATACTTCGATATATTTATCGATTACTCAATAACACATTTAACTAAAAAGTAAAAAATAAATATAGTTTAAAGAGCGAAAACACACGTTTTTAAAGAATATAGCACTAAAAAGGTAAAAATAATTTAAATAAACGAAGATTATGGAACAAAGCGTACCACGCTTTTTGCACAATACTACTGTGTAGGGTTTTTAAAATTATTGTCAACTTTTTAGTTCAATACTCTCTAAAAGCGTGAGTTTTAGTTTTTTAAACTATATTTATTTATATATATAGATTGTGCTCCGATTAACATTGCGATGTCCTAGGACTGGACCTCCTACTCCAACCTTCGCTTTCTTTCTGCTACTCCATGGAGTCTACAGTCAGAGTACTTTGCAATGTACTCCAATGTTGTTACACCTTGGAGTATATACTCGTACTGCCAGAGCGATAGTGTTGTGATTTTCGGCGATAAGGCACGAGCAATGATCGACTTTCAAAAAGCTGTATATGTACATATGTATGTGTGCGCACTTGTAAAATTTGAATTTGATTACGCAATAAAATAACGGGATCGCAGTACACTTTCATCATCATCAGCTATTCACCTTGAAGAAAAAAGGTTGTATGGGAGGTGCCACGCCCCCCTAATATTTTGTTCTGACTTTAATACATGACCTGCGCGTGGTAATAACAAACAAACCCCCCAAAGGAAGTATCTCATTTAGTTCAGCCATTTTCGAGTTTTAGCCTGACGACTGCACACCATTTCATTTTTACCAAGCTTTTATTAGCTTCACTTGTATGTTTTCTTGTTTGTTTGCTATGGGTATCAAACGAAAGGGGAAAGCCCCAGGTTTCATTTGGTATATCGATATATTTCGATAAATTTATCGATAACAGAGTTATCGGTCAAAATGTGGTTGCCCGAAAACCTTAAAATTTCCCTACAATATGGGTATCAAACGAAAGGGGAACGCCCCAGGTTTCATTTTGACTTCAATATATTTCGATAAATGTATCGATAACTGAGTTATCGGTCAAGATGTGGGTGCCCGAAAACTTTAAAATTTCCCTAAAATAAGGGTATCAAACGAAAGGGGAAGGTCCCAGGTTTCATTTGGACTTCGTTATATTTCGATAAGTTTATCGATAACTAAGTTATCGGTGAAAATGTAATTGCCCAAAAACCTTAAAATTGCCCTACAATATGGGTATCAAACGGAAGGGAATGGCCCCAGGTTTCATTTGGACCTCAATATATTTCGATAAATTCATCGATAACTGAGTTATCGGTCAAGATATGATTGCCCAAAACCTTAAAATTTCCCTACAATACGGGTATCAAACGAAAGGGGGAGGCCCCAGGTTTCTTTTGGATTTCGATATATTTCGATAAATTTATCGATAACTGAGTTAAAAACCTTAAAATTTCCCTACAATATGTTTCGATAACTGAGTTATCGTCAAAATGTGAGCCCCAGATACGTTAAAATTTCCTAACAATATGGGTATCAAACGAAAGTGGAGGTCGAGAGGTTTCGTTTGGATTGATATATTTATCGATAATTTCATAGGGCATTTGTCTAAAAAGTAAAAAATAAATATAGTTTAAAAAAACTAAAATTCACGCTTTTAGAGAGTATTGAACTAAAAAGTTGAAAATAATTTTAAAAACCCTACACAGAATTGTGGAAAAAGCGTTGTCCGCTTTGTGCCATAATTTTCGTATATCGAGCGCTCGACGCTTTTCCCACATAATGCTAGTTTTTTTACTACGCTTTCATTAGCTTTACTTGCACATACATTCATATGTATGTTTGCTTGCTTGTATGTAACTCTCTTCAGTCTACCCGATAGTGGCATATGACTGTCACAATAACCTTGAAATGTGCCTTCAATATGGGTGTATAACGATAGGGGGTTGCATTTGGACTGCGACATATTTATCGATAACTAAGTTATGGGTCATAATGCCTACAATTTGGGTATCAAACGAAAGGGAAGGTCTACAGGTTTTTATTGGACTTTGGAATATTTCGATATATTTATCGATAACTGAGTTATCGGTCAAAATGTGGTTGTCCAATAATATTTAAAATTGCCTACAATATGGGTATCAAACGAAAGTGGAGGTTGCGTTTGCAATGCGGTATACTTCGATATATTTATCGATTACTCAATAACACATTTAACTAAAAAGTAAAAAATAAATATAGTTTAAAGAGCGAAAACACACGTTTTTAAAGAATATAGCACTAAAAAGGTAAAAATAATTTAAATAAACGAAGATTATGGAACAAAGCGTACCACGCTTTTTGCACAATACTACTGTGTAGGGTTTTTAAAATTATTGTCAACTTTTTAGTTCAATACTCTCTAAAAGCGTGAGTTTTAGTTTTTTAAACTATATTTATTTATATATATAGATTGTGCTCCGATTAACATTGCGATGTCCTAGGACTGGACCTCCTACTCCAACCTTCGCTTTCTTTCTGCTACTCCATGGAGTCTACAGTCAGAGTCCTTTGCAATGTACTCCAATGTTGTTACTCCTTGGAGTATATACTCGTACTGCCAGAGCGATAGTGTTGTGATTTTCGGCGATAAGGCACGAGCAATGATCGACTTTCAAAAAGCTGAAGGTGGTGCAATGAGGTATACAAAGGATTACTATTGGATTACTCCAATATAAAAAAATTGGAACTCATAATCCAACGATTTTTGCAGGGTAAACGCTATAAGTAACGAGAAAAAAGGGTTTTTTATATAAAGACGCAAGCGGCAAAGGTACGAGGTAGGACAGTTCGTGTGTAGTCCTGTAGAAAGTTTCTGACCGCCATTCAACTGGGAATGGCCAGAGCGATTCTTCTTTGTGCGGTCCAAGCAGTTCACTACGTCCGCGTCGTATCCTCTGGATAGCCACTGAACATCCGTTCGGCTGAACTGATGTGAGAAGGCGACAACCTAACAAGGCCACTGCGACATAATCGGTTTAAGGGCTTGCCAGGGGATTTGAACAGCTATATAAATGTGTAACTATTTTCCAAAAACCCCAAAACGGGTTATGCGCTGGGTTTGGGACCCGCCACGTAAAAAACTTAATTCCAATGAAAACTAATGTACCAAATCCTCGGATGAGAACCCCCTTTAATGTTGACGATCCGGCAAAACGAATAAGGCATAATGATTTGGATATTAGGGCATGTACCGGGAATGTCCGGACCCTTTCAAGGGACGGTATCGCTGCCCGACTGGTTGATGTCCTCGTAGGCGCAAAGGCCGACATCACCGCCCTGCAGGAAATGCGATGGACGGGGTAAGGAAAGACGACCATCGGTCCTTGTGACGTTTACTATATTGGCCAGGCACCCGGCAAAGCGCGTGGTGTAGGATCCGTGGTGGGAAAGAGACTTGCCGCCAAGTATTAGCGTTCACTCCTGTGGACGAGCGTCTCGCTGCGATCCGCATCAAGGCGAGGTTTTTCAACATAACATTTATCTGCGCCTATGCGCCGACTGAGGAGACGGACGACGCAGAGAAGGACTCCTTCTACGATAAACCTGAACAGACTTATGATCGCTGGCCCCAGCATGATATCAAAATCGTGCTCGTCGACTTTAATGCCAAGGTGGACAAAGAAGGAGTCTTTGGTCCTACGGTTGGAAAATTCAGTCTCCACGATATAACATCCCCCAACGGCACTAGGTTGATTGACTTCGCCGCTGCTCGCAATATGGTCATCGCTATATAAATGTGTTACTTAATAAATCCAACCCCTCGAGAAACGGGTTGTGCGTAGGGTTTGAGGCCCACCACATAAAACAAAATTCCAATGAGATCCAACAACCAAGTTGGTCGGCCAAAATCGCCTAGGCGGTTAAAGACTATTTTAACTAAGTAAGACATCAATTACAGCACCCATCACTTTTTTCATATTGCCTTTCAGAGCTTGATGGTAGGGATAGGGATTGAGATAGATATAGGGATCGGGTTAGAGAAACATGCATGGAAGTATATTTGCGGCAGGACAACGCCTGCCGGATCAGCTAGTAAATCTATAAAATCACTCAAAACTCCAGGAAAACTTTCCAGATAAAATCAGTCATTTGGACTATAAGTCGGACTTCAAGTTTTCCCGATAACAGGATAAGTACTTAATATTTAAAAGAAAATGAGAAAAAGTACTTTAAATTTAATTTAATTTCGTTTCTATAGTTCTGTTCATTTTCTGTGATAGGTATTTAATTAACGTAGAAAACGCAAATAAAACTACCCATTCAGTACAATAATAAATATAGTTTAAATGCAAACAAATTTTGAACTGTAATAATTTTTTTCAAATCGATTCTAGTCGGTAATTTGGAAATATTTCAATAAAATTTTAGGGTGAGCTCGACCAATTTTTGGGTGAGCTCAGCTCACCCAAGCGTGCCTCTGGCTACGGCCGTGTCTATGTCATATGGCATAGTCGCATTTCAATGGCTGTTTTGTGACATTAAAATGGCTGTTTTGTGACATTAAATTAAGGAGTTGACTTTTTATACCTTTCATGAACATGAAATGGTATTATAACTTTGGTCCTATGTTTGTAAGTATGAGAAGAAGAAGAGATGGACCCATCAATAAGTATACCGAAATGATCAGGATGACAAGCTGAGTTGATTTAGCCATGTCCGTTTGTCCGTCTGTCTGTTTGAACGCAAACTAGTCCCTAAATTTTTGAGATATCTGGCTGAAATTTTGTATGTGGGCACCATTTTGTAATATAGGAATCATTTGTCGGAACTAACAAGATCGGACCAGTATAACATATAGCCCCCATACAACCGATTGTTCAGATACAAGGTTTTTGGCCAAAACTTCTGCAATTAAAAAGTTAGGAACGTAAAATTTTGCAACTCGAGTACTTTCTATTTACGTAGTATATATAGTGAAAATCAACAAGATCGGGCAAATGTAACATATAGCACCCATACAACCGATTGTTCAGATATAAGGTTTTTTGGCCAAAACTTCTTCAATTAAAAAGTTAGGAACGTAAAATTTTGCAACTCGAGTACTTTCTATTTATGTAGTGTATATAGTGAAAATCAACAAGATCGGGCAAATGTAACATATAGCCCCCATACAACCGATTGTTCAGATATAAGGTTTTTGACCAAAACTTCTGCAATTAAAAAGTTAGGAACGTAAAATTTTGCAACTCGAGTACTTTCTAATTATGTAGTGTATATAGTGAAAATCAACAAGATCGGGCAAATGTAACATATAGCCCCCATACAACCGATTGTTCAGATATAAGGTTTTTTGGCCAAAACTTCTGCAATTAAAAAGTTAGGAACATAAAATTTTGCAACTTGAGTACTTTCAATTTATGTAGTGTGTAGAGGAAAATCAAGAAGATCGGGTAAATATAACATATAGCCCCATACAACCGGTTGTTCCGATATAAGGTTTTTTGGCCAATACTTCCGCGTTTAAAAAGTTAGGAACGTAAAATATTGCACCTTTAGTACTTTCTACATATGTAATGTGTATAATGTAAGTCAGTACAATTGAACACGTATAATATATAGCCTCCATACAATCGATTGTTCCGATAACTCGGATCCTATTATTTTGTAAGTTTTTTTAAATTATAACAAAGATGTGTAATGTGTATAGTAAATATAGTTAAATTGAAACAGGCTGTACTGGGGATCGAACAGTGAAAATCGTGACGCTTATTCATGAAAGGTATATAGCCTTCGGCACAGCCGAAGACAGCTTTCCTTACTTGTTTTAATTATGTATTATTCTTTGAGGATTTATCTCTAAAGATAAATAATAAAAATTTTGAGGGCTGGATCCAGTAAATTACTATAATTAAAAACTTAAGTGTCTCCCATCGAGTTCGTTTTTTTGCAAGAAAAAGTTACTTCATAACTTTAATAGTTTAAACCTATGAAAGAATTTTCTCAAAAAACACATTTTCATACAATCCCGAAAATTGCTTCACAATACCGTCAATACAAGTCAAAAGCAACAAAGAGTTTAAATGTTATAAATGAAAAAATATTCGTGCTTCATTAAGCATAGAAAATTCTTTCATAGGTTTCACACCAAGTCCTAAAATTCGCAAATCTTTCATATAAGTTAGCATTGGAATTAAAAAAAATGTTCTATATGGAAGTATAAATATATGCATAAATGGACACTGAGAAGGGTTTACATTCAAGCTGGGTAGTGGCCTAAGGTATTAGACCTTCTAGCATACAAGTCACTACAGTGTTGTGAGTTCGACTCTCACAATGCCGGGAAGAAAAGTCCATGAAGAGATGTAATTCCAGTATCATCGAAACATACATATGTCGGCTTGTGAGGTTCCTGCAGCGCGTGGGTAAATTTTTCTCAAAAAAACACATTTTCATACAATCCCGAAAATTGCTTCGGTATTTACAGCAATCGACTACAAGTCAAAAGATTTAAAACAATTAGGACCCTAGGACAGTTGAGTCAGGCTCTAAGATTTTTTCAATTTCATACTGAATACTGCAGTGTCCTTACCTTGGATGCGGCAATAGGTTCGGATGGATGTGGTGGCTGGAGCTGGCTCAGATGCTGCTGGTTGCGCGCTAGTAACCAAATAATTTGGATGCTGGTGATGCACAGGACTTTGCTGTGGTTTTGGGGGTGGTTTTGCTGGCTATTGTTTCGCGGCGAGTAACTAATATGCGCACGACAGATAAAATAAAACCACGCACTTTTCAAATATATATATAACAATTTAATGGCACTTTGAATAGTAAATACTTATTACAAATCTATTTTGTACAAAGCGGGTTTAAATGTTTCGAACGTTTCGGGTTGATTTTAAAGAGAATTGTGATAATAAAAAGAAATATGCAAAGAATAAGTTGACAGCTGTGTGTACATATGTATGTATGTATACAGCTGTCCACCAGTTGCGGGGGCTGCCAGATCACTAGGATTGCGCAAACGTTCAAAGTGGTATACGTTTGCGCAAACAGGTTGGCAAACTAATTAGATATAATTATGCATACAATATAATCCAATTATTGTGCATAATTATAATTACTAATGAATACTTATTCTAAGTAATACAGGGTGAGTTCATATAAATATTCATACATATAAATTCAATACATAAATCGATAGCGTTAAATTCAGTAATTCAATAGTAGTTTCGAGTAGATGATGAATGAATTATTTTAGGGTATTGGAAGTCGCCTAAACATCGTCCCCGCCCTAGGCGCGTTCAGCGGCTAGAGCCTCTTGTAGCTCCTGAAGGTTGTGTAAGGCATCGCGGACAAGTAGCTCGGCCCTATTTCCCCGAAAGTTGGCCGTCTGTAGTCCTTGACCGGGACGTTGAAGAATGCGCTGCTCGATGGCTGGCGCATGTGGCTGGGTGTTGATGGACGAGCGATGACGAGGTCGCGCGGCTGAGGTTGAAGATGCCCGATCCGACCCTGCTGGTCGGCCAGGCCGGGGTGCCTGGATGGGGCGCGGGGCGCTCGAGGTTGCGGCCCGCCGCTGAGTAGTACGCGGGGCGCTCGGGGTTGCGTCCCGCCGATGTAGTAGTGAGTGGTGTCGTGCGCCGCACATTCGGCATCGATCATACGAGCTGCATTCACTGGTGGCGTGCGATAGCGCCAAACAATTTGAACAAAATTTATGCGCTCGTGCGAGGATCCATCTTTGTGGTGGTTTCATTTTACGGAACACTATGCAATTTTTGAGAGCGTGGTGACGGGTGCATATGCGGCAGCGCCGGTAGTCGGCCAATGATGTTGTGCTGCGTGCGCGCTCGGTGCCGTTTGACGCATCGACAATTTCCGACCGCAAAGTACGTCGTGGTGCCATGGTAATCTGAAAGGACAGTTGTAAACACTATTTTAGTGGAGAGAACGGTTAAATGAGGGGTTCAGATTGTTGTATGCTACGAGGTATGGCATAGTGGAGATGAAATTGTGGTACTAGTGGGAAGAGATGGTTCAATTTTAACTAAGCGGTGTATCAGTGGTTTCCCTAGGTGGTGGATTTTCAATATTGGGAAGAAAACATAATTTTACAAGGGGTCGCGTGAGAATGCCGGTCTGAGTGCGAACGTCGACGACCCGTATATGGCCGTCTGGCCCTGGATGAATTTTTTCAATGCGGCCGAGGAGCCATTCGGTCGGGGGAAGTGAGTCGTCGTGGATGCATACGCACTCGCCGACGTGGGGTTCCTTTTGTGGACTTTTCCACTTTTGTCTTTTTTGGAGATCCTTTAAATAGTCTTCTTTCCACCTTTTGCTGAATTGATGATGTATGCCCTTTACCTTTTCCCAGCGGTTCAGAAGAGACAAATCTGAATGATCCACCTCCGGGATAGCCAGGAGGGGGCTACCTCTAAGGAAATGGCCGGGGGTTAATGCGGTGAGATCGGTAGGGTCTTGAGACAAAGGTGAGATAGGACGAGAGTTTAACACGGCTTCTATTTTTACTAAGAGGGTAGTAAATTCTTCAAAGGTGAATTTGTGGGGACCCGCAGTCCTTTTGAAATGTAACTTAAAACTTTTCACCGCCGATTCCCGCAATCCGCCCATGTGGGGAGCTCCGGGCGGAATAAACTTCCAGTTAATGCCCTGAGGGGGGTACTTTGCGATGACTGCTTGGGATGCAATTTTTAGGAATTCGACGAACTCCTTTTCCGTTGCCCGTTTGGCTCCTATAAACGTCTTGCCGTTGTCACTCATCATAGTAGCAGGATATCCACGACGTCCAACGAAGCGCGCAAATGCCGCGAGAAAGGCATTTGTTGTTAAGTCCTAGCACAGCTCAAGGTGGACAGCTTTTGTAGAAAAACAGACAAAAACGGCCACATAACCTTTCACCAAGGTGTGAGACCTTAGCGAAGAGGCTTTTACTGCTTGTGGAGAGTACAGGTTTTGCACTGATGTATGCATCTTTTAATGAGGGGTTTAAGCCGAGGAATATAGAATTCCTGCCTGAGGCACTGCTGCATAAGACGGGTTTCGGCGTGGAGAAGTAATTCGTGGAGGTACTGGATATAGAGGCCAGCGAATTTAGATTTCTCGGGAATAATAACTGGATGTCTTTCGTTATATGTCAACGTCGAATGAGCTAACCTACCATTTACCCGGAGAAGCCCATTTTTATCGAGAAATGGATTAAGAGTTAGCAGGGAACTTTTTTTGTCTATGGGCTTTGAATTTTCTAAAGAGGTTTTTTCGCGAGGGAAATGTCGAGTTTGGGTTAGCGCAATAAGTTTAAGTTTTGTAGTACGAAGGTCTTCAAAACACAGAGAGGGGTGGTACGCGGGGTTAATACCATGAATTCGGTCCTTGAGATTTTTTGTAAACCGAAATACATATGCCATGACCCTGAGGGCTCGAGGAAAAGAGGAGAATCGATCCAATACATCCGGGTCATCTTCAGTGACATGTAGCGCTTCAACGCGGCGTACTTCCGGCGGGCTGATGCTACGTGTTGTTGGTTTTGGCCAAGCTTCCGGTGGCTGGGTTAGCCACTCAGGGCCGTTCCACCATAGCGAAGAATTTGCCAAATCCAGGGGTTTGCATCCTCGGGTGCCCATATCTGCTGGATTGTCGCGAGTGCCAACATGCTTCCAGGACGCGTTTCCAACTAGATCCATTATTTCTGCTGTGCGATTGGATACGAAAGTTTTCCAAGAGTGCGGAGGTTTTTCGAGCCATGCTAACACGATTTCCGAGTCAGACCACATATAAAGTTTGTTAATAGGGAGATCAAGATGGGCTTGGACTACGGCGATTAGTCGGGCAAGAAGAAGAGCTGCGCAAAGTTCGAGCCTTGGCAAGCTGATAGTAAGAAGAGGAGCTACCTTGCCTTTGGAGACCAGGAGATGAGAGGACGCACTGGTACCGTTGGTGGTTCGAACATATAAGTTTGCGCAGTATGCCTTTTCAGACGCATCGCAAAATCCATGCAGTTCTACCTGCTGGTTCGGGATGTAGTTGACCCATCGGGGAATTTTGATATTTGATATCTCGTGTAACTGCTTGGCGAACTGAGTCCAGTTAATAAGTCGGAGGGGCTTGACTCGTTCGTCCCAATAAGTTCCGTCTATCCATAACACTTGTAGTAAGATCTTGGCCTGAATCATTATCGGCGTGAGCCACCCTGCGGGGTCAAAAAGTTTTGCAACAGAGGAGAGAATTTGTCGCTTTGTACTAGCGGAAGAAAGGGGTATAGCATCCACTGTGTACGAGAAAGTATCGGTAAGGGCGTTCCATTGAATGCCGAGTGTTTTGGTGTTGCTTGCTTTCTCGAACTCTAACAAGTTCGTGTCCAGCAAGTCCTCTTTTTTGATATCCTTTAGTATATCAGGGTGGTTGGCCGTTATCTTTTTTAAGGGGCATCCTGCAGAACCTAGCACTTTGATGACCTGAGAGAGAGACTGTTCAGCCGAGAGAATATCATGACTGCCAGAGAGAATGTCATCTACATAAGTTTCTTTGGTCAAAACAGGGGCAGCTTTCGGGAAAATTTCTACCATGTCTTTGGCTAGCTGATGGACTGTACGTATGGCAAGATAGGGGGCACAGTTGACTCCGAAGGTGACTGTCTTCAGACGGTAGTCTTTTATGGGGTCACCCGGAGACGACCGAAAGACGATCCTTTGATAGTCTCTATCATCTTCGTGCATGAGGATTTGACGGTACATTTTTTCAACGTCTCCGTTGAAAACAAACTGGTATGTCCGCCATCTGAGAATTAGAAGCATCAGATCAGGTTGGAGAGTAGGGCCGGTATAGAGAACGTCGTTGAGAGAGAATCCAGACGCGGACTTTTTTGAGGCGTTAAACACGACCCTTACCTTTGATGTCTTTTTCTCGGGTTTTATTACTGCATGGTGGGGGAGATAAAATGAACTGCATTTACCATCTTCATATTTTTCATAGCAGCCGGTTTCTTCCATATGATCGAGAGTGAGGTATTCTTCTAATACTCTATCATATTGGGTCTTCAGATCACCCTTCCTTTGGAGACCTTTTTCCATTCCGAGGAATTGACTTAAAGCTGCAGACCGAGAATGGGATAAGTTAATGGACTCTGGAAAACTGGGCTTAAAGGGGAGCCTAAGAATGTAACGACCATTGCTGTTGCGAGTTGTTGTAGCTGCATAAAACTCCTCGCATAACTCGTCTTCCGAGGTTGCATGGCGACTGGTTGGTACTTCTTCAAGTTCCCAGAACTTGCGCAATAGAGAGTTCAGGCTATCATTGGTTACCTCTGAGACTTGCGTGGAGAAGGAAGTCACAGTCACAGGGGCTTTACCGCTGAGGATCCATCCAAAAATGGTTTTCTGTGCTAGGAGGTTCGGAGATAGTTTCTCAACGCCATTTTCCATTATTTGAGGTATTATGTCACTGCCTAGGACGAGATCTATTTGAGCAGGCGAGTGACAATTAGAGTCCGCAAGGTTGAGGTGTGCCCATTTCGTTTGGAGCTCCTTGGTGAGTCTAAGGTTTGGAAGCATTTTTGTCAGTTGGGGTAATACTATGGCCTCCGCATTTATTTTTGTCTTAAGATCAGCGGATACCAAAGTCAGGGAGCATAGTTTATTTGAGGTCTGGACTACTTTACCACCCATTCCTGAGATTTCAAATCTGGAGGGTTTGAATGGGAGTTGAAGCCTATCCTGGGCTTTGGTGGAAATAAAGCTTCTTTCTGATCCCTGGTCGACGAGAGCTCTAAGTTTGAAAATGTCTCCCCTATGTTCCACAGGTACGATAGCAGTGGGTACGATTATTTTGCAATCGTTTTCTGAATAGAACGATTGGACCTGGCTTTGCTGGGAGCAGGATGGTTCATCATCCTGAAGGTCGGCCTGGTCCGGGGTTTCGCTCGTAGGGTTCGTAGTTGTGGTTTGTGATGACGTCTTTTGCATTCTAGGGGGTTGTCTCTTCGGCACGGCTGTTGAGTCTTCGTGAAGAACAGTGTTGTGCCGATCTCGACATTGATTGCATGTCTGAAGGCTGGGACAATCTTTCAATATGTGTGACTGGGAGAGGCAATTAAAACACATATTGTTTTCCCTAACAAACTTCCTACGATCAGAGGTTGACAATTTCTTAAATTTGAAGCAACTGATCAGGGGGTGAGAGGAGGTTTTACACATAGCGCACTTGTACATTGTACGCTGCTCTGTCAT
Organism: Campiglossa producta; assembly: GCA_964058755.1. Taxonomy (NCBI): domain Eukaryota; kingdom Metazoa; phylum Arthropoda; class Insecta; order Diptera; family Tephritidae; genus Campiglossa; species Campiglossa producta. Next base: position 43,350,341 of record CAXKVI010000006.1, on the reverse strand, counting down.
ATGAGACTGGGTATGAGAAGTCGTCCTATTTTGAAACTGACTGGACTGTTGGGGTTTAAAAGATGGCCTAGCTTGGGGATTGACCTTAAATTTATTTGGTCGCCATTGATCTACTCGTTCTACGACCTCATAACGAGTAGTCAGGAACTGGTCCATTTGGGACCAGTTTGGAAGTTCTTTCCTCGAAGTCAAAGATTGCTCCCACAGAGTGACCGTATTTTCTGGGAGTTTGGAGGTGACGAGGTAAATCAGTATCGGATCCCAGTTATCCGTGGAGACTTGTTGCGTGGCAAGAATCTGAAGACAATTATTGACAGAGGATTGCAATTTTTGTATATCTTCACTATTCTCAGTTATAATGGGTTTTAAAGTCATGAGGGCACGGATTTGATTATCTACGAGGACACGTCTGTTCTCGTAGCGAGATTTCAAGGCTTCCCACGCCAAAGCGAAATTATCATCAGTCAAGGGAAATTTATGAACTATTTGCGCGGCCTTTCCCTGTGTTTTGTATCTAAGGTGATACAATTTTTGCGCTTGAGAGAGTTTGGGGTGGTTAATGTAGACAGCAGTGAACATGTCACGAAACGAGGGCCATTTTTCATAACCACCGTAAAATATTTCTGTATCGCAAGGAGGGATTTTCAGACAAAGACCGGAATTTTCTGATGAGTTCTTAGTTTCGGCGGGAGGCGGGGGATTGTTCGCTTGTTTGATCAGCTGCAGCTGATCTTCCATCTGCGCTTTTGTGGTTTCATATGTTATGAGACAGGAGCTGTATTTGCTATAAGCAGAGGTCGCAAAATCTTCGGGAAGCTCCTGATCCTCGAGTGCCACAATGCTATCAAACGCTTTTTGAACTCTATTCCAAAACTTTTCTATATTTGATGTTTTAATTTTCAGGGAGGATTCCGTGTTTTCTTCTATGGCCGTTGACGTAAACCGAGCACAATACTCCAAGAAGATATCTGTTTCCGTAGTGAACTTTTTAGGGGCATTCGAAAATTTAAATTTTTTCACAACTTTACGTTGAGGGGGCTGATTATCTTGGAGGTTTTCCTGTCTCTTTTCATCGTCACTCGTTTTTAAGGTGGTTTAAAATCGTTTACGAATTGAGATTTGAGAGATTTTTTTTTTTTTTTTGAAAAATTAATTTATTTAAAAAATTAATTTTTTTTTTTTTTTTTTTTTGAAAGGGAGTGTTTATTTGCTAGGTAACTGAGTGAGAGAAACTTTAAGTTTAAATATTCGCGTTACTAGCAAAAGAGAAACAATTTCAAAAGCAAAAAAAAATTTTTTGAGGGAAATAAATTTTGAGGGTGTATTTCAAGAAAGTTGACCACTGTACCGCGTTTGTGCTGTATTTTGTATGTATATATTGGGGTGGTTTAAATATACGTGGGAGACAAAATACAATTATATATAAATCTAAGTTATAATGAGATATATTTATTGAGGTTCGATGTTTTTAATGGACTGTAATAAGAGAGATATTGAGCGAGAAAACTAAGCTCAGTGTAAAAAATTTTTGTAAACTTGAGATTTTGCAATTTAATGCGAGAAAATTTTTTTTTTTTTTTCTTTATTACAGACACTGAACCACTCTTGTACCACCGTGCACGAGATATATTTATTTAATAAATTAATATTTACTTCTTTTTGAGAAAAATAAACTAATTCAGAAGACAAATTTAGTGCACAAATTTTGAGTCGAAAATTTTACAAATGTACCCACTGTAACTAAACGACTTTTCTTGACTTTTCTTTGTACATATGTACCGCACTTCGTAAAGAAGACAAAAAGGGGTTATTGCCTTTTCATTTATATATTGAAAAAAAGAGACACAATTTAGGCGGGATATGAGAAATTTTGGCGGGAACCACAAATTCTCGAGACAAAATTGTTATGAAATTTTCAATATATTTTTATGTTTATAGGTACCGTGTAAGGGAAGGGGGGTATTATTTCATTTAATACTCACGGTTTTTGTACAATTGGGTACTTATTTGTATGTTTTGTAGTTGTTGTAGGTAGGCGCTGGTTCTCTGCTGGCGACGAAGGACCACTGAATACTACAGTGTCCTTACCTTGGATGCGGCAATAGGTTCGGATGGATGTGGTGGCTGGAGCTGGTTCAGATGCTGCTGGTTGCGCGCTAGTAACCAAATAATTTGGATGCTGGTGATGCACAGGACTTTGCTGTGGTGTTGGGGGTGGTTTTGCTGGCTATTGTTTCGCGGCGAGTAACTAATATGCGCACGACAGATAAAATAAAACCACGCACTTTTCAAATATATATATAACAATTTAATGGCACTTTGAATAGTAAATACTTATTACAAATCTATTTTGTACAAAGCGGGTTTAAATGTTTCGAACGTTTCGGGTTGATTTTAATAGATAAGATTGTGATAATAAAAAGAAATATGCAAAGAATAAGTTGACAGCTGTGTGTACATATGTATGTATGTATACAGCTGTCCACCAGTTGCGGGGGCTGCCAGATCACTAGGATTGCGCAAACGTTCAAAGTGGTATACGTTTGCGCAAACAGGTTGGCAAACTAATTAGATATAATTATGCATACAATATAATCCAATTATTGTGCATAATTATAAAAATGATACTAATGAATACTTATTCTAAGTAATACAGGGTGAGTTCATATAAATATTCATACATATAAATTCAATACATAAATCGATAGCGTTAAATTCAGTAATTCAATAGTAGTTTCGAGTAGATGATGAATGAATTATTTTATGGTATTGGAAGTCGCCTAAACACATACCATCCCATGATAGATTTTACCCAACAGAAATAAAAAATGTATTTGATGAAATAAAGTCTGCATTAATTTTTTATAATTTCTCTAAGAATAAGGTATATCCGCTATTCCGGCGGAGCTCGATAGAGGTTGCATCGACTTCATCGAAATTTGAATTAATATAATCCCACGAAACTGCTAGAACACGTCTAAAAAGAACGGCAGAGGTATCAACTTCTTCTTGACTTGATTTCCATTTCAAAAATCAGAAATCTAAAATAAAAGTTTTTGTTTCAGAGGAAAGTTATTGGCAAAAATCCTATAGTTTTACCAGGTCCGATTCCAAAATTGGAGTGTGATCCATTGTATTTACGTACAGAGCACCTTTCTGTGTTGAAATATCTCTTGACAGAAAATATAGGGTTTCGCGGGGTGGGGGGGCGGTGAAATACCCCAAACGGAAATAAACCGAATTTGTGTTATTGCTCAACTGAATGTGAAATAACACAAATTTGTGTTATTGCATCACTTTGAGAAATAAGTGAAATTTTTTTTACCACGTTTGAGCAATAAGGCAAAAAAGTGGACATGAACGCATCGCTGACTTCTCTTGTGTTCGCACCGCACATTTGTCGTATAAATATGTAGACTTACCGCTGCAGCATAAGTCCAGTAATATATAAGCATACATACATGCATTGTAGATACATTCTTTGTTACTCTCAACTGGCCATTACTTATGTATTAAAACAAGTGTTATACAAAGAGTAGATAAAGGTAGAGTTAAGAAAAGGAGTGTAGAGTTTTTTTTTGCTTTAGATTTCACACTTGACATGGTATGGTTCAATGAAACTTATGAAGAAGGCGGTAACAGTCTTAATGAAAACGTGTTCATAGTTAATCCTCGTGCAGTGTTAAAAATATTACTTAATTAATTATGCCTTCTCTATATCCTTTGTATTATATGCTGCGAACAAGAACGGCAACTTTTGTTTGTTCCATGCAAACATTTTAAAGTTTGCAATGACTATTTTCAGCAAATGAAAAAGAATGCTGAGGAAGGAAATACAGAAATAATTTGTCCGATTTGCCGAGCAGTTGTTAATGATGCCTTCTCTATATTTTACTAAACTTTACATAACTATGCTTATTTCGTGAATTATTGTTGTGTTTATAAATTTTTTCAAAATTTTTGTTACATCAAATTTATATTAAATATAGATTGCCACAAAGTAAACAAAAAATGTCAAGTATTGCGTTTGAAGTTAAAAGGGACAAAAGATGTTAAATAAAAATGCTGGGGGGCGGCGGTCGCAACGGGTCGTGCGCGGCTTGTCCCCAACGACTTAAACAGGTTTGATATGAGCTCCTTGCGATCCTGTCTGAAATGAAATACTATATTTGAGCAATAAGACAAAATTTGACTTCTTTCGGAGTGGTAATAAACCAAACCTTAAAGTTTTGCTACATTTTGTGTTATTTCACATTCAGTTGAGCAATAACACAAACTTTGTGTTATTGCCGTTTAAGGTATTTCACATCCCCCCCCCCCCCCCCCCCGGGTTTCGCTTTCGAATTATGCGTTATAGGTCAAAACGCGTATTTGGATACCTCTCCCGACCTTTTTGACGGTATCTGAGATAATCCCGTAAAGTCCCGGGACCATGGGATTGCCATTATAAAATCCCGAAATCCCGGGATTGTCAAAAAGCTTCGGGATTCGATGCCTTAGTATGTAATTGCCATATCTTAGAAGCTAAACAAAGATAAGAAGAATATCATAGTTAATTTGGAAGACTTGAACTTGAACTGTGGTTGTTGTTGTAACGACCAAAACCCTTTCATAAGTTTTGGGGAGTATTGTCGATAGTGGCAGTTTTTAGCCGGTTAAGAGCACGGTACGCTCCGGTACTAGCAGCTTGCGGTACTTGCGCCACTGTCACGGGAACGATTTAGTATGACCAGTGGAACCTACTAGGTCATTTTATACCTCCTTGTATAAGGAAGAAGAAGGTTGGTAAAAAGAGATATGAGGCATCAAATTCGCACATCATCCACCAAGTCGCACGTCATTACCTTTTGTTTATTGTAGTCGCCTATTACGACAGGCATACCTTCCTCGGTATATGCTAAACCCCTAACCTGAAGGGTTTATCGGATCTCCACAATGACTATGATAACAAAAATAAAAAATTAATTTTTTTAGTTCACATTTACAGGTCAATTCTACTGTGGTAATAACTTTATTATTACCGGCAAACAAATTCACTCGGCAACTTTTACTCCTTTTTGGTATTCTGAGGGCAAAAGTTTTCTGGTAGCACCGTTACCACCAAAATAGGTGGTAACATGTGGTAACATCAATATAAAACAGCTGATGTTTACTTTGAAAAATAAAAAATCGAAAGTGCAATTGAACAAAATAAAGTGAAAATTAAACAAAATAAATAAAACAAAGTGAAAATCAAACAAATAAACAGGTATATAGTATTAATAAATCCCAATAAAAACTGTGTATAATGTTTCTAACGCCAGTAATTCCTTTAATATAGTAAAAATGTCCGCGTTAATATTATTGCTGCTGGCTGAAGAAGATGAAAATGATGAAATTTTGGAGCGGAGACACAACTTGAAAAAAAAAAAAACTTTTCCCCTGCAGGAGCTCGGGATGGTCTTTGCAAAAGGCCACATACAACCGCAACTGCGCAGGGGTGGTGCGTGCATATTTTCTGTAAATAAAATAAACAATTTTTAATAAATTTCATAAAATATTTACCAAATTTACTTACTTGTTCATTTCCATTTTGCAGTCTTCTTCTTTTTGATAAACAAAAAACATATGGCAGGTGACTAGCAGGGTTTCTTTTCAATTCACCATACACACTGGTGAGTTTTTTTGCCATTAGAGCGTTACCATCTGCTCAGAATCGCAGCCACTTTATTTGGTAACGTATTTTAGGGAAAATTGTTTGCCGATGGCAATTTTACCGGTAACGCGCAGCATAGGGCTGTTAATGTAAATGTGGCATGATTTGAATATTTCACCCATAAAACCACTGAAACTACTTACGCACATATGTAAAATTTCTTTCCGTTAAGTTAATTTCATGCCACCATATAAACCTGTGGGAAATCAAGTCTAACAAGCCAGACAGTAGCGTCATCAAATTATGTTCCACACGATTGTGAAATACTTGCACATGCGCTCAGTGCATGTCAACCGTGGTAAGCTAGGGCCTAAAGCTTTCGGCAGAATCAGTCCGTCAATACGTAATGTACGTGACGTACGTCGTGACAAAACGTACGTGCCGCACAGGGATGGCACATAGCAATTCACGTACGTCATGTTGAAGTACACAGATGTGTCAACAAAGTAATTAGCGCAAAACGAAAATTATTAAAAAACAACATAACAAATACAAAATTTCGTTTAAAAACATGGAAAATATTAAAAAATTACTTTGGTTAAATTTGCTTTTGCACAATTTTCACAAACCCGTTGTCAAATTGGCGGTAAAATTGATTTTGACATTTGTCACGCAGCTGCCGTTCCGTCAAAATAGAAAGTTGGCAAAGGATGCCGGATCCGTTGACTGATACTTTGTCAATCTAGCGTTTTACATGCAAAATACACACATCCTACTCGGCTGTCAGTTTCTTACTTTTCCGGCAAGTACGTGACGGACTGATTCTGCCGAACGCTTAAGCCAGCGCACCAAATGTTGCGCACCTCAAGCCAGCAGAAGACGGGTCTTTAAAAGGAACCAGCGCGCATCAAAGAGGCAGCTGCATCGTGGACTACTCACCCGCTTGTTCATTCTAATTAAGCTATTGTTCAGTCATAATAAACTATTGTTCAGTCTTGGTAAATTGTCATACAGTTTGATTAATTAATTGAAAACCTAACTTTCCTGCCTTTCTTTTGCAGGGCAAGTTGGCCCTTTAATTTTTTTGTTGTGCAAGGACCTTAAGTCCTTTACTTATATATGGGTCGTTACGGACGTTCCATGCTGTCACACTATTTTAGGTATAAAACCTATAGTAAGGCTTTGGATCAGTATAATTTGTTTGTAATTTGTACTAATCTATCCAACGCTATCAAATTTTTTTTTCTAGATATGCCACATTACCACTCAAGAAGGGTTTAAATTTGCCGTTCGGACATTCCTAAAACGTACCTTATATTTGAGGTGATATATGATTTCCCTAAAATTCTGCGAATTGGTTAGTGCTACAAAAAAATATATATATACACTAGAGCGTATCACCAAAAAAAAGTCGGCCGTACCTCCCCTCACATGAAGTGTTTTTGAAAATCATTTAAAGTGTGGTACCACAAAGAAACGCATGAGCTCAATGAACTTTCTTGAGACAAAACCTCCTCTTTGAGACAACAAATGCCAAAAATTTGAAGGAAAATGTAATTGGGCGACATCTAGGGTTGCCACAAAAAAATTTTTTTTAAACGTTTTTCAAAAACACTTCATATGCCGAGACGCTCTAATATACACTATTAATAGAGGAATAAACAAGGACTTGTGATGCATTAACAGTAACTAGCTGGAGAGGTTTTTTATTGGACAAATATCGATTTTAATTTTGTTTGGACGTTCCACTTTTGTGCCAAAGAAAAACATAAACTTTTTCACAACAAAAAAAATATTGACCACATATTTTATTGTAATTGATATATTTAAGCAGAAATTTACATTACTTACACATTCTAAACACAACAATGACATACATTAGGATTATTATAAAAACTAACAAACATTCTTTTTTTGGGTAATTAGTAAGGTGTGTGACATTTTTTTTTGGAATTTCATTTTGTTCACAATCGATAACGGTACCTTTCTAGGCCAGAAATAAGCGTGAACAATTTTACTAACCTACTTGCATGTTTAGAGGTGCCCCAGCCCCACAAACTTGAAAAAAATAGCACAATCTATACTCAGCTCAACCATGGCTATAAATATTTTTGTTTACGCGGCAAAGGTTGCTACACGTCCCCATCACCCATTATTCATACCTATGTATATCTCCAAGAATTTAATAATCACAAATACATTATATTATATTGAATTCATATTCCCCTCCACAAAGAACAAAGTTAATTAGAGTGAACTACTATTTATTACCACGCTTTTATTAGGTTCACTTGTATGTTTGCTTGTTTGTTTGTTTGTTTACTTGCTTGTATGTATGTGACTCTCGTTCGGTCTAAGCCCCAGTGGCCCAAAAACCGTAAAATGTCCCTAAAATATGTGTATCAAACGAAAGGGGAAGGCCCCAGGTTTCATTTGGACATCGATATATTTCGATAAATTTATCGATAACTGAGTTATCGGTCAAAATATGGTTGCCCGAAAACCTCAAAATTTCCCTACAATATGGGTATCAAACGAAAGGGGAGGCCCAGGTTTCATTTGGACTTCGATATATTTCGATAAATTTATCGATAACTGAGTTATCGGTCAAAATATGATTGCCCAAAAACCTAAAAAATTCCCTACTATATGGGTATCAAACGGAAGGTGAAGGCCCCAGGTTTCATTTGGACATCGACATATTTCGATAAATTTATCGATAACTGAGTTATTGTCAAAATGTTTCGTTTGGACTGCTGTATTTTTCGATATATTTATCTGTAATTTCTTAGGACATTTGACTAAGAAGTAAAACATAAATATATTAAAAAAAAAAATAAAACTCACGATTTTAGAGAGTATTGAACTGAAAAGTTGAAAATAATTTTAAAAACCATACACAGTAGTATTGTGGAAAAAGCGTGGTCCGCTTTGTGCCATAATTTTCGTATATCGAGCGCTCGACGCTTTTCCCACATAATGCTAGTAAAGATAATGATAAAGGTAAAGATAAAGATAAAGATAAAGATAAAGATATAGGTAAAGATAAAGATAAAGATAAAGATAAAGATAAAGATAAAGATAAAGATAAAGATAAAGATAAAGATAAAGATAAAGATAAAGATAAAGATAAAGATAAAGATAAAGATAAAGATAAAGATAAAGATAAAGATAAAGATAAAGATAAAGATAAAGATAAAGATAAAGATAAAGATAAAGATAAAGGTAAAGATAAAGATAAAGATAAAGATAAAGATAAAGAGAGAGAGAAAGAGAAAGATAAAGATAAAGATAAAGATAAAGATAAAGATAAAGATAAAGATAAAGATAAAGATAAAGATAAAGATAAAGATAAAGATGAAGATAAAGATAAAGATAAAGATAAAGATAAAGATAAAGATAAAGATAAAGATAAAGATAAAGATAAAGATAAAGATAAAGATAAAGATAAAGATAAAGATAAAGATAAAGATAAAGATAAAGATAAAGAAAAAGATAAAGATAAAGATAAAGATAAAGATAAAGATATCTTTATATCTTTAGATAAAGATATCTATATATCTTTAGATAAAGATATCTTTATATTTATCTTTATCTTTAATTTTTATTTTTTTAATTTTTTTATTTTAAAATGTGCGAATCTAGAAAATCCCTCTGGTTCTAAGGAAAAAATATGTGAAGTAAATTCTTTGAGTCAGCTAAATAGCAGACTCAAAAATTTTCGAGTAGGTACTTAAATATGTGACTTTTATTCATATGAAACTGAGTAACTACAATTTTTCGAACATAGCAAGTTCTTATTTGACTTTTATATAATATGAAATCAAGCAATTATTCAAAATCACAGCAATTACTCAAAAATTTAGCAAAGTAAGCTTTTATTAATACGACCCAATGCACTATATACATATATATTCCCTGTGAAAAGTGTAAATATATCAAAAAATCGGTGCCATGACAAAATCCCAAATGGCAAAATGCCAAGTAAAAAAATTGGGATTATGACACATCCCCTGCAGTGTCATAATCCCAATTTTTTTACTTGGGAATATGACACTGCAGTGGAGTGTCATACTCCCAATTGGGTTTTTGACACCTTTGAGCTGAAAAATTAGAAAAAAACTCAAGCCTGTTCAATACTTTTATTACAAGATTTATTTTCAAGTTTTTTGCCAGAAACAGCATTGCGTAGCCCAGGGTTATTTAAATAAGCGCGGCCGCCAACTCGGAAAGGTGTTCTGCACAAAAAAAGTATGGATTACACAAAAGAGTCGGATCCGTGGCATGTCCCAAGCTTCATATTTGGGATTTTGTCTTATTTTTATTTGGGATTATGACCCCAGTCTACAGTGTCCCAATTTTTTTACTTAGGATTTTGCCACCTTGGGCTATGACATGTCACCCAAAAAATCCCGAATTAACTTTAGTGAGTCCCGCCAAAAATAAATTTGTCCCGCCAAAAGTATCAGAAAAGTTAAAGACAAACTTGCAGTAAAATTCCATTTGCACACTTCCATAAAGGTATTGACTTATATACTTGTTTCCCTTGCTGCATAATTTTAAAAACATATCTACTAGTGTCCGACCGAAACCTCAATTTTAGGCCGAAGCCGAAGCCGTAACCGAACATTCGGCATAATCCTATATTCGGCCGAAAACCGAAGCCGAATAACATTTTTGTTTCTAGAATAAACAAAACACCTTACAAAAGTACATAAGGGGTATTCTCTCTAAATTTTTTCCATGAAAAACACAAGAATTTAACACACTATTGTCAAATTTGCAAAATGCAAGAACAAAAACACACACATTTTGATGTTTCATGAAAAAAATTTTGAAAGAAAATTTTCCAATTTTGACAATAGTGTGTAAATTTCCTGTGTTTTTTATGAAAAAAATTTGGAGAGAAGAGCCCTATGCACCGTTGTAAATAAAAATAAAATAAAAAATAGAATAAAAAAATATTTTTAATTTAAAATGTTTTTAAAATGAACTAAAAACTGGAAAATAATTTCCCCTCTGCCTACATAGATTTTTCACCACGTAAAGCTTATCTGGAACATTTGTGAGTGGGAATTCTTATAGGTATTAAATAGTACTTGGAGTTTGAAAGGTATAAAAACATTGGCGCACGCTAAAGATGGTTCGCATTAATTTCTAACAATCTTATTACCGATATGAGCTTTTATAAAAAAAAAACATCTTTTCACAATATAGCAAGCGCCAAATGTTTTTATACATTTCAAACTCCAAGTACTATTTAATACCTATAAGAATTCCCACTCACAAATGTTCCAGATAAGCTTTACGTGGTGAAAAATCTATGTAGGCAGAGGGGAAATTATTTTCCAGTTTTTAGTTCATTTTAAAAACATTTTAAATTAAAAATATTTTTTTATTCTATTTTTTATTTTATACTTTTTAGTTGTGAGTCTGTGAAAATTTCTAAGATTGTAATTGGATATTCTGTGTCATATTAGTGGTACTCATGTAACCATATAACTTACCGAAAGCGTAAATATATACATTTAACAGCTCAGTTAGATGAACGATATAGATAAATTTATGTGAATACTTTTTATTATGAAATTCTTATTAATTTAATTTTTGACCCATTTGACTGCTTTGAAAAACTGCATGTCGAACAGCGTAATCGAATTGGGTAATTTTTGGAGGTGTTTACACACTAAACTCCTCGTGAAAGTTTACCGAATCTGTGTAAACTTCGTTCCATAAAAATTTTGACAGTTCATTTACGCCTTCGGCAATTTTCTACGTTTACACGCATTACGCGGTGTGCCTATGGTTACATGAATAAAATTATTCTTTTTTTAAGCCTTATAAAGCACATTATCTTTCCTTTGTGCAACAGTGGCTGCGCCTAAATGTATGAAGATGAAATGTTTGAAATTTCGATGCTGTTTATGGCGCTGAAAACACATTATAGCATGCGCATTATAGCTACGGTGACCATCCGTTCTGTTTTTGGCAGAACAGTTCTGTTTTTAAGAAGCTTGTTCTGCGTATTTTTTTTCTAAGGAAAATAACAGAAATGTTCTTTTTTTAAGCAAATGTTCTGTTTTTGTTCTGCTTTTTTGTACCGGCAGCCCTTTTAACAAATGTAATAATTCTGTAAAGTTATACGCTGTTTCGACCAAAAGCAAACACTGTGTTATCCTAGCGTGCTTAGAAGCAAACAAAACACCATTCGAAAATTTCATACAAATCTTATAACCCAAGCCCATTTCAATCCTCTTTTCAAAGCGTGTTTGCTTTGGGTTTGCATACACTTGCGAATTTCTCGACGCAGAGACCGAAGTGTGTTAGTCTTCGACGCAGAAAACTGAAGTGTGTTAGTCTTCGACGCAGAGAACGAAGTGTGTTAGTCTTCGACGCAGAAAACCGAAGTGTGTTAGTCTTCGACTCAGAAAACTGAAGTGTGTTAGTCTTCGACGCAGAGAACGGACCATGTTAGCCTTCCACGCTAACTGAACCGAGTTAGTCTTCGTTGGGAGCGACGAATTAATCAAAATATAAACGAATTTTATTTTTTATGAATATGAGGGTTAGAGTTTACATACCAGCCGAGAGAGACGCAAAATCATAGTTGAACTTTCTTAGCACAAACAAACCAGTTATTCTAGGTTTTATATTAACAAGGAAAATGTCTCTCACCATCAAGAAATACTATTCACAAAAATTACTGACTTTTAATTGATGCAGTTTAGTTGAAATTATTTGAGATTACAATTTCAATGTTTTACAGACGTTGACAAGATTTTTTACTGCAAAAAGATGATTACGTCATGCAAATCAAGAATGCTTTTTTATTCCAAACATTGAAAGTGTAACGTCAAATAGTTTATAGGCGAGTAGCGAAATTTTCACGTGAGAACAATAACAAGCTTTGAGTAAGAAAGAGTTCTGTTTTTTCAGAAAAAAATTATGGTCACCGTAATTATAGCATATGTACGAAATATTCAGATAGTAATAAGGAAGATAGGCCGATAAATGGGAGTTTTGCAATTAAAGCAATATTTTGGATTTTTTTTTTGTATAATGCATTGTCAGCGAAACCTGAACGATGGTGAAAATTTGATTTCAATGTTTTACAGACGTTGACAAGATTTTTTACTGCAAAAAGATGATTACGTCATGCAAATCAAGAATGCTTTTTTATTCCAAACATTGAAAGTGTAACGTCAAATAGTTTATAGGCGAGTAGCGAAATTTTCACGTGAGAACAATAACAAGCTTTGAGTAAGAAAGAGTTCTGTTTTTTCAGAAAAAAATTATGGTCACCGTAATTATAGCATATGTACGAAATATTCAGATAGTAATAAGGAAGATAGGCCGATAAATGGGAGTTTTGCAATTAAAGCAATATTTTGGATTTTTTTTTTGTATAATGCATTGTCAGCGAAACCTGAACGATGGTGAAAATTTCAAAACCCAGCTCAATGGGAAGTTAGTTCAAAATCCAAAGCAAAATCTCTGGAAATGAAACTTTCCAAATATCACTATCCGTGCGCCACCTATCGGAATTATTTTTTTCTTATACTGCGTGGGGCCAGAAAACTAAATGATGATGAAAATTTCAAGATTCTACCTCAACGGGAAGTTCGTTGAAAAACAAATTAATCGACACCGAAAACAGAACTTCGCATTTCTTAAATAGAACGACTCACGCTCCACCTAGCGGGTCCAATTTTCTTTTGAACATTTGGAAATTGATTAAGTAATACACACGCTAAATATCAGCTAAATCGGTCCATAATTAGGATTTTCAGCTTTTATTACCCCGATCTCAGCTCCACCTAGCGGAATTTTTTTTTAGGAAAATATTTCTTTTCATAGTAGTAATACTTGTTCCGAATTTCAGCCAAATCGGACCATAAATGCGATTTTTGAAAATATAGCGACCCACGCGGCACCTATCGGATTTTTTTTTCATAATATTGCATTGTCATCGCGACCTGAAATGTAGTGAAAATTTCAAGACCATAGCACAACAGGAAGTTGGTTCAAAATCGAATGCAAAAATCCGGGCACAAGAACGACGAAAGCGACCTAATAAAAACATTTTAAAAATCAGTCTTTATGTCAATGTCATTTTAACAATGTAAATAAAGTTCAATTTGGACGCCAGAAAAAGAAATTTATCTGCATTTTCCTCCAGGAGATTTAACCTTCTATCTGTGTATAGTTGACCAGCTGTACTAAATAATTGCTCGGTTGCCACACTCGTTGGAGGAGCAGTTAAATATTTTTTTGAAAAATTTTTTAATTTAAAAAAATTGGAGGAATGCCAATAATGGAATATATTTACGGGAGTGCCACTAAATCCCCAAAAACAAAATCCCCAAACACAAAATACCCAGCTTTTAAAAAATCCCCAAAAAAATTATCCCCAAAATCAAAATCCCCAAAACAAAAATCCCCAAATCCAAAATCCCCATGTTTTGAATAAACCATGTAAAAAAGTTATTTGGGGTAAAAAGTCGAGAAAAATATAAAAAAAACTCTTTTTCTTCACTTTCGCCAAGAATAACTTTTTTCGCACAACGCGGATCGAAGCGAATTTTTCAGTTTTCTTCCTGGGGGCGAACCTAAGCTCCTGACAAAAAAATGGCTCTGTGGGATCTTTTGTTTTACAACATAAACTAAATTTACCGGACTAGTAGCTTTTTATATTATGTAAGGAGAAAAGGTGACTCTAGCTCGAGAACTATGGGCTTTACAAAAATAACTATTATCATTGTCAATGGGGAACTTCGTGACAAGAAAACGGTAAGAGAAAATTTGTCTCCGCATACTAACGTTTTCGAGAAAAATCTTAAAAGTCCATTCGTGGTAGATATTTTCTTATAATTTCCAGAGCTAATTTTACTGTCGCGATATTTCAGAACTGGTAACTCTTAGAGAAAAAATGAAGGACGATATTTGTAGAGAATTTCCATGTTTAAAACTTGGTTTCAAGTCATTTTTCGAAAAAACTAACAGTTTTCGAGAAAAGTCCAAAAAAATAACTTTTTTAGTACATATGGATCAATGGGAATGATGTTTTCTTTTTGACGGCGAACCTAAGCTCTCTACCAAAATTTGCTGTGTGGGAATTATTGTTATTTCAAATGTTTATTTTGACGTATTTTTTGGTTTTTTTGCATTCTTTGTAAATTATTGTTATGACTTTATTTTTTCTATGAAAAATACAAAGAAAGAACGAAGTGTAATACGTGTAATTCTATTCAAGGGTTGTATTAGTTTTTGCTCTGCGTACGCAATTTTTTGTAGACTTATCATGGGATGCCCAGAGGTCACTGGAATCCGATATGGAATCCGAGATTTTTCACTATTACTCTTGTGTTACAACAACTTTGAACAATTTTTTTTTAATAACAAACAAATATTCCTGGAATTTACGATTTTCTGTTATAAAAAATCAAAACCTCGTGAAATTCAGTAAATTTTTTTTATTAAACACATCTATTATTCGGCCTTTTCAGCCGAAGGCTGAAGCCGAATAAAAAATACTGGTCGAATACCGAAACTTGGCCGAATATTCGGTCGGACACTAATATCTACAGCAGTAAATTGTCGAGTTCATTCCAAAGTTGTGACACCCAGCAGTCAATTTTTCTCGATCGGCATAACTGTCCCACACTACCCCTCTTTGGACCAGTAGTAAAAATAAAAAAAACAAAAAAACCCGCTTTGTTGCTTTCTCTAGAATAAAAGCAGCGGTAGCCACGAACTGGTGCCAAACTACTCCAATTTGGACCATTAACATAAAATATTTGCTCTATCTCCTGAATTTGCCAAAATCTCCAAAATTCCCAAGATAAAATTAAGTAAATCCCTCTTCTGTATTGCTACCGTAGTCGAAAAAAATTATTTCCGAAACGAATATCTTCACCGATTATTGCGCTCGGTTCAGCGGAACCCCGATTCAAGATAACACCGAGGTAGCCCTAAAATTAAAAGACAAAAACATAGATGTATTCTGGTCAAGGGTACAAAGCGCCTATGACACGGTGGTAGAATCAGATGACCAGGACCTTCCCGATGACTTTAAGTCCGCAGCTTTCGGCAAATACCGAGCTTGCCTTATATCATATGAGGACAGCCTTAGTGGACCAAGGCTCTGAGCGAAGCTTCATCTCCGCCAAAGCCCAGATAAAACTGGGCCTTCCCTATACCCACGTCCTGTTTGAAAAATCGGGCATGGGAGGCGGGGTGGTTCAAACCTCGGATAAGTTGTGCTCACTAACCCTAGTCTAAAATGATAGTAAAGTAAAGTTAAAGGCTCAAGCCATAGTATTACCCCGTCTGACTAGGCAACTTCCAACGCTTAGGCTAAATAAAGACCAAATGCGTCAATGGTCCCACCTCAAGCAAGCAGACCAGAGCACTCAAAACCCGTCCCAAATTGATCATCCCTCAGATAATGCTAAACGGCATCGAAAAGATCTCAACCACTCTGCTAACACAAAACACAATATTCTTGTGGATAATAAGTGGCCAAACCCCTGAAAAAGTTGTAGCACACTCCGCACAAGCGTGGGAGATCACGAATGTTTCGTTTCACGTATTGCCGGTTCTGCGAGAACGGTACATGTACATTACCCGTCGTACCGAAACGACCCGGGTTGTTTTTTTTTAATACACCCCGAAGTGATCCTGTCTAACGCGTCACGATTCCCCCAACTAAAATTGTCATCCCCGGAACAGCCCCTTGCAACAAGGCTGCTCCTCATTCTCTTGATCTTCTGCTGTATTTGTAGGAAGAAAATGCGTCCTGCCAAGGTTGGTTACATAAATCTAGTTGCTCCGGACTAGATCCTAAAACACACCGGCCCAAAAGTTTTGTGGCGCCCTGCTGTTCACGTCCTAGGACGTCCCGAGGCAAGCGACGCTCCATCGTGGCATTGTTGCCTTCTACAAATTCAGTATCCACGACTCGCAATACATATATTGTTCAGCATAACATGTGTGTTTCCGGCTGTAGCTCGAGTCCTAGTGCGCCAACATCACAAGCATCCACCCACAGCTACTTTTTACGTAGTACACCGGTCGATGCTGTAAGCACTAACGAGCTTCAGCCTCTGTCTTCAAACCCTCCACTAACTTCTTCCGGTACCTGCACGAATTTGAGTCAAGTCCATCAGCTTCTGGCTCCTCACACTTCGTGCATTGTATGTCGGCACAGGATATATGCGTCGGTGGCATCGGTTAAGTGCAACTCCTGCCTGGGCGAATGTCACCTACGCATATGTTCTAGGCTCGCAAACAGAAATCTCTGGACTGATAAGTTCGTCGCGCCTTGCTGTCGAGATGCGCAGCCCACGACGCCGACGGATTCACGCTCATCTCAAAATTTGCGAAATCCGTCGGCTTCAGGACTGCGACGGAGATCGCGACCTAGCCTTCCACCTACCTACTAGGCAAGCTCATCAGTCTTTAACTCCCAGAGTGGCCATTGCCACTCCTACTCACTTTAAATTAATGCAATTTAATTGCAATGGGTTGACCGGAGATAACCAAATTTATGCAGCTGCATAAAATAAAATTTGCTGCAATCCAGGAGACGAAACTTGGCCCTCATTCGGATCTCCAAGCGAGTGGGCGCAACCACGTTCTCCGGCACGATCGTACGGACGGCGGGGGCGGTCTCGCGTTCCTTGTTCACCAAACAGTGCAGTATAGGGAATTTGTTAACAACACCGACCAAAGTGACTTACCCTTGGAGTGTCAGGTTATAGTTGTACAGGCTGGAGGTGTTGATCTCGAGCTAATTAATATATACATTCCCCCCGTCACTTGCTGCCCCAGAAGTTATCGCCTTGATCTTAGGGCGTTTCTTTCTGGCGGTAACGGTATCATCATGGGCGATTTTAATACCCACCATGATATGTGGCACTCACGCCTTTCTGTGGACAGCAGAGGACGGGAATTAGCCCAGCGAATTGACGCTTCCCATATCTGCACTGTAAACGGAGACGCGTCTACAAGGATGGAAGTTAATTGCAGTAGCTCCCCGGGCCTAATTATTGTTAGTCCGGGCTTAATTAACAGCATTAACTGGCATCCGATGGTGGCCTTGTCATCCGACCACGTACCCATCATTCTCTCCATCGACCGCGCCTCGGATTTCATTACCTCGGAGAAAAGATCATACGTGAATTTCAAAAGGGCTAACTGGGTCGGCTTTTTGGAATTTACGGAGAGCTCCTTTGGTGATCTTCCCATTCCGACTGATGTACACGTTGGTGAGCGAAATATTCGTGAGGTCATAAAAAAGGCTACAGCCCGTTTTATACCAGCTGGTACAACAAAAAATATAAGGCCAAACTTCCCAGCTGAGTCCGCAGTCTTGGCTAAAGAACGTGACCTCATAAGCAATATCGCTCCCTCAGACCCACAGATCGGTGATCCCAACGTGGAAATCAGAGGGCTTGTCAACGAACACAAACAAGCCAAATGGGAGGAGCATCTTAGGTCTTGTAACCTCTCTACCGGTGTTGGGAATTATGGTCCAAAGTCAAGTCGTTGTCCAATCCTACGGGTCCGCCAAAGAATGTCGAATGTCAACAGGCTTTTTGTAGACAGTATGCCCCCATCCTGTACAGGACAGGACAAGACGTGGAATCTTCTGGCGTGCGCATAAACACAAAAACTATGCCCCCGTCCCTATCACCGCTACAGAGGTGCAAGAGGCCATCCGGAAAGCCAAAAACTCCAAAGCCATCGGTCCAGATGGCATAGCCATGGTGCACCTTAAACAAATCGGCGCAGTAGGAGTTAAGTACCTCACTGCTGTCTTCAATCTGTCCTTGACCACAGCTGTCATACCCGATAAATGGAATCAGGCAACTTTGATCCCACTAATAAAACCTGGCAAACCAGCCAACGCTGGGGAGTCATATCGTCCGATATCACTCCTCTCGCCAGTAGTAAAGACACTTGAGGCGGTCCTATCCCAATCTACATATCAAACTTGAGGTTAGCCGAGCACCAACATGGCTGCAGGAAAGGTAGGAGCACAACATCTGCTCTAAATGTCATAAACACTCAGATAACTGACGGACTAAATCAAAATAGACCGAATGACAGGACGGTTCTAGTTGCATTTGATTTGAGTCAAGCTTTTGGCACAGTCAATCATGGGCAGCTGGTGTCCGATCTGGAAGACTCCCCCTGTCTTAAGCGCTGTAACGCCATTTATCTCAGTGGTCGTCGGTCGCCTGTTGTGTTTAGAAACATAAAATCTAAAGCCAGGAAGATCAAACAAGGGGTACCAGAGGGTGGTGTCCTCTCCCCGTTATTGTTTAACTTCTATATTTCGGAGCTTCCTCCTCCAACAGAAGAAGTTACGATTGTTTCTTACCCAGATGATTGCACGATATTGGCAACAGGTACATACTTCCGTTGATGAGCTGTGTTCTAAAATAATGGTTATCCCCTCTCTTGTCGAGTTTTTCACCGCTCAAAGCTTGGCATTGTCGCCGACAAAGTCCTCGGCGATTTTATTCACGACGTGGACGGCGCAAGTTGGTATGAAATTAGAAATTTATGTAGGTGATCAAAAAATACCTACTGTCGCTCACCCAAAAATCTTAGGAGTGACTTTCGACACCATGCAAACTTTCGCTGCCCATTCAGCTGCAATTGTCTCAAAATTACAGAGCCGCAACAAAATCCTCAAGTATTAGCCGGCAGCACTTGGGGTAAAGATAAAGAAACGTTGTTGGTTGTATAAGGCAATTGGTCGGCCTATCCTGAACTATGCGTCGCCGATGTGGTCGCCGGGGCTTGCAGACGTTCATTGGATTCAGCTGCATGCCTGTAAAAACACCACGCTCAGAACCGCTACATGGTGCGTCCTTATGTCTCCAATAACTCACATACACAATGAGGCGGAAATGCTTCCAATTAGGGAGTATAATGAAATGCTTAACAAGCAGTACCTACTGAATTGTTGTAAACCACAGCACCCCAATAGGCAACTGTTGAGCTAACTCCGCCTCCTAGGACGGAAGGAGATCCGGCACTTTATAACAACACCTTTTGATTCTGAGGTGCACAAGCAGGCCTTGGGGCATATCCATAAAACTTCAGTTGGCCATCAGGCCGCGCTCTGTCCGCTGAACGCTGTCTTGCATGCCTCAACACCAAGCATCTCTGAAGAGGAGCGTCATCTTCCTCGAGAGACAAGGGTCACTCTGGCTCAATTACGCTCTGGATATTGATTAAACTCCTACATATACACGCTGAACCCTGATGTACCGAATGTATGTCTGGCATGCGGCTCGTCCCCCATAATACCAACCACTTATTCACTTGCTCTACGGAGACCACTCTTCTAAGACCCATTTTCCTTTGGTCCAACCCTATTGAAACTGCTAGTTTTCTTGGACTCTCGTTAGAAGATATTGATGGCAATTTAGGCTAAGGAAAAATAAGCGTTGAGCAGGACTACACCTCGTTACAACAACAACAACATCACGAATGTTCAGTTCAATGAACAGCTAAAACAGTTCTGGGAAATCGAAGAGATACCCAATACCCGAGTGGTAACCCCTGAAGATGAAATGTGCGAACACTTCTACACCACTCGAACGGATAATGATCGATATATGGTTCGGCTTCCCTTCAAACCGACATTCCCAAACAATATCGGCCTAGGCCAATCTCGAATTGCAGCCCTGCGACAGTTTTATGGCATGGAACGTAGTCTCCAAAAAAAGGGCGATCTCAAAGAGCAATACGACAAGGTACTAGAAGAATACCTATCTCTTGGCCATATGGAAGAATGCAGTCCCAATGAAGTGGAATACCAGGGCAAATATTGCTCCTTCTATCTGCCTCACCATGCGGTCGTAAAGCCAGAAAAAAGACAACCAAAGTCAGAGTTGTATTCAAGGCTTCTAACAGGCAGGGTCCGGTCGCGCCCTTAATGATGATCTATATACCGGACCAACTCTCTAACCCGATCTCCGACTTACGATTTTAAAGTGGCGTACGTACGAATACCTATTTAATGGCGATGTGGGAAAAATGTACCGCCAAATCCCTTACACCCCGACGAACGAGACTACCAACGGATAATATTCCGAACCCCCTGAAAATAGTCCACTTAAAGACTTCAAGTTAAAAACGGTCACCTTTGGGGTAAATTGTGCGCCTTTCTTGGCTATACGTACTCTTCACGAGCTTTGAAAAGATACAGCCGACTCCTATCCAAGCGCAGCCCCAATACTAAAGTCCGAGACATATGTTGACGATATTCTATCTGGCAGTCATGATCTACAATCAGCCGTACAATCCCTAAAAGAGACTATAGATGCTCTGAATTCAGCCAGCTTTCCCTTAAAAAAGATCACTGCAAGCCATCCAGATATTTTTAAACAAATCCCCAAGGTGGACTTGCTAGAGACCGACTTTCTAGAATTTGAGAAAGGTAGTACCGCCAATACTCTGGGAATTCAGTGGACTGCACTATCGGACACGTTTTCGTACACCGTAGACACAGCACCAGCCTTAACGGCAGCCACCAAGCGGCAGATTCTCTCCTCCATTGCGAAACTTTTCGACCCCGCAGGGTGGCTGATGCCGATCATGATACAGGCAAAATTCTGATGAAAGAATTGTGATTAGACTGAACCAGTTGGGGCGAACGCGTCAAGCCAATCCGTCTCGTAAAATGGACACAATTTGCCAAAAGTCTGCAGACAATCTCGACCATTCAAATACCTCAACGAGTTAATTTCGCCCCTGAGCAACAGACGAGCGACGCCTCCGAAAAGGCCAACCTCTATATGCGAAACAATCTCTATATGCGAACCACCGCCACCAAGTGGCTCCTCTCAAAACTGTCAGCCTGCCACGCCTGGAACTATGCGGAGCGGTCTTACTAGCCAAATTAGTCGCAGTAGTCCAGCCCCATCTTGGCCTTACCGGAAGAAAATTAACTATGTGGTCTGACTCCGAAATTGTCTTAGCTTGGCTCGAAAAGCCAACTCACTGTTGGAAAACCAATGTTTCGATAAGAACCGCCCAGATCATAGATCTGATAGGCAACGGCTCATGGCGACATGTGCGCAGCAAGGATAATCCCGCACACTTGGGAACAAGAGGCTGTACCCCTGGAGATCTCGTCAAGTCTGCACTCTGGTGGAACGGGCCGAAGATTGGCCTCCTCCTCAGTAGTCAAACCCATCAATCCACCAGAGTTGCGTCGAATAGAGGCAAAACACACTACTGAAGATATTTTAGATCGGTTCTCATCCTACCCTCGTGCCTCGTGCGGCGCCTGAAAGACGCGATGAATCATATTAAGGACCCAGTCGAACCCGCGTTGACTCACGCCGATCTTAAACGAGCCAAACATCGTTTGAGTATAATGACCCAAACTCGCTACTTCGGCCTTGAAAGGTCAAGCCTAGAGGACGGAAACCCCATAGGAAAACGGAGTTCCCTGCTCGTACTTAATCCCTTCCTAGACAAGAGCGGAGTCATCCGAGTGAATGGTCGACTAGCCCATAAAATTAAGTATTTTTTTGCCAGGCGCTTTTGTAGGAAATTGGCATACGTATTTCAAAAGTCATAACTACTACTACTACTAATGGCGGCGATATACCAACCGTTATCATAACCTCTAACGAGATTTTAGCCGAGCTTCTCTTTCCAACTTATGGTGTGTTGCTTTTGAGTTTTCCTACAAGTTGGCGGGACCTACAGTTTTTTGCTGACTCCGAACGGCACTTGCAAAGCAAATTAATTTTTTGCTGAGAAGCTTCTCATGGCAGAAATACACCCGGAGAGTTTGCAAACTACTGCCGAGGGGCGAACCCGTTTAGAAAAATTGGTTTTTTTCTAAATAATTTTTGATGTTACTTTTGCCGGGCATCGAACCGCCACGACTTGGTGTAGAAGGCCGAACACTTAAGCGCTACACCACGGCGGCCGCCAGTCATAACTACTCAGCTACAAAAAAAATTATTGATGATAGTAGAAAACACCTAAGTTTTGTCAGAACCTGTGTTCCTATACCTATCAAATTTTGCGCGGTGATATGTGACATACATGCCTACATACATAATGGTATCAAAAACTTTGGCCTAGGTTCAGTTTCAAAAAATTCTCTTTGGTTGACACATTTTCTTCGGAAACACCCATATATTTGACCTCATCTTAATAATATCTATCGATCCCCGTTTTTTTCGAATTTGGGAGATGAAGCTATTCTGAATTCAAGCCGATCCGTCAATACGGATCACTATCCATGTTGATCGTCTGACAGCACTCATATGTCAACAGCTGTTCCTACGAATGCAATGCAACAAAATGCTATGCAATGGATTTTTTGTGTTGCATTCTGCATCGTGTATTTTGTTTTTGGCTTGACGTAATTTGCTATGCAATGATGCAATGCCTGCTTCGTGATGCCAAATACCCCTATAATCTAAAAAAATTACAATACGAGGGGCACTGCTTACGTTCGTGGAATCTATTACTTCCCATATTTGCATCGTTGTGTGATTATCACATTCGACAACTTCGTTAACACATAATTTTAACACATTTGCTGTTCACTAACTTTTATCACCAATCAGCTGTTTTGGTTGTCGTCTTTACAAATGACAATTTATCGCGGTTTCTGTTTGCGTGTTTAATTTTTAAGCAAAGCGTTTTACGTTTTTATTTAAGATTTTTAATATACAAAAATATAATTTAAGAAATAACAGTCTTGACAAAACACAGTTAGTGAATAGCATATGTGATAGTGCAAACCATTTGTGATAAAGTTAAAAATCTCGTTTGTGGAAACGATAAAAGTTAGCGAATCGCACTACTGGTACGTCTACCATCGACCAGATTTTCACGATACGCCAAATCCTAGAGAATACCCATGATAAAGAATCGATACACACCAGCTTTTGTCGATTTTAAAGCTGCGTTTGACAGATCAAAAACGAGTTGCCTGTATGCCGCCATATCTGGAATTGACTTCCCTGCAAAGCTTATACGGCTTTGCCTAATGACGTTGAGCAATACTAACAGCTCCGTCAGAGTCGGGAAGGACCTCTCTGAGCCATTTGAAACCAAACGAGGCTTCAGACAGGGCGACTCCCTTTCGTGCGATTTCTTCAACCTGATGCTGGAGAAGATAATTCGAGCAGCAGAGCTAAACCGCAATGGTACAATCTTTTACATGAGCGTGCATGTGCTGGCGTATGCCGATGATTTTGATATCATTAGCCTTAACAACCGCGCCGTAAGCGCTGCCTTCTCTGAACTGGGCAAGGAAGCGAAAAAAGTGGGTCTTGCGGTCAACGAGGACAAGACGAAGTATCTGCTGACATCAAAGAAAGAATCGGCGCACTTGCGGCTTGGCAGCCAAGTCACCGTTGATAGCTACAAATTTGAAACGGTGAGGGACTTCGTCTATTTGGGAACCAGCATTAACACCGAAAAAATATCAGTCTAGTAATCCAACGGAGAATCACTAAGTAGGCAATTGAGAAGTAAACTCCTCTCTCGACAATCAAAGATCACGCTCTTTAAGTCTCTCATCATGCCAGTCCTGATGTACGGCTCGGAATCACGGACAGTGTCCTTGGAGTATTTGAGAGAAAAGTTCTCCGGAAGATTTATGGTCATTCCCGTGATGCCAACGGCGAGTATCGAAGGAAATTGAACTATGAGCTGTACGAGCTTTACGCAGACCTGACCATAGCTCAGCGAATTAAAGACCAAAGGCTCCGCTGGCTGGGTATGTTATACGAATGGACAAAGAAGCTCCAGCACAGAAGGTTTATTCTATCGACACCCGAATTCGGCAGCAGATGAAGAGGGAGGCCTCGACTGAGATGGAAACAACAAGTGGAAGGTGACTTGAATTCCCTTGGGGTTTCCAATTGGCGTCAGTTATCACTAAAAAGGAATGACTGGCGTGCCTTGATACGAAACGGCCAAAATCGCCTTGGCGGTTAAGCGTCAATAAATGACTCAAGCCAAGATTAGATTAAAATAAAATAATACGCCATCAATAGCCAATAAATTGATTCCAAAATTTGTTTAGTGGTACAACGTTGTATGCAACTCATTCGAATAGATGATGAAAGCATCATTCTGTTGGTGGATAAAAAGTCATTCCAGGAAACACACTGACTTCTTCTAAACTTGGCATTATATTTGCTTGGAGAGCAAAAAAGTGCTCAAAAAAGCTCTCTTTTTGAGTGTGGAGCCAGAAATACTCAAAATAGCTCCCTTTTTTAGAATTATGATTAACTGCCGTTAGAATAAGAATCTACAATGTTTTTGGAGGCGCGGTCATGTGTAGTTTTAAACTGTATTCTGAAAACCAGTACCTTCTCCAATGAAGGCATGTCTTTGGATAATGTAATACATATTTGCTCGAATAAACATGCAAAGCATACGAAGTGAAGCACATTTTTTGGGAATTGTTACCTTTTTTTTCTAAGAACAAAAAAACCGTGTTTTGAGCCCATGGTGGGGATATCACATTTGCCTCGCGAAGGCTCCAAATTTTGTATATAACTGAGGCTTTGCTTTGCTTTCATCTAGATAATCACTGTTCCTTAGCTTATATGAGGCGCTCAGCGCCAAAACGGCCTAACCCCAAAAAAATGGTTCTGAGAAAAACGAAGTTAAAAGAAATAAGTTTTTAAAATATTTTTATCTTGTAAATAAAGATTAGTTGGTAGGTGCTAACTACTTACATTAAGAGAGTTTTAAACATTTCAAAAGTCATAACTACTACTACTACTAATGGCGGCGATATACAAACAGTTATCATAACCTCTAACGAGATTTTATCCCAGCTTCTCTTTCCAACTTATGGTGTGTTGCTTTTGAGTTTTCCTACAAGTTGGCGGGACCTACAGTTTTTTGCTGACTCCGAACGGCACTTGCCAGGCAAATGAATTTTTTGCTGAGAAGCTTCTCATGTCAGAAATACACCTGGAGAGTTTTCTAAGCTGGAGTTAAATGGTGGGCGGCGAGCAGTTTATTATTATTGTTGTTGTGATATTATATGGTTGAGGGAGCTGGCCGGGGTTTCCGGTTCGAATCCCACCTCAACCAAAGCCTTTTTAATTTTATTTATTTTATTATTTTTATATTCCATCAAGTCTCATGGACTGTGTTTGGTTCTTTTTAATTATTGGTATGCACCATCAAGTCTAGTGGACTGTGTTTTGGTATTGACACTCTGTATGTATTAATTGGGGCGAGCAATTTGGCTCTGAGAATGCATCGTTGGCTATTCTCACTTCCTTAGAAAACCCCTCAAAATTGTTGGTGGTGAGCACTTGGGCTCTGAGGCATTGGCGACTATTGGCTTACCCCATTTTGCTTGTGGAAAACCACCTGTGTTTTGTTACACTTTATATTTATTATTTGGTGGTGAGCACTTGGGCTCTGAGGCATTGGCGGCTATTGGCTTACCCCATTTTGCTTGTGAAAAACCACGTTTTGTGACTGCGACTATAAGCTATGTATTCCGTATATTCCATAAATTATCTGCGAATTACAATAATATGTAATTCAGATGAAATAAACGAAACCATGTTATGTCGCTTAAACATACTCCCCGCCCTAGACGGATTAGTCGTCTAGTAAAGAGCCATAGGTTGCTGGTTTGATCCGTCTCGAAGGGCCATATCTAAGCTGGAGTTAAATGGTTGGCGGCGAGCAGTTTATTATTATTGTTGTTGTGATATTATATGGTTGAGGGAGCTGGCCGGGGCTGCCGGTTCGAATCCCACCTCAGCCAAAGCCTTTTTAATTTTATTTATTTTATTATTTTTATATTCCATCAAGTCTCATGGACTGTGTTTGGTTCTTTTTAATTATTGGTATGCACCATCAAGTCTAGTGGACTGTGTTTTGGTATTGACACTCTGTATGTATTAATTGGGGCGAGCACTTTGGCTCTGAGAATGCATCGTTGGCTATTCTCACTTCCTTAGAAAACCCCTCAAAATTGTTGGTGGTGAGCACTTGGGCTCTGAGGCATTGGCGACTATTGGCTTACCCCATTTTGCTTGTGAAAAACCACCTGTGTTTTGTTACACCTTATATTTATTATTTGGTGGTGAGCACTTGGGCTCTGAGGCATTGGCGGCTATTGTCTTACCCCATTTTGCTTGTGAAAAACCACGTGTGTGACTGCGACTATAAGCTATGTATTCCGAATATTCCATAAATTATCTGCGAATTACAATAATATGTAATACAGATGAAATAAACGAAACCATGTTATGTCGCTTAAACAATTGCCGAGGGGCGAACCCGTTTAGAAAAATTGATTTTTTTCTAAATAATTTTTCATGTTACTTTTCCCGGGCATCGAACCGCCACGACTTGGAATAGAAGGCCGAACACTTAACCGCTACACCACGGCGGCCGCCAGTCATAACTACTCAGCTACTAAAAAAATTATTGATGATAGTCTACTAAACACCTAAGTTTTGTCAGAACCTGTGTTCCTATACCTATCAAATTTTGCGCGGTGATATGTGACATACATGCCTACATACATAATGGTATCAAAAACTTTGGCCTAGGTTCAGTTTCAAAAAATTCTCTTTGGTTGACACATTTTCTTCGGAAACACCCATATATTTGACCTCATCTTAATAATATCTATCGATCCCCGTTTTTTTTTCGAATTTGGGAGATGAAGCTATTCTGAATTCAAGCCGATCCGTCAATACGGATCACTATCCATGTTGATCGTCTGACAGCACTCATATGTCAACAGCTGTTCCTACGAATGCAATGCAACAAAATGCTATGCAATGATTTTTTGTGTTGCATTCTGCATCGTATATTTTGTTTTTGGCTTGACATAATTTGCTATGCAATGATGCAATGCCTACTTCGTGATGCCTATAATCTAAAAAAATTACAATGCGAGGGGCACTGCTTACGTTCGTGGAAACTATTACTTCGCATATTTGCATCGTTGTGTGATTATCACATTCGACAACTTCGTTAACACATAATTTTAACACATTTGCTATTCACTAACTTTTATCACCTGTTTTGTCACCGAATGCGATAAAACTCAATCAGCTGTTTTGGTTGTCGTCTTGACAAATGACAATTTATCGCGGTTTCTGTTTGCGTGTTTAATTTTTTAAGCAAAGCGTTTTACGTTTTTATTTAAGATTTTTAATATACAAAAATATAGTTTAAGAAATAACAGTGTTGACAAAACACCGTTAGTGAATAGCATATGTGATAGCGCAAACCATTTGTGATAAGGTTAAAAATCTCGTTTGTGGAAACGATAAAAGTTAGCGAATCGCACTACTGGTAAGTCTACCATCGACCAGATTTTCACGATACGCCAAATCCTGGAGAATACCCACGATAAAGAATCGATACACACCAGCTTTTGTCGATTTTAAAGCTGCGTTTGACAGCTCAAAAACGAGTTGCCTGTATGCCGCCATATCTGAATTTGACTTCCCTGCAAAGCTTATACGGCTTTGCCAAATGACGTTGAGCAATACCAATAGCTCCGTCAGAATCGGGAAGGACCTCTCTGAGCCATAAACCGCAATGTTACAATATTTTACAAGAGCGTGCATGTGCTGGCGTATGCCGATGATTTTGATAGCATTAGCCTTAACAACCGCGCCGTAAGCGCTGCCTTCTCTGAACTGGGCAAGGAAGCGAAAAAAGTGGGTCTTGCGGTCAACGAGGACAAGACGAAGTATCTGCTGACATCAAAGAAAGAATCGGCGCACCTGCGGCTTGGCAGCCAAGTAACCGTTGATAGCTACAAATTTGAAACGGTGAGGGACTTCGTCTATTTGGGAACCAGCATTAATACCGAAACAATATCAGTATAGTAATCCAACGGAGAATCACTCTTGCCAACAAGTGTTACTTTGGACTAGGTAGGCAATTGAGAAGTAAACTCCTCTCTCGACAATCAAAGATCACGCTCTTTAAGTCTCTCATCATGCCAGTCCTGATGTACGGCTCGGAATCAAGGACAGTGTCCTTGGAGCATTTGAGAGAAAAGTTCTCCGGAAGATTTATGGTCCATCCCGTGATGCCAACGGCGAGTATCGAAGGAAATTGAACTATGAGCTGTACGAGCTTTACGCAGACCTGACCATAGTTCAGCGAATTAAGGACCAAAGCCTCCGCTGGATGGGTATGTTATGCAAATGGACAAAGAAGCTCCAGCACAGAAGGTTTGTTCTATCGACACCCGAATTCGGCAGCAGAGGAAGAGGGAGGCCTCGACTGAGATGGAAACAACAAGTGGAAGGTGACTTGAATTCCCTTGGGGTTTCCAATTGGCGTCAGTTATCACTAAAAATCAGACCTGTTAATAATTGATTAGTAATCGGTAATGATTAGCATTTCATTGATTATTTTTTGAGAAGCCACCTAATGATTGATTACCAATTACTTTCACTTTTTAATGATTATTTTTTCAATTGATTAAAAAAAAAATCAAAAAAAATCAAAAAAATTAAAAAAAATCTAAAAAAAATAAAAAATTCAAAAGTAATCAAAAATAATCAAAAGTAATGATTACTTTTGATTTTTTTATTTTTTTTTTTCCAGTACTGTTGTAGAAAAATATGTTCATACATAAATATTCACTTGCACAAACATACAAAAGTATACGTAAGCAAGAAGTAACGGTGTAATCCCAGCAACAACGACGGAGGCGTTGAAATATGTTGTGCAAACACAATTATATAGTTATATGGGTGATTCAGCAACTGGAGCTGACATATGGCAAACAAGAGGTGTTCTAAAAGAGGCTGCACTATTTTTCAACACACCATTAATATCGTCCGGTCCGGTTGAAAGGCTGTTTTCTTTTGCTGAAATTATTAATGCTCCAAAGCGTGGGTCATTATCTGACATTTCTTTTGAAGCACTTACATTGTTAAAATCAAATTTTAACTCCTAAGTATTGGCGTGATGTATCTGCCGAACGCTCAACACAAATACTTTATATGAGTGAACGGCGAAAATTTGCGTGTCGATACGCACTCATGTCCACCTACATGAATTATTTTTAAACTGCATACCGTTATTGTTGACTATTTGTGTTATTGTTCTTTAATTGTCATTACATTATTACTTACATATTATTCACAAATATTACTAAATAGCATTACTTAAACAAAAATGAATAAAAATAAAACGATTCTACTTCTACTATTCTCTACTCCAACAAAATGACTACGTCGTCCATTTTGGCCGAAAGTTATTAATCCCGGACCTCTCTCTATGGATAATAACCACTTAATTTTTGATCAATTGATCATTGCTAGTCTAGCATGACAGCTAAGCAAAACAAAATGTTCACACAATAAATAAGTTCAATATACTTTTGGCAATAACTAGGCCAAAGTATTCAAATGAATTTAGCTTGCGCTGCACTTCTCCAATAACATAAAGTCGATTGAACCCATATTATTATTGCACAATAACGTAGATGACTAACGACCTAAAAATGTAAGTTTGTAAAGTAGAATACTCATAAGATTGTAAACATATAAAAGACGGCGATGAGCCGAAATAAATTCATTCTTGGTCTAAGACGCAATCCTATTGTTTTACTTATTCCTTGAATCAAATCGTGCATTTTAATGCTCGGACTGATACGGCTGAAGAGCTCAGATAATACTTGTTATACCCCCAAGCGTTACATGGCGATCCTGCCAGCTTAAGGCTAGATCCTGCCAGTTTAATTCACTACCTCAAAGCAAGATCCTGCAAAGCTAGATCCTGCAAAGCTAGATCCTACAAAGCTAGATCCTGCAAAGCCAGATCCTGCCAGCCCAAACCTAGATCCTCCCAGCTCAAATCTAGATCCTGCCAGCTCAATCTAGAACCTGCCAGTTCATTATGCTATTTCATGGAAAACTTTCACATAAAAAATTGAGTAAATTAATCAGTTTTTAACCCTTTTTAAAAATTAATATCAGTCGCGGGCAGCAAAAGAAGGAGCTGATAACCAAATTAAAAGATATGCGCAAAAATGGGTGGAACCCAGCAACAACAACAACGCAGAACCACCAACCGGAACATTAGGAAATTTATAGTAAATTTTAATTTAATTTAAGTAAAAAATGAAAAAATTAAAAATATATAATTTTAATTATAAACATATTCCACTTTGAAATAGTCAGGAAACCAAAGTAGTTCAATTAAAATCCTATTGATAGGGACGAAACTAAGCTTATAAAAATACAAAAAAAAATATATATTTTTATCATTAAATTAAATAACAAGAACTAGCAATAAGGAAAATTGTTTTTCTCATTCACATTTTTAATTGAACACGGTAATATTAAACTTTTTTTCACAGGTTAAAGGAAGATTTTTTTTACATAAAAATTACTTGGTGGAAAATTGCACTAAACGGCATATTAATAGGAATAGCGGGATACGAAGTAGGAAAAGAAAATTCAGGTGAAAACACATCCGATACCAAAATAGTTAAAAACGAACCACACCCTATCGTAGAAGAAGTTTCCGATAAGTGGTTGACCGCGTTTGCATGCGTAGTTACATGTTTAATTGTCGCAATGGCAATCTTGATAAAAAATTACATCAAAAATAAATTGAGACAATTAAACAATGTACAACAACGTGTATAATTTTCCCAATAAAAAGTAACTACTTCCCAAAAATGCCAAAAGTTTTCATCCAGAAATGAATCAATGGAAAGAAATCCATGACACATTACTGGAAGAAAAAATTGAAGCTAGTAAATCATACAAATGTATAAACAAAAGCACTCCAATAACAAAAGAAACTATAGTAAAACATTTGAACATAATCTTGGAAGCACTTATAATACTAGACAGGTGATCAATGCAGCAAATCGTATACTTACCATAGAACACCAAAAGAAGCTTATCAATTTTTCACTGCCGTACGAGATAAACTCGTATCTTCAGTAGCTAGACACAATATACAAGTTGATTTTGACGTACTTCTATCAGAAAATGTTCGACGCCGGACTCCGTCACCCTCTTTAAATCAAGGGGAAGATACCAGTAAAGTAAAAATCCCAATCATAAACGTCACAATGGTACAAACAGTAGTCGAATTCATTAAAACTGCCTCGTCAGTACTACCAGAGTTTGATGGTAAGCCGGAGAATTTACACAGCTTCTTAGACGCCCTTGATCTACTTGATCAAATCAAAGATACTCACGAAGCCGTTGCAGTAACAATGATAAAGACCAAACTAAAAGAAACGGCAAGAAATTTTATAAGTAATGAAAACACGATTGAACAAATAAAAACAAAGCTGAAAAGCGCGATAAAAGGTGAATCGGTAGAGGTTTTAACCGCCAAACTCCTAAACGTTCAACAACGTAGTAAAACGGCTAACCAATACACAACAGAAATAGAAAAAATTACCAAATCATTAGAAGGAGCTTATATCTCGGATGGACTTAACCCAGACTTGGCAACGAGATATTCAACACAAGCAGCAGTCAAAGCTATGTGCAAAACCTGCTCTAATGACAAGGTCAAAATGATAATGCAAGCGGGAACGTTCACAACAATGAACGATGCAATCTCTAAGTTCACCAACAGCTGTACCGAAATAATGAGCAGCTCAAACACGATTTTGAATATACACCAACAAAGTCAGTACCGGAGTAATTTCCGCTGTGGTTACCGAAGTAACAATTATGGGAACCACCAAAGTAGGAGATTTAGACCACAACCGAGATACAACAATAACTCGAGATCCAACAACAATAATAATAACCGAAGAGGATCACAAGCCCAAAACGGCCATAGATCCTACAACCAGACCCGTAATAGAAAGAAAAATATGCGTACTAAACCTAAATCTAAACAGCTATATATCTACAAGGACATCCCTAAATAATTCGATTTCAAAATTTTTAATTGACACGGGAGCAGACATTTCCATTATAAAAATGCATCAAATTAGCAAAACTCACAAAATTAATAAAGAACAAATTACAGATTTAAAGGGCATCGGTCAGGGAATAGCCAGCACATTAGGCACAATTAAAGCGGATTTAAAAGGTGATGACCTTCTAACTTACCACAAATTCCATGTTGTAGAAGACGACTTTCCAATCCCATGCGACGGAATAATAGGACTAGATTTCATAAAGAAATACAATTGTATCTTAGATTATAGCAAAACAGAGGATAAATTAATCCTAAGGCCATATGATTTTCCCCAAACAATAACAATGCACCTAACAAATTGTCTGTCTGTCAACACACTTACTATCCCTGCTAGATCTGAAGTCATTAGACAAGTTAAAGTAAATACCGATAGCAAAAACATCTTCATACCACACCAACAATTATCTGAAGGCATTTTCATAGCAAACACTATCACAGATAAAGATCAAACTTTCGTTAGAATTATCAACACAACACATAAAACACAACTATTCAAAATTACAAGATTAATACCGAAAATTTAGACGATTACACACTAATTAAAACAAACACACACAATAAAAATTTTAACGATACAGAAAAATTGAAAAGATTAACCAAAAACTTTCCAAAATTTGTCAATTCTCAGTTAACAACATTATGCACAGAATTCATAGACATATTTGCACTAGAAACAGAACCAATTTCTTCTAATAACTTTTACAAACAAAAATTATACATGAAGGAGGACACTCCTGTTTACATAAAAAATTATAGATTGCCTCAAACGCAAAAAGGAGAAATAAGCAAACAAGAAAATAAGCTAATCGAAGATGACATAATAGAACCCTCCATATCGGAATATAATAGCCCAATCTTATTAGTCCCCAAAAAATCACTCCCAGGAAAAACAGAAAAAAGATGGAGATTAGTGATAGACTACAGACAGGTAAATAAAAAGCTAGCAGCAGACAAATTCCCACTTCCAAGGATTGACGATATTTTAGATCAACTTGGAAGAGCAAAATATTTTTCATGGCTAGACCTTATGTCCGGTTTTCATCAAATCGAATTACACCCCGACTCCAGGGATATAACCTCATTTACAGCCGAAAATGGCACATATAGATTCAAAAGACTACCTTACGGATTAAAAGTAGCACCGAATTCATTCCAAAGAATGATGACGCTAGCATTCGCAGGCCTAAAGCCATCTCAAGCATTCCTCTACATGGATGATTTAGTTGTATTAGGTTGTTCTGAAAATCACATACTAAAAAATTTAAGAGACGTATTCTCCACTTGCAGAAAATTCAACCTAAAATTACATCCAGATAAATGCCTATTTTTCAGCCAAGAAGTAACATATTTAGGGCATAAATGTACAAACAAGGGAATATTACCCGACCCGAGCAAATTTGAAACAGTCCAAAATTACCCAACACCAAAAACAGCCGATGAAGTTAAAAGATTCGTAGCTTTCTGTAACTATTACAGAAGATTTGTACCGAATTTTGCAGAACATTCAAGAAATTTAACTAGGCTTTGCAAAAAGAATGTTTCCTTCGAATGGACAGAAGAATGTCAAAAAGCTTTTGTCTACTTAAAGGAAGCATTAATTAGCCCAAAACTTTTGCAATACCCAGATTTCGATAAAAAATTCTGCATAACAACAGACGCTAGTGGGTACGCTTGTGGGGCAGTCCTTAGCCAAGAACACGATGGCAAAAAGTTACCAATTGCTTACGCTTCTAGGTCCTTCACAAAAGGTGAAACCAACAAAGCCACAATAGAAAAAGAATTGGCCGCAATCCATTGGGCCATAACCTTCTTCAGACCATATGTTTATGGCAGAAAATTTCTAGTTAAAACCGACCATCGTCCTTTAACATACCTATTCTCGACGAAGAGCCCTTTATCTAAGCTGACACGAGTAAGACTCGATTTAGAAGAGTACGATTTTGAAGTGGAGTATATAGCCGGAAAAGAAAAACATATTGCGGACGCATTATCCCGCATAACAATTACAAACTTAAAAGATAGGTCAATTAAAGCAAGTAAAATATTAAAAATAACAACAAGATCAGCAGCAAAACAGACCAGCAGTAATGCTGAAAATAAAGAAAGTCACAAAGAGAACCCCAAAATTTACGAAGCGCTAAATAAATTTGAAGTTAAAAGACATGTCGAGCTCGTTTTCACTCCTCCGAAATTATATTTCAAAAAAGGAAAGACAATTTGTAGCACTTTGGATACAAGCAACCTAATTGTTGAGGATAAGATTGACTTAGGACAATTCTTTACCAGGCTCGAAAGAGAAGCCGGCAATTTAGGACTTGTACAAATACAGTTGTCCTTAGGGGACAAATTGTTAAAAAGAAATTATACTGCAGTAGGCAAATTTATAGAAAAGGGTAACAAAGTTCTCAAAAAGCTAACAATCGCTCTAACCCCAGAGGTTATATATGTGACAAATCCCGGGAAAATTAAAGAAATTCTGCATAGATATCATGACGATCCTATTAGTGGTGGCCACCCAGGAATAAATCGCATGACAGATAAAATCAAGCAGAAGTATAGCTGGCTGAATATGAAAAACGATATAAGAAAATACATAAAAAACTGCATCCACTGCAAGAAAAATAAGACCAATAAGCATATAAAAGAACCAATGACAATAACGGAGACACCTCCGAAGGCATTTGACATTGTACAAATCGATACAGTCGGACCATTACCGAAATCGATAAACGGAAACGAATATGCAGTTACCATCATATGTGATCTAACCAAATACTTGGTAGCGATCCCCGTTCCAAGCAAACACGCAGCAACAGTCGCTAAAGCCGTGTTCGAGAACGTAATTTTGATTTATGGACGCATGAATACAATAATGACAGACATGGGCACAGAATACAAAAACGACTTATTCAAAGAACTGTGTAAATTATTAAAAATTGAACATAAGACTTCAACACCGTATCATCACCAGACTTTGGGTACTGTAGAACGCAGTCACCGGACATTCAATGAATATATACGTTCCTACATATCCAGTGACAAAGATGACTGGGATGAATACCTCAGGTATTTCACGTATTGTTACAATACGACGCCATCAACAACACATAAATATTGTCCATTTGAATTAATATTTGGGAAAAACCCACCGAATTATGCATTTTTAAAAGAAAATAAAATCAGCCCATTACACAACCATGAAGCTTATGATAAAGAAGTAAAATATAGACTTCAAATAGCACAGCAAAGAGCTAGGAAATTAGTCCAAGAGGCTAAAGAAAAACAAAAAACAAATTATGATAAAAATAGCTATAGTAAAGAAATAAACATAGGAGATTTAGTATTAGTTAGAGAAGAGGCCTCCCATAAGTTAGATAATAGATATAACGGATACTACAAAGTTAAAAATATCGATGAGAACAACAATTTCACTTTAATACCGCATAGCATAGGAAGTAGCATTAAAAACAAAAAAGAAATTATAATTCATAAGAATAGACTTAAAGCAATATAACTCCACTACATAGTAATAACAAAAAAAAAAAAAAAAATACAAAATATCATGTTCAAAATACATTAAAAGTCATTGCAATAAAGACACATGTAAAACAAATGTAAACAAAATAAAAGAAAGAAAAACTTTTCCGATGACATAACATTAACCATAAGCTAAGTGGGTCAAACATTTTATTACCTCACAATAGAATACTCATACATTAACCAAAATGTATGAGCATTCTTTTAAAGAGAAGAGGTGTAGCATGACAGCTAAGCAAAACAAAATGTTCACACAATAAATAAGTTCAATATACTTTTGGCAATAACTAGGCCAAAGTATTTAAATGAATTTAGCTTGCGCTGCACTTCTCCAATAACATAAAGTCCCATATTGTTATTGCACAATAACGTAGATGACTAACGACCTAAAAATGTAAGTTTGTAAAGTAGATTACTCATAAGATTGTAAACATATAAAAGACGGCGATGAGCCGAAATAAATTCATTCTTGGTCTAAGACACAATCCTATTGTTTTACTTATTCCTTGAATCAAATCGTGCATTTTAATGCTCGGACTGATACGGCTGAAGAGCTCAGATAATACTTGTTATACCCCCAAGCGTTACACTAGTCTCTTTTGGGCATACATATGTAGTTGGTATGCCCACGTTTTACTTTGTGTAGCATACTTATAAGTGTTCGAATAGAACCATTCGACCGTACCCATAGGGTTTTAAACGAGAAATGCACGACACTACCCGTTTAGATATAAAAGGGACAAATTTTCACCACTACAACGCATATAACCATCAAACCTGGCATTTTTTCTCATATGTACATATACTTAGCGATCAAGGTTCATTCTAGAAATCCATGAGCCACAAAGTGTAAATAGGTGTATATATTTGCATACAAAGATACACAGATGTTTATACTTTTAACAACAAAACTTTAAAATAATCCAAAAAAAATCCAAAAAAATCAAAAAAAAAACCAAAAAAAATCAAAAAATTAAAAAAATCAAGAAAAAATCAAAAGTAATCAAAAAAAGCCGTTTTTGATTACTTTTGATTATTTTTAATTTTTTTGATTTTTTCTTGATTTTTTAATTTTTTTTGATTTTTTTTGATTTTTTTATTTTATTTTTTCTAATCGTAATCAATTAGTAATTGCTTTTTCTTGAAAGCAATTAAAATAATCATTAGTAATTAAGAAAATTTTCTAATCAATCAATTACTAATTACTAATCAAAATTAACAGCTCTGCTAAAAAGGAATGACTGGCGTGCCTTGATACGAAACGGCCAAAATCGCCTTGGCGGTTAAGCGTCAATAAACGCAAGCCAAGATTAGATTAAAATAAAATAATACGCCATCAATAGCCAATAAATTGATTCCAAAATTTGTTTATTGGTACAACGTTGTATGCAACTCATTCGAATAGATGATGAAAGCATCATTCTGTTGGTGGATAAAAAGTCATTCCAGGAAACACACTGACTTCTTCTAAACTTGGCATTATATTTGCTTGGAGAGCAAAAAAGTGCTCAAAAAAGCTCTCTTTTTGAGTGTGGAGCCAGAAAAATACTCAAAATAGCTCCCTTTTTTAGAATTATGATTAACTGCCGTTAGAATAAGAATCTACAATGTTTTTGGAGGCGCGGTCATGTGTAGTTTTTAAACTGTATTCTGAAAACCAGTACCTTCTCCAATGAAGGCATATCTTTGGATAATGTAATACATATTTGCTCGAATAAACATGCAAAGCATACGAAGTGAAGTACATTTTTTTGGGAATTGTTACCTTTTTTTTTGTAAGAACAATAAAACCGTGTTTCGAGCCCATGGTGGGGATATCACATTTGCCTCGCGAAGGCTCCAAATTTTGTATATAACTGAGGCTTTGCAAAGCTCGTTTGCCGACACCTGGATTTCGTCTAGATCTGCTACTGTTCCTTAGCTTATATGAGGCGCTCAGTGCCAAAACGCCCTAACCCCAAAAAAATGGTTCTGAGAAAAACGAAGTAAAAGAAAATAAGTTTTTAAAATATTTTTATCTTGTAAATAAAGATTAGTTAGTAGGTGCTAACTACTTACATTAAGAGAGTTTTAAACAGTTATTATAAAAATTAAAGTGGCTTAGGCCATTTTGAAATCCATTTAAAAAAAATATTAATAGGAACATTTTGGCTCCATTCATTAAACATACAAACTTTGTTTAGATAAATATTAAAGATAATTTCTAGCATTTTACATATCGACGTGCCATAAAAAACTAACACTTTCAAAATTCTTTAAGAAAACTAACACTTTTCAGATTCTGTAAGAAGATTAACACTTTTATTTTGTTTCTGACGAAAACTAACACTTTTGGCTAGTTCATTTTTTTCAGATACAAAATAAAAGTGTTAGTTTTCTTCAGACACAAAATTTGAGTGCTAGCTATCGTATGGCACGGCGAGATGTAATACAAGTTAATAATAGCGGTGACAGGTAACAAGGTCAATGGAAATAGTGTCAATTGACATTATTTCGCATTATAAATGGAAATACTTATTGTCAATTGTCACTAATTCTATTTTGTAAAGAGAAGTAAAGTCAACAGAAATTTGGCAATATAGTCCTTGATTTTATTTCCTAATTGAAATGTAAATAGCGGCAACAATGCTTACGACATGTCAACTAAATATCACGTGATGTTTAAGTGATGATGTGATTTACAAAAAGCGTCGCATCTAATTTTTCACTACGTGGTAGTGGTAGTATTTGCCCCACAAACACATTTTTTTCGTATTTTTTCGAGGTTGGTCAACTTTGCGCTATCCCTGTGCATTATGTTATAAGAAGCCTATACAAACCTTGAATGGTATTCAACAGTAAATTTTGTTACGAGTGCAATGAATGTTAATTTTCTCCAAAAAGATGAAAACTGACGAAGTATTAAGATTTCCATGAAAACTAAATTAAAAAAAAGTTATTTTGTCATATAATTTGAAAATTTATATATACATACATATAGCCTATAGGTACTTGGTTTTTTATATGTAAATTTTTAAATTATATGGCAAAATAACTTTTTTTTATTAATTAAGTTTTAATGGAAATTTTAATAACATTTTTTCAACATTTTTAAAAAAATTATCTATCATTGCACTCATAACAAAATTTGATGTTGAATACCATTCAAGGTTTGTATAGGCTTCTTATAAAATAGTGCATAGGGATAGCGCCAAAGTTGATCAACCTCCAAAATAGACGTAAAAAATGTGTTTGTTGGGCAAATACTACCACTTTTACCACTACTTTCCGGTTCATTAATATATCGTTAGAAAGGTCTATATCTCTTCTATCGAAATCAAGAAAAAATAAAAATCGGGCTAAAATTACCTAAGATATAGGCTTATAAGTGTTGGAAGGTATGAAAAACCGGTTTTTGACCACTAACTCAAGATTTTGGAGGTGTCCGGTTATAATATATTGTATATATAAAGTAACCCACACATATTTTTTATTTCTAGGATTCGATTTGGCCTAAGCGGCTTAGGTTATTATGGCATCCACATTTCTTTGAACTTTGCATAGAGGAAAAAGAGTTTTCAGCGGGTAATATAACCTAGTGTTGTACTATGCAATATGGATTTTTTTCAGTATTTATTTCAAAAGGTTCCGGTTCGATCTGCATAGTCAGTTTGATTTTTTAGAAATGGGGTCAGGCCGTTTTGGCGCTGAGCACTACATTTATTCGTAAGAACTTGCTCGATTCCTAACCAACCATGAAGTTAGATTTCGATTGGAGGTACATTCGAAAACTAGCCCCATTATCCAATCTCTAACGTTAGAGGGCGACTCGAGAAACACTCAAAAATCACAACGTTCTCCAACAAAATAGGACATAATTCTCAAATCGAGAAAACTACAGTTTTCGAGTAGAATTCTAATATCATTCTCTAATGAGATTCTAAAGTGAATTTGCAAATGGCGCAAAAAGCTCGCTTTAGCTAGTTCTCTAACCCGCATAAAAGGTCTTAGATAGCTCTAAAAGTCCTCCATATAATGGGTTTCAATCAGATGCCCAGTTTAAGAGCTATTAGCAGATTTAGTCGAGATATATTACAAATTCCAAGTCACATCTTCCTTAATTGTTAAATACATCGAAAAGGGATAATTTTTTTGCCTTGATTTTTATGTCGTTTTAGTTGGCTTTGAAATAATTTTCTAGATTATGAATATCGATATACCAAATGTAGCTATATAGCCCTACTAAAAGGTTTATAACTTTTGTATTTTTGACCCGATTTGCAAACAGCTTGGACCAATATGATTTGGAATTGATTGAGCTTTGACATCGTATCAAAATAAAATTAAAAATGTTATTAGTTTTCGCTGTATATCAATATATACTTGATATTCTGCTCTATTTCTCTCACTAACTTGCTAATAGCTCCTAATGTGGTGATCTGATTGGAAACCATTACATGACGGGGTTTTAAAGTTACGGAAGATCTTTAATCCTGTGAATAGCAGAGTTCGATCGGATAAGAAAACCAGGGGATTTTTCGTAAAATACAAAAATGGTGTTTTCTAACTTTTTTAAAAACGATAACTTTGCGAAATCTCAAAACCTATAGGGAATTTTTGATTTTCCTCTTCAGAATCATAATCTGCACGTTTTTCACGTAATAATGTGTACCAAGCTTACGGGTATCAACGAAGCTCTCCAGGTCATTCAGGGCATTTTGCCACTTGATCTGGAAGGGTTCCGGTCAGCGGCGGCATCAGCTCTGCGCCTAAGGGAAACCTCCAGTTGGGGTGCGGGTACTATTGGACACTCAAGTATTCTGGAATCTTACAGCTTTCTCCCTCTAAGCGACCACTACAGTCGGGGATAGCTGTTTCAAAATAAACATTCCGAGCAGAGAAGACTGGGAGAGGACGGATTGGTGTCCCGAAACAAATGGTGGTACTTCCATATATGTACACCGACGGCTCGAAGTTGGACGGCAGAGTTGGAGGAGGGGTTTATTCAAGGGATTTGGACCTTGAGCTCTCCTTCAGACTACCTGATCACTGTAGCGCCCTCCAGGCGGAAGTCTCGGCAATCCTGGACGCGGCGGCCTGGATAAGCAAACGTGTTATCGGAAAAGATATCGCTATTTTCAGCGATAGCCAAGGGGCCGTCAAATCCCTTGACATAGGGACATTGAGGGAAACTGTAAGACGGACGAGCTTGTCAGGCAGGGCATGACCAAGCAGGTTCTTCAGGATAAAGAGCGCTTAGGTATGCCGTTTGCAACATGCAAACTAATGCTGAAGAAGCACACACTCCGTCAAGCCAACGAAAGATGGCTGCAATCCTCAGAGTGCCGGATATCGAAACACACCTGGCTAAAATGGGATCTTAAAAGGTCTAAACGCATTTATGCCCTAACTAAGAGGTAAACCTCCATATTGATGGGGTATTAACCGGTCACTGCCTCATTGGTAGGCATGCAGAAAGGCTAGGTGTGCCCTACCGACGATGCTGCAAGAGTTGCAAAGATGATGAGGAGAAGGAAACAGTGGATCACCTCATCTGCAACTGTCCCGCTTTAAGCGGCGCGAGAACGCGTGGCTTTTAAATAATTTTTTAGATTATGAATATCGATATACCAAATGTAGCTATATAGCCCTACTAAAAGGTTTATAACTTTGGTATTTTTGAGCCGATTTGCAAACAGCTTGGACCAATATGATTTGGAATTGATTGAACTTTGACATTGTATCAAAATAAAATTAAAAATGTTATTAGTTTTCGCTGTATATCAATATATACTAGGAGGTGACTTGATATTGTGCTCTATTTCTCTCATTAACCTGCTAATAGCTCCTAATGTGGTGATTTGATTGGAAACCATTACATGACGGGTTTTTAGAGTTACGGAAGATCTTTAATCCGGTGAATAGCAGAGTTCGATCGTATAAGCAAAGCAGGGGATTTTTCGTAAAATACAAAAATGGTGTTTTCCAACTTTTTAAAAACGATAACTTTGCGAAATCTCAAAACCTATAGGGAATTTTTGATTTGTCTCTTCAGAATCAGAATCTGCACATTTTTCACGTAATAATGTGTACCAAGCTTACGGGTATCAACGAAGCCCTCCAGGTCATTCTGGGCATTTTGCCACTTGATCTGGAAGGGTTTCGGTCAGCGGCGGCATCAGCTCTGCGCCTAAGGGAAACCTCCAGTTGGGGTGCGGGTACTATTGGACACTCCAGTATTCTGGAATCTTACAGCTTTCTCCCTCTAAGCACAGATCGTTGTGCGACCACTACAGTCGGGGATAGCTGTTTCAAAATAAACATTCCGAGCAGAGAAGACTGGGAGAGGACGGATTTGTGTCCCGAAACAAATGGTGGTACTTCCATATACACCGACGGCACGAAGTTGGACGGCAGAGTTGGAGGAGCTCTCCTTCAGACTACCTGATCATTGTAGCGTCCTCCAGGCGGAAGTCTCGGCAATCCTGGACGCCGTGGCCTGGATAAGCAAACGTGTTATCGGAGAAGATATCGCTATTTTCAGCGATAGCCAAGCGGCCATCATATCCCTTGACATAGGGACATTGAGGGAAACTGTAAGGCAGACGAGCGACGATACAGCGAGACTTAGACGAGTGCTCTCAAAAACTCAAACAGCCACAAGCTATTTGCGCAATCCTGACGGATCCTGGACCAGCACGGAGAGGGAAACCCTAGAGCTGCTCTTGAATACGCACTTCCCAGGGAACTTGCATGAGGAACCCCTAGCACCTACAACCAAACCTGGCTGTACACATACCCATCACGGAGGAAAAGGTTAGGTGGGCGGTTAAAAGCTTCGAACCGTTCAAGGCTGCCGGACCAGACGGGATT
Organism: Campiglossa producta; assembly: GCA_964058755.1. Lineage (NCBI taxonomy): Eukaryota > Metazoa > Arthropoda > Insecta > Diptera > Tephritidae > Campiglossa > Campiglossa producta. The sequence continues at coordinate 43,307,338 of CAXKVI010000006.1, read as the reverse complement.
ATTCCCGCACAACTCATAAAGACCCTGGAGACATCAGCCAAATGGCTGGGGAAGGCGTCTCATTACGAGCCCACGGACTATAGGCCGATCAGTCTCTCATCCTTTGTGCTCAAGACCTTCGAGAGGATAATAAATAACTACTTCTCCTCTACTATTGATAGCAACCTGATCTGTAGCTATCAGCATGCATACACCAAAGGGAAATCTACAGAAACTGCGATTCACAGCCTAGTTTCTGTTATTGAAAAATCGTAGTGGCATATGCAGATGACTTAGATATAATATACAGGGGCAAATTCGCACAAACCGTGTGCGACTTGATGCAAGTAGCACTGAGAGAGGTTTCCTCATGGTGCTCGCGCTGCGGACTGAGCATCAACCCGGGAAAAGTGGAACTGGTCCTTTTCACCAACCGCTATAAGATACCACCGCTAATACTACCAAAACTGAATAACGTGCACCTGAACTTGGCTGACAAAGCCAAGTTCTTGGGCACAGTTCTGGATAGGAAACTAACCTGGAAGGAGAATGTTCTTCAGCGCCAGAAGAAAGCGTGTATTGCACTCTACACGTGCAAAAGAGCCATTGGAAGGAAATGGGGCTCAGCCCCAAAATATGCAAATGGATCTACACTGCAATCATTCGACCAATCATGCTCTATGGAGTTGTGGTATGGTGGCCTGCGCTGAGCAAGTCAACAAACCTTAATCTGCTAGGTAAAGTTTACAGATCTTCCAGGCCATTCTTGGCATTTTTCCACTCGATCTGGAAGGGCACCGAGTAGCAGCAGCATCGGCTCTGCGTCTAAGGGAAACGTCCGGCTAGGGCGCAAGCACTACTGGACACGCCTGTATTTTGGGATCCTATAGCTTTCTTCCGCTGAGCACAGATCGCTGTGCGACCACAACAGTCGGAGATAGCGGTTTTAAAATCAATATTCCCAGCAGGGAAGAATGGGAAAGCACGGATCGGAGTCCCGTCACTCATGGCGGTACTTCCATTTATACTGATGGCTCGAAGTTAGACGGCAGAGTTGGGGAAGGGGTTTATTCAAAGGATTTGAGCCTTGAGCTCTCCTTCAGACTTCCTGATCACTGCAGTGTCTTCCAGGCTGAAGTTTCAGCAATCATGGACGCCGCGGCTTAGATAGGCCAACACACTATCAGACAGGACATTTTTATATTCAGCGTCAGCCAGGCGGCCATCAAATCCCTTGGCTCTTACTCGTTCAACTCTGAACTGACGCTCAGCTGTCGTCGATCTCTACAAGAGATGGCCCAACAGAATCGCGTTAACCTCACATGGGTCCCGGGGCATAGGGACATTGAGGGAAATTGTAGGGCAGACGAACTTGCGAGGCAGGGCACGACCAAGCAGGTTCTTCGCGATAAAGAGCGCTTAGGTATGCCGTTTGCCACATGCAAGCTTATGCTGAAGGAATACACACTCCGCCAAACCAACGAAAGATGGCTGCAATCTCCAGGATGCCGGATATCCAAAGAAACCTGGCCGAAATGGGATCATAAAAGATTAAGACAAATTTATGCCCTAAGGAGAAGAGAAATCTCCATATTAATAGGCGTATTAACTGGGCACTGCCTCATTGGTAGGCACGCAGAAAGACTTGGTGTGCCCTACCGACGATGCTGTAGGAGTTGTAAGGATGATGAGGAGAAGGAAACGGTGGAGCACCTCATCTGCAACTGCCCGGCTTTAAGTGGCGCGAGAATGCGCTTTTTGGGAGTTCCCTTCCTGGTCAGCCTACGCCAGGTCACGGAGCTGGACATAAAGGACCTGATGGCCTTCATCAAGTCATCTAAATGGTTCGAGGAGGAGTAACGGTGTCGGTATAGGAAAGTCAGTCCCGGGATTCTGCTATGTGGAGTATTCCGTTAATACCGGGATTTTCCATATGGCAGGGTCCCGGAACTGACTTTCCTAGTGTTGGTGGTATCACAACGGGCCTTTTAATACTGGCCTAGGTGTGCCTCTGAGGCAGTCACTTGAACCTAACCTAACCTAAGGCAGACGAGCTTGCCAGGCAGGGCCTTACCAAGCAGGTTCTTCAGGATAAAGAGCGCTTAGGTATGCCGTTTGCCACATGCAAACTGATGCTGAAGGAGCACACACTCCTTCAAGCCAACGAAAGATGCCTGCAATCCTCAGGGTGCCGGATATCGAAACACACCTGGCTAAAATGGGATCTTAAAAGGTCTAAACGCATTTATGCCCTAAGTATGAGGTAAACCTCCATATTGATAGGGGTATTAGCCGGTCACTACCTCATTGGTAGGCATGCAGAAAGGCTAGGTGTGCCCTACCGACGATGCTGCAGGAGTTGCAAAGATGATGAGGAGGAAGAAACAGTGGAGCACCTCATCTGCAACGGTCCGGCTTTAAGCGGCGCGAGAACGCGCTTTTTGGGAGTGCACTTCTTGGATAGCCTAAGCCAGATCGCGGAACTGGACATAAAGGACTTGATGGCCTTCATAAAGTCATCTAAGTGGTTCGAGGAGGAGTAACTGTGTCGGTTTAGGAGTGTCAGTCCCGGGATTCTGCTATGTGGAAAATCCCAACAACTCAGGGATTTTCCATATGGCTGGGTCCCGGGACTGACTTTACTTGTGTTGGTGGTATCACAACGGGCCTTTCAAAACTGGCCTAAGTGTGCCTCTGCGGCAGCCACTTGAACCTAAGCTAACCGTACGGGTATCAATGTTTTTATATAATCTCCTGCACCCTGAATGCATATGGCTTTTAAAATTTTCAAATGCAACGTGCAAGTTCTAAAAGTTATCCCATTGGAGTGAAATTTTGCACAACTTATTTTTAGAGCAAAATCTATCATATTCCGCCTAGCGAACCCAACATTTGCAAAAAGGTGGATATAAGGAACAGCTTAATGGAGATATACGATATTAATACCACTCTTACAAAAAAAAGTTCGAGTTATGGGAAGAGGAGATGTGGCACCTTCCATACAAAACTCATTTTTATACCTTTCATGAACATGAAATGGTATTATAACTTTGGTCCGATGTTTGTAAATATGAGAAGAAGAAGAGATAGACCCATCAATAAGTATACCGAAATGATCAGGATGACGAGATGAGTTGATTTAGCCATGTCCGTCTGTCCGTCTGTCCGTCTGTCTGTCTGTCTGTCTGTCTGTCTGTCTGTCTGTCTGTTTGAACGCAAACTAGTCCCTCAGTTTTTGAGATATTTGGCTGAAATTTGGTATGCGGCCACCATTTTCCAATATAGGAATCATTTGTCGGAACCAGCAAGATCGGACCAATATAACATATAGCTCCCATACAACCGATTATTCCGATAAACGGATTTTGGGCTATAACTCCTGTATTTAAACACGAAGGAACGTGAAATTTTATAAGTGTTGCTATTTTCATATGTGAAATATCGATGCTGAAAATCATAGAGATGGGATAAATATTTCACATAGCTCCCATACAATCGATTATTCCGATAAACGGATTTTGGGCTATAACTCCTGTAATTAAACACGTAGGAACGTGAAATTTTGTAAGTATTGCTATTTTTATATGTGAAATATCGATGTTGAAACTCATAGAGATGGGATAAATATTTCACATAGCTCCCATACAATCGATTATTCCGATAAACGGATTTTGGGCTATAACTCCTGTAATTAAACACGAAGGAACGTGAAATTTTGGACGTATTGCTATTTTTATATGTGAAATATCGATGTTGAAAATCATCGAGATTGGATAAATATTTCACATAGCCCCCATACAATCGATTGTTCCGATAAACGGATTTTGGTAGATAACTCCTGTAATTATATAGGTAGGAACGTGAAATTTTGGAAGTATCGCTATTTTTATATGCGAAATATCGATGTTGAAAATCATTGAGATGGCATAAATATTTCACATAGCTCCCATACAATCGATTATTCCGATAAGCGGATTTTGGGCTATAAGTCCTGTAATTAAACACATAGGAACGCGAAATTTTGGAAGCATCGCTATCTTTATATGTAAAATATCGATGTTGAAAATCATTGAAATGGGATAAATATTTCACATAGCCCCCATACAATCGATTGTTCCGATAAACGGATTTTGGTAGATAACTCCTGTAATTATATCGGTAGGAACGTGAAATTTCGTAAATGTTGCTATTTGAGAATGTGGAATGTCGATGTTAAAAATCAATGAGATTGGACCAATATAACACATCGTCCCCATATAATCGATAGCTCCGATAATTTCGGTATGAGCTAAAGTTAAATTCACACAGGCTGTACTGGGGATCAAACAGTGAAAATCGTGACGCTTATTCATGAAAGGTATTTAGCCTTCGGCACAGCCGAAGACAGCTTTCCTTACTTGTTTTGAGTAAAGAAGATACGGGCGTAATCGGAAATTTTGGAAATAAGTTCAACAAAAATCTACTTCACGCAGAACGAAGTATGCGGGGTCAGTTAGTTTTTGTCTATAAATCACTACACATCACTTTTAGGGGAGGGGCTACGAAACGTCCAAAAGTTTATCACGTGATTTATGGACGCCCCCAAATGATTATTAATAAAATTTATAACTTTTTTCTTCTGTAATCCTAGGTGTTATCTTATACATTTTACTTGTCGGATATCCACCTTTTTGGGATGAGGACCAACACCGTCTTTACTCGCAGATAAAAGCTGGAGCTTACGATGTAAGGATATTTTATAAGTTATATTTATAAACTTTGAAAATTTTTCGGACCTTTGACCAGTCGAATAATTTTTATCAAATTATTCTTTTTTGAATTTTTTGGCGAAATTAAGTTGAAAAATGCTACATACAATACCAACTACGATGATTGCAATCTTGTCAAACCGCTTTGTATTCTTGCTTAGAAATTTTTCATCACCTTTACTGGTCATCGAACCAAGGAGAAGAGATTAGGAATTTCTAAACCTATACACTGCGGTGTATTACATTACACCAAACACTGCTTAGTATGCCTGCGGGAAAATAGCAACTATATCTTCGCTTATTTTTGTTGTTATTGTTATTTTAACAATGTTATTCCTACCTAAGTGCACATACCCAAAGCGACATTCTGTTGCTACTTACGTATGGCTAGGATTTTTGTTGTAGACACTGGCCAAGCCTTAGCTTTATTCATGGTACATTTTTTGCCCGTGACCCGGCTTTATCATAATTTATTTGTTGTTATTATTGGTCATTATATTTACGAACTTTGAAAATTGTGTGGTCTTTGACCATCGAATAATTTTTTATCAAATTATTCTTTTTTGAGTTTTTTGGCGAAAACAAGTTGAAAAATGCTACATACAATACCAACTACCATGATTGCAATTTCGATCTTGTTGAAGGATCTTGTCAAACGGCTTTGTATTGTTGCTTAGAAATTTTCCATCACCTTTACTGGTCATCGAACCAAGGAGTGCAGATTAGGAATATCTAAACCGCAGTGTGTAACCATTACACCAAACACTGCTTAGTGTGCCTGCGGGTAAATTGCAACTATATCTTCACCTATTTTTGTTGTTAATGTTAATTTAACCATGTTATTCTTACCTAAGGGCACATACCCAAAGCGACATTCTGTTGCTACTTACGTATGGCTAGGATTTTTGTTGTACACACTAGCTAAGCCTTAGCATTATTCATGGTATATTTTTGTCCGTGTCCCGGCTTTATTATAATTTAGTTATTGTTATTATTGGTCATTATACTTACGAACTTTGAAGATTCTGTGGACTTTTGACAAATTATTCTTGTTGAAGCGGCATAAGCTATGTTTATTTTGTTCATTTCATATCTTCTGCATTACATACCAATGTAATTCACAGATAGTTTATGGAATTTTCGGAATACATAGTTTATAGCCGCTTCAAAATATCGTGGTTTTAGCACTGTGCACTGTGCCGCCCACCATTTAACTTCATCTTAGACATTATCTAAGTTTATTACATACCAATGTAATTCGCAGATAGTTTATGGAATTTTCGAAATACATAGTTTATGTATATTAATTTTTGTTTTTTTTTTTGTTACAACTTATTATTAAATACTTGTGTTACTGCTTCCATTATTTCCACGGTGTGAGAGATTAGCTCTGTTTCAACAGAGTAACATGTCTAAGCTGAAGTTAAATGGTGGGCGGAGAGTAGTTTATTATTATATATATTTATTATTATATGTATTAATATGTATTGGGAAGGAGTATGAGCTGTGGCACAGTGGTTGACGTACCCAACTCACACTCCGGCGGTCAGGGTTCGAAACCCGCCGCCACCGCTAATTTTAAATTATAATTTTTTTATTTTATTTCTAATTTTTAATTATAAGTGGACTGTAAATTCCAATCATTTAATTTTATTGTTGTTACTAAATGAGGGTGAGCGTTAGCACTAACGAGTTTGCAGTTAGCAGCAAAAGCTGAATGACACTCAGCACTAGGCTCTGAGACAGGCATCTGGATGACTGCTCACTTTACCCACATTTTATTTATTTAGTCGCTTCCAAAAGTATGCATAGGAGGCTAGCACTGTGCTAAAACCACGATTTGTTGAAGCGGCTATAAACTATGTATTGGCGAAAACAATTTGAAAAATGCTACACACAATACCAACTACGATGATTGCAATTTCGATCTTGTTGAAGGATCTTGTTAAACCTGTTCCGTGTGCCTAATTTGGTAGATTTCTTATGCTCTGCTCACTGGCTATGTACTATCATTCTCTCACCGCCACTACACTTTGCCGACAAACATACCTTACAAAAGATAATCAATAAACCAGTTTTAATATATCCATTGAACAGAAGACGTCTTATTTTATTGAAACATACAAAGCGTTACTATATGGCGATTCTGCCATTTGGTGCAGAAATACAAGACATTAAACGCAGGGCCAAGGGAAGGAAAACATAAAATGAACTGTGAAACAATTGAACTGTGGATAAGAAACTGCAATTTCACATAAGTTATAAAAACTGGATCAATAGTATTGAATCCAAAAAGTTCGAATTTCAAATGAAAAACTGTTTTGAAAAATAAATATTGAATCCAAGATGTTCTAATTTCAATAATCAAATCAAAGTTGGTTTCGAAAAAAAAACATCATTTACAAAAACCTAAATCCATTTCATGTCGTTTACGGTTTGTTTTCATCAGACTGTACCACGTATATTTTGTTCATCAAGCGAGTTGAGTATTGCGAAAAAATGCACATAGCAAGCTCTCTTGAGAGCAAAATAATCGAGAAGTCACTAGCAGAACAAAAAATCAAGTGCATAATGTACATAGCAAACATCCAGCAAATAAGCGGTAAAGAAAAAAAAACACAACATAACTTAGCAAGCACCGATAACATAGACGAATTTATAATGGAAACAGAACTAATCTCTCACACCGTGGAAATGATGGAAGCAGTAACACAAGTATTTAATAATAAGTTGTAACAAAAAAAAAAAAAAATTAATATACATAAACTATGTAATCCGAAAATTCCATAAACTATCTGAGAATTACATTGGTATGTAATAAACTTAGATAATGTCTAATCTGAAGTTAAATGGTGGGCGGATAGTAGTTTATTATTATATGTATTTAATTATTGGGAAGGAGTATGAGCTGTGGCACAGTGGCTGACGTACCCAACTCACACTCCGGCGGTCAGGGTTAGAATCCCGACGCCACCGCTATTTTTCAATTATTAATTTTTTTATTTTATTTTTAATTTTTAATTATAAATGGACTGTAAATTCCATTTATATAATTTTATTGTTGTTACTAAATGAGGGTGAGCGTTAGCACTAACGAGTTTGCAGTTAGCAGCAAAAGCTGAATGACACTCTGCACTAGGCTGACTGCTCACTTTACCCACATTTTATTTATTTAGGGACTGGTCCCTTCCAAAAATATGCATAGGAGGCTAGCACAGTGCTAAAACCACGATTTGTTGAAGCGGGTATAAACTATGTATTCCGAAAATTCAATAAACTATCTGCGAATTACATTGGTATGTAATGCAGAAGATATGAAATGAACGAAATATGCCGGGTAAACATACTCCCCGCCCTAGACGGCTTAGTCGTCTAGTGAAGATCCATAGGTCGCTGGTTCATATCCGGCCCGAAGGACCATGTCTAAGCTAAAGTTAAATGGTGGGAGGAGAGTAGTTTATTATTATATGTATTTAATTATTGGGAAGGAGTATGAGCTGTGGCACAGTGGTTGACGTACCCAACTCATACTCCGGCGGTCAGGGTTCGAATCCCGCCGCCGCCGGCATTTTTTAATTATTACTTTTTTATTTTATTTTTAATTTTTTATTATAAGTGGAGTGTAAATTCCATTTATTTAATTTTATTGTTGTTACTAAATGAGGGTGAGAGTTAGCACTAACGAGTTGGCAGTTAGCAGCAAAAGCTGAATGACACTCAGCACTAGGCTCTGAGACAGGTATCTGGACGACTGCTCACTTTACCCACATTTTATATATTTAGGGACTGGTCCCTTCCAAAAGTATGCATAGGAGGCTAGGACAGTGCTAAAACCACGATTTGTTGAAGCGGGTATAAACTATCTGCGAATTACATTGGTATGTAATGTAGAAGATATGAAATGAACGAAATAATCATAGCTTATGCACAGAGCAAAAAGTCACATAAAATGCCCTCTAAATCAGAAGGATTTCTCTATGATATTTTTCCAATAAGATGCCCGTCTTATTATGACTGGGTGTCTCTTTTTAATAAAACTGAGAAGATAATCACATAATATTAAGAAGATTTTCTTCTTAATATTTCAAATTAAAAAAAAAAAATGAAGGCTCAACCCAGATGTCTAGTCAGTCTAGTCTAATATACACTACCATGCCATCGTATACTTAACTTGCCAACGTCTAATTACACCTTTGTTCTTTTTGCCTCACCACATGTCCACTTGCCTTATTGCCTTTATTATTATTAACTGCTGAACGGAGATCTCTACCATGATACTATCGTGTGCTTGTGTTTGGTAGCGTCGAATTACACTTTCGAAGAAGGCATACCTGAATTTGAATTAATAAGGGATCTTCTAAAAATATATAGTTTTACTTTACAAATATGAATCTAGAGAAAAAAAAAGGATGTTCTCATTAATTTACTTTAAACAGGTTTTCTCATAAAAAAAAAAACAGATTTCTTCTAACTTTTGCCAAAAGTACATAAAAAATTCATAAATAAGAAGCTAAAAAAAAAAAAAAAAAAAAAAAAACTAATGGCGGCGATATACCTACAGGTTATCATCATAACCTCTAAGGAGATTTTTAGCCGAGCTTCTCTTTCCAACTTGTGGTGTGTTGCTTTTTTTGAGTTTTTCCGAGAAGTTGGCGGGACCTACAGTTTTTTGCCGACTCCGATCGGCACTTGCAAAGCAAATGAATTTTTTGCTGAGAAGCTTCTCATGGCAGAAATACACCCGGAGAGTTTGCCAGACTACTGCCGAGGGGCGACCCCGTTTTAGAAAAATTCTTTTTCTAAATAATTTTTGATGTTACTTTTGCCGGGCATCGAACCGCCACGACTTGGTGTAGAAGGCCGAACACTTAACCGCTACACCACGGCGGCCGCCAAATAAGAAGCTAACTCCTTGTTTTTACCTGATTTCCTTTTCAATAAATTTGAGAAGAAATTCAAGCTAAAATTTAGAAGATTTCCTAGCACAAATTTCTTCAAATTTGTCCCCACTCGCTCTCCCTGGCCAAAAAGCTTTTTTAGACGTCAATCTCTTTGATTATAGGTGAACTTTTTGGCTCTGTGTGCTGCGTAAACATACTCCCCGCCCTAGACAGCTTAGTCGTCTAGTAAAGATCCATAGGTCACTGGTTCATATCCGGCTCGAAGGACCATGTCTAAGCTGAAGTTAAATGGTGGGCGGAGAGTAGTTTATTATTATATGTATATAATTACTAGCTGACCCGGCAGACGTTGTCCTGCCACAAATTTATTTCCCTCTCTGTTTCTCTAACCCGATCCCTATATCTATTTTAAACCATATCCCTATCTCCTTCATATAGGAGAAACCACGCCCCCTTTTTCCTTATCCCCAGTTTTTTTTGGAGGTGTCCGGGATTGATCTTATATAACTCCTCACAAAATTTCAGTGGTCTAACCTAAATACTTCTAGAGATATGGACTATGAAGTATTATATTCGTATGGGAGGTGCCACGCCCCCTTTATCGTTAACTCGAGTTTTTTGGGAGGTATTAGGGATCGATCACATATAAACCCTCACCAAATTTCAGTGGTCTAACATAAATACCTGCAGAGATATGGGCTATGAAATGTTTCCTTCGTATGGGAGGTGCCACGCCCCCTTTTTTTTATCTCCAGTTTTTTTGGAGATGATGGGATTAATCTTATTTAACTCCTCACGAAATTTCAGTGGTCTAAACTAAACACTTCCCGAGATATGGACTATGAAGTATTTCATTCGTATGGGAGGTGCCACGCCCCCCTTTTCCTTATCCCCAGTTTTTTTGGAGGTGGTAGGGATCGATCTCATATAACCCCTTACCAAATTTCAGTGGTCTAACATGAATACTTCCAGAGATATCGACTATGAAATATTTCATTTGTATGGGAGGTGCCACGCCCCCGTTTTCGTTATCCCCAGCTTTTTTGGAGGTGGTAGGGGTTGATCTCATATAATCCCTTGCCAAATTTCAGTGGTCTAACATGAATACTTTCAGAGATATCGACTATGAAGTATTTCATTCGTATGGGAGGTGCCACGCCCCCTTTTTGGTCAACCCCCAGTTTTATAGGTGAGAATGGTGTTGTTATCCTATAGGTCTGTACCGATTTCCAGGTCCCTACCTTAAACCAAAGGCCGGCAATTACTTTCCTGGGAGGAGAACTCCAATGCTTTAACATAGCAAGCGCTCTCTCTGTGCCGACTACTGCCTTAAACCCATTTAGAGATATTCACCTTGAAGAAAAATGTTTGTATGGGAGGTGCCACGCCCCCCTAATATTTTGTTCTGATTTTATAACATGACTTGCGCGTGGTAATAACAAACAAACCCCCTAAAGGAAGTATATGATTTGGTTCAGCCGTTTTCGAGTTTTAGCGTAACGACTGAACACCATTTCATTTTTATATATATAGATTGTGTATGGGAGGTACCACGCCCCCTTTTTCGATAACCCCAAGTTTTCTGGGTGAGAATGGTGTTGTTATCCTATAGCTCTATACCAATTTTCATGTTCCTACCTTAAACACTTTTGAAGATATTCACCTTGAAAAATTCAGTTTGTATGGGAGGTGCCACGCCCCCTTTTCCGATTACCCCTTCTTTTATGTGTAAGAAGGCTTTTGATACCATATAGGTCTATACCAATTTTCAGGTCCCTACCTTGAACCCTTTCACAGATATTCTGCTTAAAAAATTTAGTTTGTATGGGAGGTACCACGCCCCCTTATTGGATAACCCCCGGTTTTATAGGTGAGAGTGGTGCTGTTATCCTGTAGCTCTGTACCAATTTTCATGTTCCTACCTTAAACACTTTTGAAGATATTCAACTTGAAAAATTCAGTTTGTATGGGAGGTGCCACCATCGTCCCACCACCTGACTATGATGAAGTGAGGATAGCTATATCCCGGCTCAAAAACAACAAAGCGCCTGGAAAAGACGGACTACCCGCCGAGCTGTTCAAACACGGAGGCGAAGAGCTGGTAAAAAGCATGCATCAGCTCTTATGCAGAATATGGTCAGACGAGTGCATGCCTCCAGATTGGAATTTAAGTGTGCTCTGCCCAATCCACAAGAAAGGCGATCCCGCTAACCGCACCAACTACCGCGGAATCAGCCTTCTTAATATCGCATATAAGGTTCTTTCTAGCGTATTGTGTGAAAGACTGAAGCCCATCGTAGACAAGCTGATTGGACCTTATCAGTGTGGCTTTAGACCTGGTAAGTCTACCATCGACCAGATTTTCACGATACGCCAAATCCTGGAGAAGACCCATGATAAAAGAATCGACACACACCATCTCTTTGTCGATTTCAAAGCCGCTTTTGACAGCGCAAAAAGGAGTTGCCTGTATGCCGCCATGTCTGAATTTGACTTCCCTGCAAAGCTTATACGGCTTTGCCAAATGACGTTGAGCAATACTAACAGCTCCGTCAGAGTCGGGAAGGACCTCTCTGAGCCATTTGAAACCAAACGAGGCTTCAGACAGGGCGACTCCCTTTCGTGCGATTTCTTCAACCTGATGCTGGAGAAGATAATTCGAGCAGCAGAGCTAAACCGCAATGGTACAATCTTTTACAAGAGCGTGCAATTGCTGGCGTATGCCGATGATATTGATATCATTGGCCTTAACAACCGCGCCGTAAACGCTGCCTTCTCTGGACTGGATAAAGAAGCGAAAAAAGTGGGTCTTGCGGTCAACGAGGACAAGACGAAGTATTTGCTGTCATCAAAGAAAGAATCGGCGCACCTGCGCCTTGGCAGCCACGTCACTGTTGATAGTTACAAATTTGAAACTGTGGGGGACTTCGTCTATTTGGGAACCAGCATTAACACCGAAAATAATATCAGTCTAGAAATCCAACGGAGAATCACTCTTGCGAACAAGTGCTACTTTGGACTGAGTAGGCAATTGAGAAGTAAAGTCCTCTCTCGAAGAACAAAGATCGCGCTCTATAAGTCTCTCATCATACCTGTCCTGATGTATGGCTCAGATTCATGGACAATGTCAAGAGAAAATGAGATGGCCCTTGGAGTATTTGAGAGAAAAGTTCTCCGGAAGATTTATGGTCCTTCCCGTGATGCCGACGGCGAGTATCGAAGGAGATTTAACGATGAGCTGTACGAGCTTTACGCAGATCTGACCATAGTCCAGCGAATTAAAGCCCAAAGGCTCCGCTGGCTGGGTCACGTCATGCGAATGGACAAAGAAGCTCCAGCCCAGAAGGTTTTCCAATCGTCACCCGAATTCGGCAGCAGAGGAAGGGGGAGGCCTCGACTGAGATGGAAACAACAGGTGGAGGATGACTTGAACTCCCTTGGGGTTTCCAATTGGCGTCAGTTATCGCTAAAAAGGAATGACTGGCGTGCTTTGATAGGCGACGGCCAAAATCGCTTAGGCGGTTAAGCGCCAATAAATGATGATGATGGGAGGTGCCACGCCCCCTTAATATTTTGTTCTGATTTTAAGACATGACCTGCGCGTGGTAATAACAAACAAATCCCCCAAAGGAAGTATTTCATTTGGTTCAGCCGTTTTCGAGTTTTAGCGTTACAATTATACACCATTTCATTTTTATATATATAGAGTGCACGAACGAGGACGCAAGAGTCGGGATTGAGCAAGGTCACTTAGCAACCACACTCCAATGTGGAATTTCGATGTTAAAAATCAATGAAAATAATATAACACATCGCCCCCATATAATCGATAGTTCCGATAATTTCGGTACTAAAAACTAATGGAGGCGATATACCAACAGGTTATCATATCCTCTAACGAGATTTTTAGCCGAGCTTCTCTTTCCAACTTGTGGTGTGTTGCTTTTGAGTTTTCCTACAAGTTGGCGGGACCTACAGTTTCTTGCCGACTCCGAGCGGCACTTGCAAAGCAACTTAATTTTTTGCTGAGAAGCTTCTCATGCAGAAATACACCCGGAGAGTTTGCCAAATTACTGCCGAGGAGCGACCCCGTTTAGAAAAATTTTTTTTTCTAAATAATTTTTGATGTTACTTTTACCGGGCATCGAACCGCCACGACTTGGTGTAGAAGGCCGAACACTTAACCGCTACACCACGGTGGGTTTGGGACCCGCCACGTAAAAAACTTAATTCCAAAGAAAACAATTGCAAAGCCTAGGATGAGAACCCCCTTTAATGTTGACGACCCGGCAAAACGAATAAGGCATAATGATTTGGATATTAGGGCATGTACCGGGAATGTCCGGACCCTTTCAAGGGACGTTACCGCTGCCCGACTGGTTGATGTCCTCGTAGGCGCAAAGGCCGACATCACCGCCCTGCAGGAAATGCGATGGACTGGCCAAGGAAAGACGACCATCGGTCCTTGTGACGTATACTACAGTGGCCAGACACGCGGCAAAGCGCGTGGTGTAGGATTCGTGGTGGGAAAGAGACTTCACCGCCAAGTATTAGCGTTCACTCCTGTGAACGAGCGTCTCGCTGCGATCCGCATCAAGGCGAGGTTTTTCAACATAACATTTATCTGCGCCGACTGAGGAGACGGACGACGCAGAGAAGAACTCCTTCTACGATAAACTTGAACAGACTTATGATCGCTGCCCCCAGCATGATATCAAAATCGTGCTCGGCGACTTTAATGCCAAGGTGGGCAAGGAAGGAGTCTTTGGTCCCACAGTTGGAAAATTCAGTCTCCACGATATAACATCCCCCAACGGCACTAGGTTGATTGACTTCGCCGCTGCTCGCAATGTGGTCATCAGTAGTACCAGGTTCCAGCATAAGCGAATACACCAAGCCACATGGCTGTCCCCTGATCAAAGAACTAGAAACCCGATTGATCATGTCTTGATTGACGGCAGACATAGCTCCACCGTTCTGGACGTGCGTACACTGCGTGGTCCCAATATTGACTCTGACCATTATCTTGTAGCAGCCAAGATACGCACACGCCTCTGTGCAACGAAGAAAGTGCGCACAGTAACGGAAGGAAAGTTTGACGTCGAGAAGCTGCGCATGACACAGACAGCTGACAATTTCACAACTCGACTCTCACACCTGCTAGCAGAGGGCAATCCTCAACCTAACGATGTAACCGAGCAATGGAAGCATATCTCTCACTCATTGCGTACCGCCGCTGAGGCCACTATAGGGTTCCAGCGAGCCCGCAAGAACAACTGGTACGATGAGGAATGCAAAACTGCCTCAAAAAAAAGGACGCTGCCTACAAGGCGACGTTGCGAACGAGCGCAACCCGCAGTGTATGGCAACAATATCGTGAGGCAAAGAAGGAAGAGAGACGCCTTTTCAGAAATAAGAAAAGTGAGGCCGAAAGGCGTGAGTGTGAGGAGCTTGAGATGCTGGTTGACAGGAATGATGCCCGAAAATTCTATGAAAAGATCCGGCGGATGACGGAAGGTTTTAAGACCGGGGCAAGCTCCTGTAAGGACAATAATGCCGACCTGGTAACCGACGTACAAAGTGTACTTAAATTATGGAGGGAGCACTTCTCCTCACTGCTAAATTGCGAGGGAGGCGTCGAACCCGTTACCCCAATCCCTGACGATGGAAAAGTCGTCCCACCACCTGACTATGATGAAGTGAGGATAGCTATATCCCGGCTCAAAAACAACAAAGCGCCTGGAAAAGACGGACTACCCGCCGAGCTGTTCAAACACGGAGGCGAAGAGCTGGTAAAAAGCATGCATCAGCTCTTATGCAGAATATGGTCAGACGAATGCATGCCTCCGGATTGGAATTTAAGTGTGCTTTGCCCAATCCACAAGAAAGGCGATCCCGCTAACCGCACCAACTACCGCGGAATTAGTCTTCTTAATATCGCATATAAGGTTCTTTCTAGCGTGTTGTGGAAAGGCTGAAGCCCATCGTAGACAAACTGATTGGACCTTATCAGTGTGGCTTTAGACCTGGTAAGTCTACCATCGACCAGATTTTCACGATACGCCAAATCCTGGAGAAGACCCATGATAAGAGAATACACACTCACCATCTCTTTGTCGATTTTAAAGCCGCTTTTGACAGCGTAAAAAGGAGTTGTCTGTATGCCGCCATGTCTGAATTTGACTTCCCTGCAAAGCTTATTCGGCTTTGCCAAATGACGTTGAGCAATACCAACAGCTCCGTCAGAATCGGGAAGGACCTCTCTGAGCCATTTGAAACCAAACGAGGCTTCAGACAGGGCGACTCCCTTTCGTGCGATTTCTTCAATCTGATGCTGGAGAAGATAATTCGACCAGCAGAGCTAAACCGCAATGGTACAATCTTTTACAAGAGCGTGCAATTGCTGGCGTATGCCGATGATATTGATATCATTGGCCTTAACAACCGCGCCGTAAGCGCTGCCTTCTCTGGACTGGATAAGGAAGCGAAAAAGTGGGTCTTGCCGTGAACGAGGACAAGACGAAGTATTTGCTGTCATCAAAGAAAGAATCGGCGCACCTGCGCCTTGGCAGCCATGTCACTGTTGATAGTTACAAATTTGAAACTGTGAGAGACTTCGTCTATTTGGGAACCAGTATCAACACCGAAAATAATATCAGTCTAGAAATCCAGCGGAGAATCACTCTTGCCAACAAGTGCTACTTTGGACTGAGTAGGCAATTGAGAAGTAAAGTCCTCTCTCGAAGAACAATGATCACGCTCTATAAGTCTCTCATCATACCTGTCCTGATGTATGGCTCAGATTCATGGACAATGTCAAGAGAAGATGAGATGGCCCTTGGAGTATTTGAGAGAAAAGTTCTCCGGAAGATTTATGGTCCTTCCCGTGATGCCAACGGCGAGTATCGAAGGAAATTTAACGATGAGCTGTACGAGCTCTACGCAGATCTGACCATAGTCCAGCGAATTAAAGCCCAAAGACTCCGCTGGCTGGGCCATGTTATGCTAATGGACAAAGAAGCTCCAGCACAGAAGGTTTTCCTATCGTCGCCTGAATTCGGCAGCAGAGGAAGGGGGAGGCCTCGACTGAGATGGAAACAACAGGTGGAGGATGACTTGAACTCCCTTGGGGTTTCCAATTGGCGTCGGTTATCGCTAAAAAGGAATGACACGTGCTTTGAAACGGCCAGAATCGCTTAGGCGGTTAAGCCTAAATGAAATGAAATGAATGAACACACCACAAGTTGGAAAGAGAAGCTCGGCTAAAAATCTCGCTAGAGGTTATGATAACCTGTTGGTATATCACCGCCATTAGTTTTATATGCCAAAGAGGGCAAACCGATACCCTTTCAAACGCCAGAGATCGGACGTGGAGTTGAAACCTCATCCAAAGCGGCATCAAAACACCCCCGGAGTGGGCAAATTAAGCTTTGCTGAAGTAACCAAGGACATGATCCTTATAAACATTCTTGACCGTGGCAACGACCGTTTGGCCAGCCTAGTGTATTACAGTGTAGGTCAGATCGTTATCCACGTATACTGTGGCGCTGCACAGCGCGCTTCCATCGCGGCAGCTCCGGAGGAGTCCGACGCGGAAAGCATGTTATCCGCCACGTCATTTGGCGATGGTGCTGTGAACAACTCGGAGATGAAAGACAGCCTGCTGGACGGGGAAGGCCTCGATGTCACGGTGGTAGCAGCCAATCTTGAGTGCAGCAGAGCTGCAGAGACAACCTCCGGGACGAGGCAGACCTTTACGATATGGGGACTGCAGGGAAGTCTGAGAGCTCTCATATTGGTAGAGCTTCAAAAATTTTTTTTTAAAACCTTCAACATTTTCAACTTTTTTGGTGATACGCTCTAGTGGACATGCTCCGCAAAACCGGCAGATAACAATTTAATAAGGCAAAAAAGCAGCGACACGGAGCATCAATGGTTCGAATATAAAATTAAACTAAGGGCCTACAAAAAAGCTCTGTTTCAGGCGAAGAGAGTATCGTGGAGAAATTTCTGCACTGGGGTCGAAAATGTCGACGATTGAGACTTGGACGAGTGCTCTCAAAAACTCAAACAGTCATAAGAGCACAGAGGAAAAAGTAAGGTGGGTAGTTAAAAGCTTCAAATCGGCCAAGGCTGCCGGGCCAGACGGGATTATTCCCGCAAAGCTCATAAACACGTTGGAGACATCAGCTAAATGGCTGGTATTTCTTTATACAGGCTGCCTGGCTCTTAGTTACATTTGCGCTCCTGGAGAATCGCGACGGTAGTATTTATTCCTAAGGCGGGAAAGGCGTCACATTACGAGCCTAAGGACTACAGACCGATCTGTCTCTCGTCCTTTGTACTCAAAACTTTCGAGGGGATAATAAACGACTACCTCTTCACTACTATTACTAGCAACCTTATCTCTAGCTATCTACATGCATACACCAAAGGTAATTCTACGGAAACTGCGCTTCACAGCCTAGTTTCTGTTATTGATAAATCGCTGCATTTTGGGATGGATTACTGTCTCGTGGCCTTCCTAGACATTGAAGGAGCCTTTAACAACATAAGTCCGGATGCTATTAACACCGCTTTAACAAATCTGGACATAAGCAGTTCTCTTATTGGACTCATTGATCAACTATTAAAGGGTAGAAGAATAGTCTCAGTTTATTTATCACGCTATGTCACAAGGAGAACGCCTCAGGGTGGTGTTCTCTCCCCGCTTCTTTGATGAGATACACAAGCTGGGGGGCGGGAAGGTAGTGGCATATGCAGACGATTTAGCTATTGCATATAGGGGCAAATTCCCACAAACCCTGTGCGACTTGATGAAAGTAGAACTGCCAGAGGTTTGCTCTTGGTGCTCGCGCTGCGAACAGAGCATCAACCCGGTAAAAGTTGAACTTGTCCTTTTCACCAACCGGTATAAGATACATCTGTTAAACCTGCCAAATGAGAATGGCGTGCGCCTGTACTTGGCTGACAAAGCCATGTTCCTAGACCCAGTTCTGGATAGAAAAATAACCTGGAAGAAGAATGTTTTTCAGCGCCAGAAGAAAGCGTGTATTGCACTCTACACATACAAAGGAGCCATTTGCAAAAAATGGGGTCTCAGCAATCATGCTTTATGGAGTTTTGGTATGGTGGCCTTCGCTGAGCAAGGCAACAAACCAAAATCTGTTAGGTAAAGTCCACAGTTCTTGTATGATCTGTATAAGCGGTGCGGTAAGAACAATGAAGCACTCCAGGCCATTCTTGGAATTTTGCCACTCGATCTGCAGCAGCATCGGCTCTGCGTCTTAGGCAAACGTCCGGCTGGGGCGCAAGCACTACTGGACACTCCAGTATTTTAGCATCCTACAGCTTTCTTCCGCTGAGCAGAGATCGTTGTGCGACCACAACAGTCGGAGATAGCTGTCTTCCATTTATATCGACGGCTCGAAGTAGGACGGCGCAGTTGAGTAGGAGTTTATTCAAGGGATCTGGAACTTGAGCTCTCCTTCAGACTACCTGATCACTGCAGTGGCCTGGTTAAGTAAACGCGCTATCGGCGAGGATATCGTTATTTTCAGCGGCAGCCAAGCGGCCATCAAAGCTCTTGGCTCTTATTCGTTCAACTCTGAACTGACGCTCAGCTGTCGTCGATCTCTTCAAGAGATGGCCCAACAGAACCGCGTGAACCTCACATGGGTCCCGGGACACAGGGACATCGAGGGAAACTGTAAGGAGACGAACTTGCCAGGCAGGGCACGACCAAGCAGGTTCTTCGGGCTAAAGAGCGCTTAGGTATGCCACTTGCCACACGCAAGCTAATGCTGAAAGAATATACACTCCGTCAAGACAACGAAAGTTGGCAACAATCCCCAGGGTGCCGGATATCCAAACAAACCTTGCCAAAATGGGATCATAAAAGATCTAGAGATATTTGCGCCCTAATAAGAAGTGAAATCTCCATATTAATAGGTGTTTTAACCGGGCACTGCCTTATTGGAGGTGGGGCCGTGTGTAGAAGTCCACGCAAGTGGGGAAAGCTTTTGATCGCCATTCAACTGGGAATGGCCAGAGCGATTCTTCTATGTGCGGTACAAGCAGCTCACTACGTCCCGAAAAGCCCACGTATCTCTGGATAGCCACTGAACACCCGTTCGGTGGTGAACTAAAGTGAGAAGGCGACAACCTTGCAAGGCCACTCCGACATAATCGGTTTATGGGCTTGACAGGGGACTTCATCAGCAGCGTCTGTCACCATGAGGTGCGGCTGCAAGCGGGCTCGCTATATAAATGTGTAATTTAAATGCAACCCCCCGAGAAACAGGTTGTGCGTAGGGTTTGGGACCCACCACATAAAAACAAACTTCCAATGAGATCCATAATTCACGCCTCGGATATGAGGAGCGGCCACAGTAATGAGCGCAGATTCTGCGTCGGTTTTGTGGTGGCAAAGAGGTTTTTGAAAAAGGTAGTGTCTTTCACAGCCGTGAACGACTGTCTCGCCACAATGCGAATAAAACTACGATTTTTCACCATATCGTTTATCTGTGCGCACGCACCGACCGAGGACAAGGACGACGTGGAAAAAGATGCATTCTGCTCGAAATAAGAAGAAACTTATGAGCGCTGCCCCCGTCATGATATCAAAGTCGTGCTTGGCGTCTTTAACGCCAGTTTGGGAAAAGAGGGTTTATTTGGTCCCACTGTCGGAAATCTCAGCCTCCATGAAGAGACTTCGCCGAATGGATACAGGCTGATCGATTTCGCCGGTGCACGAAATATGGTCGTAGCAGCACCAGGTTCAAGCATAAAAGATCCATCAAGCATCATGGCTATCGCCAGATTGGAAACACGTAATCAGATCGATCACTTTGTGATAGACGGACGGCATGCTTCCAGCGTTATGGACGTACGCACGATGCGGGGTTCAAACATCGACTCCGATCACTACTTGGTAGAAGCCAAGATTCGTACTCGCTTAAGTACAAAGAAAGAGGCACCGCAAAAAACGTAAGGAAAGCTGGACGTCGTAAAGCTGCAGTCACAACAGACAGCCAATGGTTTCGCAGAACCACTCGCGCACCTGCTCTCTGAGAGCACAATTCAACCCAGCGGAGTGCACGAGCAGTGGGAGCATATCTCCGTATCACTTCGTACCGCAGCCGAAGAAGTAATTGGATTCCGGCAAATGCGAAAAAAACAGCTGGTACGATGATAGAGAGTGCAAAGACGAAATGAAAAGAAAGGACGACGCCTATAAGGCAACGTTAAAAGCGAATGCAACGAGGTGCGTTTGTGAACACTACCGCAAGATGAAGATGGAAGCGAGACGGCTTTTTCGGGCGAAGAAAAAGGAAGCGGAAAAGCGTGAAATCGAAGAGCTTGAAATGCTAGCCAGCAGAAGCAAACCGACTTAAACCTGACGCAAACCGACTGATTGGACCTTATCAGTGTGGCTTCAGACCTGGTAAATCTACCATCGACCAGATTTTTACAATACGCGAAATTTTGAAAAAAAAACCCGTGAGAAAAGGATCGGCACACACCATCTCCTTGTTGATTTTAAAGCCGCCTGCGACAGCACGAAAAGGAGTTGCCTATACGCCGCTATGTCTGATGTTGGTTTCCCAGCAAAACTTATACGGCTGTGCAAAATGACGCTGAAAAACACCACCAGATCGGTTAGAACTGGGAAGGACCTCTCCGAGCCGTTCGAAACTAAACGAGGTTTCAGGCAGGGCGACCCCCTATTGTGCGATTTCTTTAATTTGATGCTGGAGAAAATAATACAAGCTGCAGAACTTAACCGCGCTGGAACAATATATTACAAGAGCGTACAACTATTGGCATATGCCGACGACATCGACATCATTGGCCTCAACAACCACGCCGTAACTTCTGCGTACTCCAAGTTAGAAAAGGAAGCCGAAAAAATGATTTGGTGGTGAACGAAAGTAAAACGAAGTACCTGCTGGCATCAAGCAAAGAGTAAGCGCATTCGCGCCTTGGCAACCACGCCACTGTTGGCAGCCATAATTTCGAGATAGTAAGGGACTTTGTATACCTGGGAAGCAGCATTACTACCAACAACAATGTAAGCCTGGAAATCCATTGAAGGATAACTCTTGCAAACAAATGCTACTTTGGGCTGAGTAGGCAATTTAGAAGTAGAGTTCTCTCTCGACGGACAAAAACAACACTCTATAAGTCACTTATCGTACCCGTCCTGCTATATGGTGCAGAAGCATGGACACTGACAGCATCTGATGAGGCGGCTCTGGGAGTATTCGAGAGAAAAATTCTTCGAAAGATTTATTGTCCCCTAAAAGTTGGCGACGGCGAGTACCGAAGAAGATATAATGATGAGCTGTATGAGCTTTACGCAGACGTGGACATAGTTGAGCGAAATAAAACCCAGCGGCTCCGCTGGCTAGGACACGTGGTGCGAATGAACGAAGACGCTCCGGCCCAGAAGGTATTTTTATCGGCACCCTCCGGTGAAAGTAGAGGAAGGAGGAGACCACCACTTCGATGGCAGGACCAAGTGCGAGGCAGACCTGCGAGCACGCGGTGTCTCTAATTGGCGCCAGTTGGCTCAACAAAGAACCGACTGGCGTAACATGTTGGACGGCCAAAATCGCCTAGGCGGTTAAAGGCTATTTTAAGTAAGTAAGTAAGCCTTATTGGTAGGCACGCAGAAAGGCTAGGTGTGCCTTACTGACGATGCTGTAGGAGTTTTAAAGATGATGATGAAGAGGAAACGGTGGAGCAGCTCATCTGCAACTGCCGGGCTTTAAGCGGCGCTTTTTGTAGTTCTCTTCCTGAATAGCCGACGCCAGGTCGCGGAGCTGCACATAAAGGACTCGATGACCTTCATAAAGTCATGTAAGTGGTTCGAGGAGGAGTAACTCTGTCGGTTTAGGAATGTCAGTCCTGCTATGTGGAGAATCCCAACAACTCAGGGATTTTCCAAATGATGTATCACAACGGGCCTTTCAAAACAGGCCCAAGTGTGCCTCTGTGGCAGCCACTTGAACCTAACCTAACCTATAATATCGAACGATTTGCTAATAAGTGTTTTCTGTCAGACGCCCTGGGGAAGATGTAAAAACATATCGAAAAGCGTAGGAGGAAAGAAAAAACTTAGTTTTTGTCTTGAAATCATCGGCGAAAATCTCGTTATAATTAAAAGATAAATTATTAACAATTGGGCCAAAATATACAAATAATGTGTTTGTTTATAGTCCTGATGATGATCTCAGATTGAGATCGAAATATCGAAAACAAATATCAACAACAAAATCAAGTTGTTTTATTTAAAATAGGCGTAGAGCTCAAAAATAGTTAAATAATATATATATTAAATAAATCAATCTAATAAATCTAAGCGAATAAGTTGGGTGATAGCTGGCAATAATTTCAACGCAAGTTGGTGTAATAGGTTAAGAAATTCCTAATATCCTTAGTTCTTGGTTCGATGATTACCCTACTAGACGGCCCTAACCATGGTTATAAATACTCACTAATACATACAAGCCAAAATTGTCTTTTTACACACACACTCAAAGCCATCTGTCAACGGTTGCTTTTCCTTTTTCTTCTTCTACTTTGATATTGCGATAATATTGCAAGGGCGCAGTTAATAATTGAATAAAATATTTTACAAGGAGCTTTGTAGTGAAATTACTGCTAAATCGCACAGATAAGGCAAGTATATAGTGCTAAAAATTGTTATTTAACATGTCCAGTCTATTTTATATGTTCATGTGCCCACAATTACATACTTTCAGATGGACGAGGAGATTGGCCTTCCAACCGGATAATAATGGAATTCAATTAGTTTTTTAAGTATTTAGTAATGTATTTGTTATAGTTTATTATTGAAAGTGTAAAAATTATGTTATTTTTAACTATATTCTGCAATAAAAGCCAAATTTTAAGCCATCGTCTTATCTTAGTTAGCAATACCTGACACTTGCGTCATACATAACCGTAACATCTAAAGCTGCTTTTGCGTTATTCATAACCATTTGGTCTAACTTGCGTTGGGGTTACTCATAACCATTACAGCTAACATACGTTTGCGTCACAAATAACCCAAACGCACAGCAAATACATGGCTATTTTTTGCACACTCGCCTTAAGAAAATAACTAAGAAAACTTCCCCAAAGTCACATTAGGTGAGTCGGTACATAACCGATCAAATAATCGGTATCTGTCTAGTAGGGTAGTAAAAATGTGATGACAAATTTCTAAACACAATACGAAGTCATAAGTGCCCTTAAGCAAGGCCGAAATGGTAAAATCGTGATAGCTTGTAATTGTTGCAGCTTTTCCAACTTGTTCGCTAATAAAACATAGAATATTAAGGAAAAATTATTCAAAACGGTTTAAGGTCCACTTAAAATTTCCAAAGGTTTTCATTAATTTTTAATTTTGAAAATGATGTTTAAGCAGATGCCAAAGAAACCGTAATTCTTATTAGAGCTATTGTTGTGTCTGGGTTTTATACTTATATGCGAAGCTCTATTCTTTATTTTCGGGAATATTTTATAGGCTGTGTGCCAAAAGGTCGAAAATCGTGAATTTTGACAGAGCGATGGTAAATTCTGACAGTTATGGTGGTGAATATCATTTCATCATCATTTATTGGCGCTTAACCGCCTAAGCGATTTTGGCCGTTGCATATCAAAGCACAAACAGAATTTAGCCCAGGAGGCTATTGTTATTATTATTATTATTTATTTATTTAAAGTCGACACAACAGAAAGCGGTCACCAGTTAATATAACAAGTATTGTTACAGAATAGAAACATAAGTACAATTAAAATATATAGAATATAACAAAAGTATTATTATTTAACAGAAATTAAGCAAAGCATATAAATTCATTTATTTATAGTATTATGTGCAGCTTGCAGGAAAGTTGTAGAGGCCATGTCTTTAAAGTTGTGAGTAGAAATCATTAGGGACCAAACTTGATAGTTGTAAAGGCCGAGTCCCAAGTCCACTCATTTAATAAGCTAATTTCATAATTTAAAGTTGCATTTGGGGCTGACTGGAAAAGTCGTATATATTGTCGGAAGGGTGACGATTCTGAGCAACATACTTAGTCAGTACTGGTAGCAATATGAGATTCGCTGGCGGAATGGACGCGATTCCGCGCAGCATCCTATAGAGCCATTAGTATATTGGCAAACTTTGTTTCCAGTTGACTGTTTATTAAGTAATTGAAATAGGATATAGGATATTAATTGTGGAGCCGGCGGAATGGACACGATTCCACGCAGCGTTCAGTTTAAAGTTAGAGGTGGCTCCCGGCTTGTTGAAGTTGTGCATATCAAACTTAAGGACTAACTTTATGGGTGCAAGACTATCGTGCAATTAGTCAACAGTTAGCAAACATGAAAGTATAGCATTTTGTAGTGAGGCAGATGAGCATTCAAAGCTATACAGCTATATACATAAGTGTTTTTATCAAAGTTTTAACGACAAAGGGGTAATTGAAAAGGCACATAGTGCCTGGACGTTCTCACAGGAACAGCAAAACTCAGTCGACTAACAAGGTCAGATGAGTCGACTTCACCAATAATCAGCTTATGTAGGAACATTACACCTAGTAAAATCCTACGATTTTCCAGATAAGGTAAATTTAAGAGGAGAAGCCTATTTCTATAAGGGGACTGATGGATATTTGGATTCCAATTAAGACCACGCAAAGCAAAAATCAACAATTGCTTTTGTACTGACTCAATCCGCTGTATATGAACTTGATATAAGCGTACGGTGACCATCCGTTCGGTTTTTGGCACAACAGTTCTGTTTTTAAGGAGCTTGTTCTGCGTATTTTTTTCTAAGGAAAATAACAGAAATGTTCTGTCTTTAAGCAAAAAAACTGTTTTTGTTCTGCTTTTTTGTGCCGGCTACCTTTTTTAACAAATGTAATGAGTAGCTCTGTAAAGTTAGTTTGCTCAATAATTTATGAAAAATTTAAAATCTTTCAAAATATTTTAAAAATAATTTAGTCTGTGTTTAACGCGGTCAAGTGCTTCAGCGAAATCAAAAATTGAGTACGTTAAAATGCAAAAACGTACCAAATTTGGAAGTTCCGTACCCGAAAAAATTCGTACCAAAAACAGTACATTTCGGCCAAAACGGCAACCGTTATTATGGAAGGTTTTAAATTAACAAGGAAATGTCTCTCACCATCAAGAAATACTATTCGCAAAAAGGAAAAATATACTTAAAAAATGACTTTCAATTGATGCACTTTGGTTGAAATTATTTGAGATTGCAATTTCAATGTTTCTAAGACGTTGGCAACATTTTTTGCTGCAAAGAGATGATTACTCCATGAAAAACACTTTTTTATTCCAAATATTGAGAGTGTAACCCCAAATAGTTTATAGCCGGGCAGCGAAATTTTTAAGTGAAGGCAATACCAAGCCTTAAGTAAAAAGAGATCTGTTTTTTCAAAAAAAATTTATGGTCACCGTATATAAGGGGCACCAAACACACGAGCAATACTCAAGTATTGGGCGAACTAGCGATGTGTAAAGGACTTTAGTGAGGTGCGGATCATCAAATTCTTTAGCCCATATTTTAACAAAACCAAGCACACCCATGGCTTTGTTAGATATAAATAGATGAAATTTGCATATTAAAACTTAGTTTAGGGTCAAAAAGAACACCTAGATCAGTTACATCAGGTATACGTTCCAAAAGAGTGCCATTTACTAAAAAGGATATCAAAACCGGCTTTACTCGATGAGAAGTCATTAACTTGCATATCGAGCTATTCAATATCCAAATCAGCCTGGAAGAGATATGCACGGGAAGGAACGGTAGGCAAATATGTGAAACAAAGTTTTATTGTGTCTGGGTTTATATTTATATGCGAAGCTCTATACTTTACTTTCGGGAATATTTAAAAAATTAGGCTGTGTGCCAAATGGTCGAAAATCGTAAATTTTTACAGAGCGATGGTAAATTCTGACAGTTATCGTGGTGAATATAAACGTCACAATTTAACCTCAAATTTTGGCAACCAATAACGTGAGTACAGAGATGCATGTGGCTTTGGCGTACATATTATCTCGAAATTTACTACTGGCAAAATTTACCTTTTCGTTTGGCACAGCAAAATGAAAAATATTTATACACCATAGAAAATTTGTTCACCTAATTTTACTCTGCCCAAAAAGATATCAATTGACACACATCCATAGCAAACATATTTTAATCAGTGTTATTAATCCTTGGATGATAGTATCCATCGCCAGAATGGGATACGGTAACACCGGAGGCAAAGAACTTGATAAATCAGATGCTTACTGTCAATCCGAGTAAAAGAATTACTGCAGCTGAGGCTCTTAAGCATCCCTGGATTTGCGTAAGTATACATTAACAGCACCTCGTTCGAATTACAGAATACAAAATTTAAAATTACAGCAAAGAGAGCGTGTAGCTTCAGTTGTTCATCGCCAAGAAACTGTGGACTGTCTTAAAAAATTCAACGCTCGTCGAAAGCTCAAAGGTGCGATTCTTACTACAATGTTAGCAACAAGAAATTTTTCAAGTGAGTTAAGCTATTAACTGAACATCACACACAGATAACACGGCTCTACAAATATTTACTTTAAAAAAATACTTAGATATTGGGCAGTGGCGTGGAGAGCAGAGTTTCCGTTGGTTTCTTTTTTACCAAATTTGGGTACCTTTATTTCATTTGGTTACATGGTTATAAGGGGGGAGGGGCTGTTCAAATGCTTTCTTTTAATTTCGGGGACAGTTTACATTCAGAGTTTCTATAAAGCTGGCAATTTATGCTTGTTTTTCCAAAAAATATATATATACATTTGTTAGTATGTGCAATATCAGATTCAAGGTAAAACTTATGTAAATCGTTTAAAAAGTTACCGATTATGTATTACGCAAACGCAAAAATATGAGTTGTGTAATTTTTCCTGTTTTTTTTTTTGCGCAAATTTTACCATATTTTTTGCGTAATTTTTACTATATTTTTTGTGTAATTTTTTTTATATATTTTGGGTAATTTTTTACTATATTTTTTGCGTAATTTTTAGTATATTTTTTGTGTAATTTTTACTGTTTTTTGCATAACTTCTATCATATTTTTTACGTTATTTTTACTATATTTTTTGATTTATTTTTACTATATGTTTTGGGTGATTTTCTATCCTCGAACATAGGGACGGGGCAAGTTACATCTTGAAATTTTTTTTTGTAATAATCAAATAACTGTTTTCTTGTTTTTTTTTTTACCTATTGGACTCTAAAACCGCAGTTTTAACAATAAAAAAAAAAACCGAGTCACCTTAAGAACAAAAATTACAACAACAACAAGGGCTCAAGTTCCAGATCCCTTGAATAAACCCCTCCCCCAACTGTTCCGTCCAACTTCGAGCCGTCGGTATAAATGGACTCCGATCCGTCCTTCTTACCGCGCCGCTTATACAGATCATATAAGATCTGTGGACTTTACCTAACAGATTTTGGTTTGTTGCCTTGTTCAGCGCAGACCACAACTCCGTAAAGCATGATTGGAATGATTGCAGTGTATATCCATTTCCATATTTTGGGGCTGAGCTCCCATTTTTACCCGCTTTCTTCTGGCGCTGAAGAACATTCTCCTTACAAGTTAGTTTTCTATACAGAACTGTGCCTAGGATGTTGGCTTTGTCAGCCAAATACAGGCGCACGGCATTCAGTTTTGGTAGGTTTAACGGTGGTATCTTATACCGGTTGGTGAAAAGGACAAGTTCAACTTTTACCGGGTTGATGCTCTGTTCGCAGCGCGAGCACCAAGAACAAACCTCTTGCAGTTCTACTTTCATCAAGTCGCACAGGGTTTGTGGGAATTTGCACCTATATGCAATAGCTAAATCGTCTGCATATTCCACTACCTTCCCGCCCCCCAGCTTGTGTCTCTCAGCAAAGAAGCGGGGAGAGAACACCACCCTGAGGCGTTCTCCTTGTGACATAGCGTGATAAATAAACTGAGACTATTCTTCTACCCTTTAGTAGTTGATCAATGAGTCCAATAAGAGAACTGCTTATGTCCAGATTTGTTAAATCGGTGTTAATAGCATAAGTTGTTAAAGGCTCCTTCAATGTGTAGGAAGACCACGAGACAGTAATCCTTTTCATGCAGCGATTTATCAATAACAGAAACTGGGCGGTTTACCTTTGGTGTATGCATGTTGATAGCTATAGATAAGGTTGCTATCAATAGTAGTGGGGAGTTAGTCTCGAAAGTTTTGATTGCAAAGGACGAGAGACTGATCGCTCTGAAGTCCTTAGGCTCGTAATGGGACGCCTTCTCCGCCTTAGGAATAAACACTAACGTGGCGCTTCTCCAGAAGCGCGGAATATAACTAAGAGCTAGGCATGCTGTATAAAGAAATACCAGCCATTTAGCTGATGTCTCCAACGTGTTTATGGGCTGTGCGGGAATAATCCCGTCAGGCACGGCAGCCTTGAACGGTTCGAAGCTTTTAACTGTCCACCTTACCCTTTCCTCTGTGATAGATATGTATACAGCCAGGTTTGATGCAGGTAGTTAGGGTTCCTCACGCAAGTTTCCTGGAAAGTGCGTGTTCAAGAGCAGTCAATGGATTCTCTAACAGTGAGTTTTGAAATTTTCGCTTTTTCAGCATTTAAAATATATGAAAAAAGGGTACATTTCACAACTCACAGTTAGAGAATCCAGGCCCAGCTCTAGGGTTTCCCCTCCGTGCTGGTCCAGGATCCGTCAGGTTTGCGCAGATAGCTTACCCAGTGGGAAAGTAGGTAATGCATTACCTTTTTCATCCATGAAAAGAGGCATGAGCAAAGTAACGCATAAAAAAATATTTGAAAAATTTCCCATGTAATGTATTTCGTAAGGCTTTATTTTTCAAAAACATTACTTTTCCTATGACATTGCTGTAGAAAAAGTAATGCATGAATTCCATTATACATAAAAAATTTTATAGGGGATATACCTTACTTTATACATTACCAAACATTACCTTTTCCAACTGGGTATGGCTGTTTGAGTTTTTGAGAGCACCCGTCTAAGTCCCTCTGTATCGTCGACATTTTCGACCCCAGTGCAGAAATTTCTCAACGATACTCTCTTCGCCTGCCTCAGAGTTTTTTGTAGGCCTTAGTTTAATTTTATATTCGAGCCATTGAGGCCTCGTGTCGAGCTTTTAGCCTTATTAAATTGTTTCCTGCAGGTATTGCGGAGCAAGTGCAGGTCGCAGGTCCACCAATGTGGCCTATTTCATTGTGAAGCTGCCAATTGGTACTGCGTAGATTGCGCAAATTGAATTCCCTACAAAAACTGTCTACACTGAAATTGTCTTGGACTAGCCGTTTTTTAGGTATTGTACCCTCAAACATTTGCATGCTTTTTGTTTTGTTCCCAAAAATTTACAAAAATGCAAATATCCTATTTGCTGAATCTTATTATTAGCCTGAGCCTGTGTGACACTACGAATTTTTCCAGTTTTTCCCTGTAAATTTGTGAATTGTTTTTGTGATTTGACTTCATCTGATGTTAAAAGTAGAATAAAAAAATTTAAGAAAAAACAAAGTGTCATTCAGGCATTTGTAGATGCTTTCTCTGCGAAAATGTAGCTTTAAAGTCTTCAAAGGGCACATTCATTTCCACTTATCCCTGACAGTAATGACCTCTTTTGCGGGGCTACGGTGGCACCTCGGCCCGTTGTTGAATTCTGATTTCGGATTCAGCAGTAAATTTCCCTCAAGAATATGTTTATATCAATGTTTTTTTTTTCAGTTTTATAGCAAAAATTGGGTAAGGTCTGCAAAATCTTAACTAGAATTTACAGACCTCTAGAATGATCTGTAACTCCATTTTGTAAAATAAAATCACTACAAATTTCAAGGGATGGCCCAACAGAACCGCGTAAACCTCACATTGGTCCCGGGACGCAGGGACATTAAGGCAGACGAACTTGTCTGGCAGGGTACGAAAGGTGGCAACAATCCCCAGGGTGCCGACACTCAAACAAACCTGGCCAAATGCGATCATAAAAGATCTAGAGAAATTCACGCCCCAAGAAGGAGAGAAATCTCCATATTAATAGGTGTTCTAACTGGGCACTGCCTTATTGGTAGGTACGCAGAAAGGCTAAATCACGAGGGTGGCCTAGCCTTCTGGCGCGATGCGAAAGATCCACCCCCTCCCAATCCAGGGTGTTATGCGACCACGTGCCCATTGGACGTTTGGAGTAACTATGGCCTTACCGCGGTATGGGACTCTGCCGTGGCGGACGACACACTCCCCTTACTCTTCCCTCGACCCTAAGCTGGCATTGTCCGGCGAGGGTCGTACGAACAAGATGAACAATAAAACCACGAAAACAAAACCACGTTTACTGCACAGCAGAGGAGAATAATGCTGGAGCAATCGAGAACACAACGCCGTAGGACAACCTCCACTTCCGAGAGATCGACAGCGATGGAAACTGCGGGTCGATCAACCCTGGATAATCCCCAAATCAAGCACCGGTGCAAAGACAGTGGCAGTGGTCTAACGACCTGACCTCTGAGATCCAAAAAAGGGAACGACCACGATGGCAACTAACTATATGTAATTAGGTGGAACAAAATTTTTACCAAAACTTATGTAATACGATAAATAACGCACACCGTAGCACATAATATACCCTGCAGTCAAATTCCGAACTACTCAGCAAACATACTAGTTCATTGACTAACCATTTTGTGGCATATGCATACCAGTTCATTGTTGATTAGTTTTAAAACCAGTCAATGCCAAACTACTCAGCGAAAATTCCAGTTCATTGACTATACATTTTGCGGCGTATGCATACTAGTTCATTGCTGATTAGCGTTAAACCAGTCAGTGCCAAACTACTCAGCAAACAATATAGTTCATTGACTATACATTTTGTGGTGTATTTATACTAGTTCATTGCTGATTAGCTTCAAACCAGTCAAGGCCAAACTACTTAGCAAACAATATAGTTCATTGACTATACATTTTGTGGTGTATTCATACTAGTTCATTTCTGATCACCTTTAAACCAGTCAATGTCCAACTACTCAGCAAACAATATAGTTCATTGACTATACATTTTGTGGTGTATTTATACTAGTTCATTGCTGATTAGCTTCAAACCAGACAATGTAGAACTACTCAGCAAACAATATAGTTCATTGACTATACATTTTGTGGTGTCTTCATACTAGTTCATTTCTGATCACCTTTAAACCAGTCAATGTCCAACTACTCAGCAAATAATATAGTTCATTGACTATACATTTTGTGGTGTATTTATACTAGTTCATTGCTGCTTAGCTTCAAACCAGTCAAGGCAAAGCTACTCAGCAAACAATATAGTTCATTGACTATACATTTTGTGGTGTATTCATACTAGTTCATTTCTGATCACCTTTAAACCAGTCAATGTCGAACTACTCAGCAAACAATATAGTTCATTGACTATGCATTTTGTGGCATATGTATACCAGTTCATTGTTGATTAGCTTTAAACAGAGCTGTTAATTTTGATTAGTAATTAGTAATTGATTGATTAGAAAATTTTTTTAATTACTAATGATTATTTTCCTCCTGGAGAAACGCCAAGGTAGTCTTTATTCCTAAGGCTGGGAAGGCCTCACACTATGAGCCTAAGGACTACAGACCGATCAGTCTCTCGTCCTTTGCACTCAAAACCTTCGAGAGGATAATTAGCGATTATCTCTCCTCTACTATTGATAGCAACCTTATCTCTAGCTATCAACATGCATACACCAAAGGTAAATCAACGGAAACTGCGCTTCACAGCCTTGTCTCTGTTATTGAAAAATCGTTGTATGAAAAAGATTACTGTCTCGTGGCCTTCCTAGACATTGAAGGTGCCTTCAACAATATAAGCCCGGAGGCTATTAACACCGCTCTAACTAATCTGGGCATAAGCAGGTCTCTTATTGGACTAATTGATAAGCTACTAAAGGGAAGGAAAATAGTTTCTACACTGGGCACAGTTGATTTCTCACGCTATGTCACAAGAGGAACGCCTCAGGGTGGTGTTCTCTCTTCGTTTTTATGGAACCTCACTGTAAACTCGTTGCTACGAGACACAAGCTGGGGGCGGGAGGATAGTTGCATATGCAGACGATTTAGCTATTGCATACAGGGGCAAATTCCCACAAACCCTGTGTGACTTGATGCAAGTAGCACTGCGAGCAGTTTCCTCGTGGTCATCTCGCTGCGGACTTAATATCAACCCGGGAAAAGTGGAGCTTGTCCTTTATACTAACCGGTACAAAATACCAACGCTAAGCCTACCAGAACTAAATGGCGTGCGCCTGAACTTGGCTGACAAAGCCAAATTCCTAGGCATAGTTCTGGATAGAAAGCTCAACTGGAAGGAGAATGTCATCCAGCGCCAGAGGAAAGCGTGCATTGCACTTTACACCTGTAAAAGAGCCATTGGCAAAAAATGGGGGCTCAGTTTCAAAATTTGCAGATGGATTTACACTGCGATAATCCGGCCAATTATGCTCTATGGAGTCGTGGTATGGTGGCCTGCGCTGAGCAAGGCAGCCAACCTAAACCTGTTAGGTAAAGTCCACAGATCTAGCATGATCTGTATAAGCGGCGCGTTGAGAACAACGCCCAACGAAGCTCTCCAGGCCATTCTTGGCATTTTGCCACTCGATCTGGAAGGGTACCGGGCAGCGGCAGCATCGGCTCTGCGTCTAAGGGAAACTTCCGGCTGTGGCGCAGGCACTACTGGACACTCCGGTATTCTGGATTCTTACAGCTTTCTCCCTCCGAGCACGGACCGTTGTGCAACCACAACAGTCGGAGATAGCTGGTTCAGAATAAACATTCCCAGCAGGGAAGACTGGGAGAGGACGGATCGGTGTCCTGCTACTTATGGCGGCATTTCCATATACACCGACGGTTCGAAGTTGGACGGCAGAGTTGGAGGAGGGATTTATTCCAAGGATCTGGACCTTGAGCTTTCCTTCAGACTGCCTGATCATTGCAGCGTCTTCCAGGCTGAGGTCTCAGCAATCATGGATGCCGCGGCTTGGATAGGGCAACACGCTATCGGACAGAATATCGTTATTTTCAGCGATAGCCAAGCGGCAGTCAAATCCCTTGGCTCTTACTTGTTCAACTCTGAACTGACGCTCAGCTGTCGTCGATCTCTTCAGGAGATGGCCCAACAGAACCGCGTGAGCCTCACATGGGTCCCGGGACACAGGGACATTGAGGGAAACTGTAGGGCAGACGAACTTGCTAGGCAGGGCACGACCAAGCTGGTTCTTCAGGATAAAGAACGCTTAGGTATGCCCTTTGCCACATGCAAGCTAATGCTGAAGGAGCATACACTCCGACAAGCCAATGAAAGATGGCTTTTATCGCCAGGGTGCCGAGTATCCAAACAATCCTGGCCAAAATGGGATATTAAAAGATCTAAATATATTTACACCCTAAGAAGAAGGGATATATCTATATTAATAGGGGTTTTAACCGGGCACTGCCTTATTGGAAGGCACGCAGCAAGGCTGGGTGTACTCTACCGACGATGCTGTAGGAGTTGCAAAGATGATGAGGAGGAGGAAACGGTGGAGCATCTCATCTGCGAGAAGGCGATTTTTCGGAGTTCCCTTCCTGGATAGCCTACGCCAGGTAGCGGAGCTGGACATAAAGGACTTGATGGCTTTCATCAAGTCATCTAAATGGTTCGAGGAGGTGTAACGGTGTCGGTTTTAGGAGTGTCAGCCCCGGGATTCTGCTATGTGGAGAGTCCCAATAGCACTGGTATTTTCCATATGGCCGCGTCCCGGGACTGACTTTCCTAGTGTTGATGGTATCACAACGGGCCTTTTAATACTGGCCTAGGTGTGCCTTTCCGGCAGCCACTTCTACCTAACCTAATGATTATTTTAATTGCTTTCAAGAAAAAGCAATTACTAATTGATTACGATTAGAAAAAATCAAAAAAAAATTAAAAAATCAAGAAAAAATAAAAAAAATCAAAAATAATCAAAAGTAATCAAAAACGGCTTTTTTTATTACTTTTGATTTTTTCTTGATTTTTTTTAATTTTTTTGATTTTTTTTGATTTTTTTTTTATTTTTTTTAATTTTTTTGATTTTTTTGATTTTTTTTGGATTATTTTAAAGTTTTGTTGTTAAAAGTATAAACATCTGTGTATCTTTGTATGCAAATATATACATCTACTTACACTTTGGGGCTCATGGATTTCTAGAATGAACCTTGATCGCTAAGTATATGTACATGTGAGAAAAAATGCCAGGTTTGATTGTTATATGCGTTGTAGTGGTGAAAATTTGTCCCTTTTATATCTAAACGGGTAGTGTCGTGCATTTCTCGTTTAAAACCCTATGGGTACGGTCGGACGGTTCTATTCGAACACTTATAAGTATGCTACACAAAGTAAAACGTGGGCATACCAATTACATATGTATGCCCAAAAGAGACTAGTAATGATCAATTGATCAAAAATTAAGTGGTTATTATCCATAGAGAGAGGTCCGGGATTAATAACTTTAGGCCAAAATGGACGACGTAGTCATTTTGTTGGAGTAGAGAATAGTAGAAGTAGAATCGTTTTATTTTTATTCATTTTTGTTTAAGTAATGCTATTTAGTAATATTTGCGAATAATATGTAAGTAATAATGTAATGACAATTAAAGAACAATAACACAAATAGTCAACAATAATGGTATTCAGTTTAAAAATAATTCATGTAGGTGGACATGAGTGCTATCAACAGTTATTTCTACTCACATTGAAAACGAACGTTTGAAATCTGAGAAGGTGATTGGTTCTCAAATGCATCTCAAATTGAGATTAGCTAAAAATGTTTGTTGGGATTACACCGTTACTTCTTGCTTCACCTATACATTTGTATGTTTGTGCAAGTGGATCTTTATGTATGAACATATTTTTCTACAACAGTACTGGAAAAAAATCAAAAAAAATCAAAAAATCAAAAGTAATCATTACTTTTGATTATTTTTGATTACTTTTGAATTTTTGATTTTTTTTGGATTTTTTTAAATTTTTTTGATTTTTTTTGATTTTTTTTTGATTTTTTTTTTTAATCAATTGAAAAAATAATCATTAAAAAGTGAAAGTAATTGGTAATCAATCATTAGGTGGCTTCTCAAAAAATAATCAATGAAATGCTAATCATTACCGATTACTAATCAATTATTAACAGGTCTGGCTTTGAACCATTCAATGCCAAACTACTCATAGAAAATTCTAGTTCATGGACTATTTTGGCATTTTGTGGTGTATTCATACTAGTTCATTACTGATTTCCTTTAAGCCAGTCATTGCCAAACTACTCGGCAAACAATGTAGTTCATTGACTGTACATTTTGTGGTGTATTCATACTAGTTCATTTCTGATTAGCTTTAAACCAGTCAATGCCAAACTACTTAGCAACATTATAGTTCTACGCCTAAACATTTTGTGGTGTATTCATACTAGTTAATTTCTGACTACCTTCAAACTAATCAATTACAAACTACTCAGCAGACACCTAGCTCGTTTACTATACATTTTATGGATGTTTTTATACTAGTTCTTTGCTGATTAGCCTTAAACCAATCAATGCCAACCTAATCAGAAAACATACTAGTATACAACTATAATTTTCTGGGCGAAATCATATTAGTCAGAAAGTTTTCTGAATATCAATTGTAATTTTCTGAATGTCAATTGTATTTTTCTGAATATCAAATAGAAATTCTGAATATGAATTGTAATTTTCTAAATATAAATTGTTACTTTCTGAATATAAACTGAAAAAGGTGTAGTCAGAAAAAGTCTAATCTATTTTAGAATAATACTAATTAGAAAAATTCCATTTCATACTACATTATTATTATAAGGCCTTATTACACCGCAACCATGAGTACGATCTATTGTAGTACATGGTACTATGCAAACATTATTTGAATTTTTGGTTTGCTTCTTTTTTTTTCTCTTGTAATTCACAGATGCTTTTTCGTGTTCGGGTAAATACAAATATGATGCTGATGTATATATGATCTAGTATGTCAACTGCTATATTTCTTGTGTATATACACAGAAAAAAGGCACTGGTAAAAAGGCACTGGCAAAATCAACAAAATCGTGCTGTTATCCTGAAATTTACCAAATTTTGGTTGTTTGAACGGTATTTTTTGTTGAAGTAACTGCATTCAGATCTTTTATGATCCCTCTAGAGCTTTTATGATCCCATTTTGGCCAGGTTTGTTTGGATGTCCGGCACCCTGGGGATAGTTGCTACCTTTCGTTGGCTTGACGGAGTGTGTACTCCAAGCCAACGAAAGGGGGCAACAATCCCCAAGTGCCGGACATCCAAACAAACCTGGCCGAAATGGGATTAAAAAATATCTAGAGGCATTCACGCCCTAAGAAGGAGAGAAATCTCCATATTAATATTTGTTCTAACTGGGCACTGCCTTATTGGTAGGCACGCAGAAGGTGTGTCCTATCGACGATGCTGTAGGAGCTGCAAAGATGATGAGGAAGAGGAAACGGTGAAGCACCTCATCTGCAACTGCCCGGCCTTAAGCGGCGCGAGAAGGCGCTTTTTGGAAGTTCCCTTCCTGG
The DNA here is from genome assembly GCA_964058755.1 of Campiglossa producta. NCBI lineage: Eukaryota > Metazoa > Arthropoda > Insecta > Diptera > Tephritidae > Campiglossa > Campiglossa producta. The sequence goes on along the minus strand of CAXKVI010000006.1, from coordinate 43,270,055 downwards.
ATAGCCTAAACCAGACCGCTGAACTGGACATAAAGGACTTTATGGCCTTCATAAAGTCATCTAAGTGGTTCGAGGAGGAGAAACGGTGTCGGTTTAGGAGTGTCAGTCCCGGGATTCTGCTATGTGGAAAGTCCCAACAACTCAGGGATTTTCCATATGGCCGGGTCCCGGGCTGACTTTCCTAGTGTTGGTGGTATCACAACGGGCCTTCTAAAACTGGCCTCTGCGGCAGCCACTTGAACCTAACATAACCTAACTGCATTCAACTGTTTGAACAGTCACAGATTTGTAAATTAAAAAAAAAAAAACTAGGTCCCGCCAACTTGTAGGAAAAAAATCAAAGCAGCACACTATAAGTTGGAAGAGAAGTTCGGCACAAGTTTCGTTAGAGGTTATGACAAAAAATGAATTTTTTGCTGAGAAGCTGCTCATGGCAGAAATACACCCGGAGAGTTTGCCAAACTACTGCCGAGGGGCGACCCCGTTTAGAAAAATTCTTTTTCTAAATAATTTTTGATGTTACTTTTGCCGGGCATCGAACCGACACGACTTGGTGTAGAAGGCCGAACACTTAACCGCTACACCACGGCGGCCGCCGAGGTTATGACAACCTGTTGGTATATAACCCCCATTTTTTTACGTTGCGGAATAAACTTGAGTATATTGACAACAACAATATAAATTAACTCTAACAATGCTCCTTTAACTCGAGTGTATGATGTAAAAATAAGACTTACTTTTATCTATATATACATATGTGGGACCGGAACTCCGCAGTGGACGACTAACTTAACCTTAAGTAACCTTAATTTACCTTACCTAAAAATACAACTCCAAAGCCCCAATTACATAAAACTTTGACAAATGCGCGCCTCGTCTTTGAGTATTTGCAAAAATTTCGCTTCGCTTTACGTTTAAAAAACTTTGTATGAAAGTGGATCCTACAAAGTTGAATGCAATTGGGCCTTCCCCTAAATAATCAAACTTGACGAACGCGGAATTTGAAAGGAGCCATTGCAAGTTGAATTCAATAATTAAATTAAAAATATGTACAATAAACAACGTAATTTAAAAAATATAGAAAAAAACTTGTGTTAACTTTAACGAGAATCTAACTCAGAGCCTTTAGCTCATTTTTGGCCGTGTATGAACTAGTATATCAACTGGTATAATGCTGATGCAGAGGCTGACTAGAATACTAATTGGTATGGTGCTGATGCAGAAGAGGACAATTGCTTTTCTTTTTCTCTTGTAACTGCTTCTTTTTTACCTTGTAATTCACAGATGCTTTTTCGGGTTTGGGTAAATACAAATAGTCGCTGCTTTCTAAAGAATAAACTGGTATATTGCTGATGTAGAGGCTGACTATAATACTGGTGCATAGACCGACTAGGAATGAATGTCAAATTCGTGGACTAGTATGACAAGTGGTACGATCTGAATGGGCATAATGATTAGTATCTCCTGCCGCATAGACTGAGCAGTATGTTAACTGGTATGATTTTGATGTATATATGAACTAGTATGTCAACTGGTAAGATTCTGATGCATATATGAACTAGTATGTCAAATAGTATATTTCTGATGCAAATTTGAACTAGTATGTCAACTGATATGATTATGTTGCATAAATGAACTGGTATGTCAACTGGTATGATTATGTTGCATAAATGAACTGGTATGTCAACTGGTATGATTCTGATGCATAAATGAACTACTATATCAACTGGTATGATTCGGACGCATATATGAACTAGTATGACAACTGGTATGATTCCGATGATTTTTTTAACTAGTCTGTTAATTGGTATGATTCTGATACATATATGAACTAGTCTGTCAACTGGTATGATTCTGATGCAAATAAGAAGTAGTCTGTCAACAGGTATGATTATGATGCATATATGAACTAGTCTGCCAACTGTTATGATTCTGATGCATATAAGAACTAGTCTGTCAACTGGTATGATTCTGATGCAAATATGAACTAGTCTTTTAACTGTAATGATTCTGATGTATATATGAACTAGTCTGCCAACTGGTATGATTCGTATGTATATATGAACTATTCTTTCAACTGTTACGATCCTGACGTATATACGAACTAGTATCTTAAATGGTATGATACTGATGTGTATAATAACAAGTATATCTACTGGTATATTCCTGATGCAGAGGCTGACTAGTCAGCCAATTGGTATGGTGCTGATGCAGAGAAGGACAATTGCTATCTCGTAGGACATCGCCGTGTTAAAAATACCAGTTGCTAATATGGAAAAATTACAGAACTCGAACTAGTTGAGGCCGCCTGGCTGACTGGTATGTGATTAGTATAAAACTAGTTAAGTTGACTGCAGGGCCCTGCAGTCAAATTCCGAACTACTCAGCAAACATACTAGTTCATTGACTAACCATTTTGTGGCTTATGCATACCAGTTCATTGTTGATTAGTTTTAAAACCAGTCAATGCCAAACTACTCAGCGAAAATTCTAGTTCATTGACTATACATTTTGTGGTGTATTTATACTAGTTCTTTGCTGGTTAGCTTCAAACCAGTCAAGGCCAATCTACTCAGCAAACAATATAGTTCAATGACTATACATTTTGTGGTGTATTCATACTAGTTCACTTCTGATCACCTTTAAACCAGTCAAGGCCAAACTACTCAGCAAACAATATAGTTCAATGACTAAACTTTTTGTGGTGTATTCATACTAGTTCACTTCTGATCACCTTTAAACCAGTCAATGTCGATCTACTCAGCAAACAATATAGTTCACTGACTATACGTTTTGTGGTGTATTCATACTAGTTCATTTCTGATCACCTTTAAACCAGTCAATGTCCAACTACTCAGCAAACAATATAGTTCATTGACTATACATTTTGTGGTGTATTTATACTAGTTCATTGCTGATTAGCTTCAAACCAGTCAAGGCCAAACTACTCAGCAAACAATATAGTTCATTGACTATACATTTTGTGGTGTATTCATACTAGTTCATTTCTGATCACCTTTAAACCAGTCAATGTCGAACTACTTAGCAAATAATATAGTTCATTGACCATACATTTTGTGGTGTATTCATACTAGTTCATTTCTGATCACCTTTAAACCAGTCAATGTCGAACTACTCAGCAAATAATATAGTTCATTGACCATACATTTTGTGGTGTATTCATACTAGCTCATTTCTGATCAGCTTTAAACCAGTCAATGTCCAACTACTCAGCAAACAACATAGTTCATTGACCATACATTTTGTGGTGTATTTATACTAGCTCATTGCTGATTAGCTTCAAACCAGTCAAGGCCACACTACTCAGCAAACAATATAGGTCAATGACTAAACATTTTGTGGTGTATTCATACTAGTTCACTTCTGATCACCTTTAAACCAGTCAATGTCGATCTACTCAGCAAACAATATAGTTCATTGACTATGCATTTTGTGGCATATGCATACCAGTTCATTGTTGATTAGCTTTAAACCATTCAATGCCAAACTACTCAGCGAAAATTCTAGTTCATTGACTATGCATTTTGTGGTGTATTCATACTAGTTCATTTCTGATTTCCTTTAAGCCAGTCATTGCCAAACTACTCGGCAAACAATGTAGTTCATTGATTGTACATTTTGTGGTGTATTAATACTAGTTCATTTCTGATTAGCTTTAAACCAGTCAATGCCAAACTACTCAGCAACATTATAGTTCTACCCCTAAACATTTTGGGGTGTATTCATACCAGTTAATTTCTGAATACCTTCAAACTAATCAATTCCAAACTACTCAGCAGACACCTAGCTCGTTTACTATACATTTTATGGATGTTTTTATACTAGTTCATTGCTGATTACCCTTAAACCAATAAATGCCAATCTAATCAGAAAACATACTAACGAAATCATACTAGTCACAAAAATCCTGGTTCGTACTAGTATGCAAGTATGTATGAATCTCGGGTTGAAATTATACTACATCTTTTTTCAGTTTTTATTCAGAAAGTTTTCTGAATATCAATTGTAATTTTCTGAATGTCAATTGTATTTTTCTGAAAATCAAATAGAAATCCTGAATATGAATTGTAATTTTCTAAATATAAATTGTTACTTTCTGAATATAAACTGAAAAGGTGTAGTCAGAAAAAGCCTAATCTGTTTTAGAAAAATAGTAATTAGAAAAATTCAATTTCATACTACATTACTATTATAAGGCCTTATTACACCGCAACCATTAGTACGATCTATTGTAGTACATGGTACTATGCAAACATTATTTGAAATTTTTGGTTTGCTTCTTTTTTTCTCTTGTAATTCACAGATGCTTTTTCGTGTTTGACTAAATACAAATATGATGCTGATGTATATATGATCTAGTATGTCAACTGCTATATTTCTTGTGTACTTATATACACAGAAAAAAAGGAACTGGTAAAATCTACAATCTCGTGCTGTTATCCTGAATTTGACCAAATTTTGGTTGTTTGAACGGTATTTTTTGTTGAAGTAACTGTATTCAGATCTTTTATGATCCCTCTAGATCTTTTATAATCCCATTTTGGCCAGGTTTGTTTGGATGTCCGGCACCCTTGGGATTGTTGCTACCTTTCGTTGGCTTGACGGAGTGTGTACTCCAAGCCAACGAAATGTGGCAACAATCCCCAAGGTGCCGGACATCCAAACAAACCTGGCCTAAGAAGGAGAGAAATCTCCATATTAATAGGTGTTCTAACTGGGCACTGCCTTATTGGTAGGCACGCAGAAGGTGTGCCCTACCGACGATGCTGTAGGAGCTGCAAAGATGATGAGGAAGAGGAAACGGTGAAGCACCTCATCTGCAACTGCCCGGTCTTAAGCGGCGCGAGAACGCGCTTTTTGGGAGTTCCCTTCCTGGATAGCCTAAACCAGACCGCTGAACTGGACATAAAGGACTTGATGGCCTTCATAAAGTCATCTAAGTGGTTCGAGGAGGAGTAACGGTGTCGGTTTAGGAGTGTCAGTCCCGGGATACTACTATGTGGAAAATCCCAACAAAAATCAAAGCAGCACACTATAAGTTGGAAGAGAAGTTGGGCAAAAGTCTCGTTAGAGACTTGCGGCATAAACTTGAGTATATTGACAACAACAATATAAATTGACTCTAACAATGCTCCTTTAACTCGAGTGTATGGGCCAGCATGAAAGCAGTCTTACTTTGACTCTTTTTGATGTAAAAATAAGACTTACTTTTATCTATATATACATATGTGGGACCGGAACTCCGCAGTGGACGACAAACTTAACCTTGAGTAACCTTAATTTACCTTACCTAAAAATACAACACCAAAGCCCCAATTACATAAAACTTTGACAAATGCGCGCCTCGTTTTTGAGCATTTGCAAAAATTTCGCTTCGCTTTACGTTTAAAAAATTTTGAATGAAAGTGGATCCTACAAAGTTGAATACAATTGGGCCTTCACCTATTTAATCAAACTTGACGAACGCGGAATTTGAAAGTACCCATTGCAAGTTGAATTCAATAATTAAATTAAAAATACAATAAACAACATAATTTAAAAAATATAGAAAAAAAAAATTGTGTCAACTTTACCGAGAATCGAACTCAGAGCCTTTAGCTCATTTTTGGCTGTGTATGAACTAGTATATAAACTGGTATAATGCTGATGCAGAGGCTGACTAGTATACCAATTGGTATGGTGCTGATGCAGAAGAGGACAATTGCTTTTCTTTTTCTCTTGTAACTGCTTCTTTTTTACCTTGTAATTCACAGATGCTTTTTCGTGTTTGGGTAAATACAAATTGTCGCTGCTGTCTAAAGAATAAACTGGTATATTGCTGATGTAGAGGCTGACTATGATACTGGTGCATAGACCGACTAGTATACCAACTGGAATGAATGTCAAATTCGTGGACTAGTATGACAAGTGGTACGATCTGAATGGGCATAATGATTAGTATGTCCTGCCGCATAGACTGAGCAGTATGTCAACTGGTATGATTCTGATGTATATATGAACTAGTATATCAACTGGTAATATTCTGATGCATATATGAACTAGTATGTCAAATGGTATATTTCTGATGCAAATTTGAACTAGTATGTCAACTGATATGATTATGATGCATAAGTGAACTGGTATGTGAACTGGTATGATTCTGATGCATTAAATGAACTACTATATCAACTGGTATGATTGTGACGCATATATGAACTACTATGACAACAGGTATGATTCCGATGATTTTTTTAACTAGTCTGTTAATTGGTTGATTCTAGTGCATATAAGAACTAGTCTGTCAACAGGTATGATTCTGATGCATATATGAACTAGTCTGCCAACTGTTATGATTCTGATGCATATATGAACTAGTCTGTTAACTGGTATGATTCTGATGCATATATGAACTAGTCTTTCAACTAGTATGATTCTGATGTATATATGAACTAGTCTGCCAACTGGTATTATTCTGATGTATATATGAACTAGTCTGCCAACTGGTACGATCCTGACGCATATACGAACTAGTATCTTAAATGGTATGATACTGATGTATATAATAACAAGTATATCAACTGGTATATTCCTGATGCAGAGGCTGGCTAGTCAGCCAATTGGTATGGTGCTGATGCAGAGAAGGACAATTGCCATCTCGTAGGACATCGCCGTGTTAAAAATACCAGTTGCTAATATGGAAAAATTACAGAACTCGAACTAGTTGAGGCCGCCCGGCTGACTGGTATTTGATTAGTATAAAACTAGTTAAGTTGACTGCAGGGTTGTATATCTTTCGGAAATATTCCACGTTTATCGCCAAGGGTCCATAAACTACCCTGGCATAATCGGAACTTAAAAAAATTAAAGAATCTTCGTAACAAATTTCATAAGCTTTTTAAATGTTCTGGCAATTTGCAACACAAAGTAATGTATGAGAAAAATTTGACTGAGTTTAACTGTCCAAATAAATTTCTTTACAAAAATTATTTACTCGGTATTGAAATGAATATTAAATCTAATCCCAAGGCTTTTTGGAGTTTTGTAAATTCAAAATGTTCTTCGTCAGTTATTCCGTCCATAGTGTCTTATAATGGAATGAGTGCAAGCACAGCTAATGAAAGGGCAAATCTGTTTGCTGAATTTTTTAAATCTAATTTTGTTGATAATGGTGTTCAGAGTGATACTTCTAGTGTTGAGCAATTAGCCTCTTCGCTTGATTTTGGCTCCCTAGTTTTAACTGAGGAAGACATTTTCGCAGCTATTAAAGACCTAAAATGCTCCAAGCAATTAGATGCTCATAATATCTCTGCTTTTTTTCTAAAACAATGCACGTCATCTATAGTGCATCCGCTACTTTTGTTGTTTAACTTGTCTCTTAGGTCAGGTTATTTTTTGGACGAATGGAAAGTGACCTCTGTTACTCCAGTTTTCAAGAGTGGAAGTAAGAATCTGGTTTCAAACTATCGTCCTATCTCTAAAATTACTAATATTGCTAAATTATTTGAAAAAATCATTAGCTCTAAAATATCATTTGCTCTCAAGCCTTATATTTCGATATCTCAGCATGGTTTTATACCGGGCAGATCTACGGTCACTAATTTAACTGTTTTCTCAAATTTTTGTATCTCAGCCTTTGTGGACGGCTTTCAGGTAGATACAATCTATACAGATTTGTCAAAAGCATTAGATAGAGTGTCTCACGACTTATTAATTAAAAAACTTCAAAATTTTGGCATTCATTCTACTTTTTTGGCTTGGGTAAAATCATATCAGAATGTTTTTCCTTGTGTGAACATCTACTTTATGCCGATGATTTAAAAATTTTTAAAAAGATTACAAGCTGCTCTGATATGGAAATTATGCAAAATGAGGTTAACAAGTTCCAGGAATGGTGTGATCGAAATTTGCTAATGATCAATATCGATAAATGCTGCTCGGTCACCTTCAACAAAATTAATTATAAAATCGAAGACCTTGGGGTTGTTTTTGATTCGAATTTCACTTTTATTAAGCACCTGAATTACAACATACCTAAAGCACATTCCTCTTTAGCTTTCATTAGACGAAATAGTTCAGAATTTAAGGATCCTTATACTAAAAAATTACTGTTTAGTACATTTGTTCGGTCCAAATTGGAATATGCTTCTATAATCTGGAATCCGTTTTATGAAGTGCATTCCAATAGACTTGAACGTATACAAAAAAAGTTTCTAAAATTTGCATTATCCAGCGTTAGGTTTGATATGCCTATTCCCTCTTATGTTCCGCGGTACAGACTGATCAGTCATACTCTTGCCAGTAGGCGATTGATATCTGGCTTAGTTTTTATACGAGATGTTCTCAATGGGACTATTGATTGCCCGTTTTTATTGCGTTGTATTAAACTCAATGTTCCCGCTAGAAACTTGCGGCATCATGATTTTTTTGCTATCGACCTCTGCAGAACAAGGTATGCTCAAAATGAACCAATTATCAGGCTACTAGCGGAATTTAATTTGTTATGTAGAGAAATAAATTTAGATATATTTGAAAATCGCAATGTATTTTAAGAAAATCTTTGTTTGTACTATTTTTAATATAATTAAAACCTATGTACGTCTTAGTCTGTAAGGTTTGTAAACCATAGACTTAATAAATAAATAAATAAATATAATTTTTTTTTAAAGTAAATTTTCGTATAATTTTTGAGACTTTTTTCAAGCAACTTTTACATAGTCTGAAAGCTGAAGCTTTTAACTTTTCAACAAAAAAAAAGCCGCGTGCAATTATCATAACTACTAAACTATTTACATATATTTAAAAATTAATTGCGGCATTATATGAATCTGTTCCTTGAAATAGTACAAAATTTATATAAGTTATTTTAAAATTTTTGTAACTAGCTCAAGAGTTATGATAATTGCACGCGGATTTTTTGTTGGAAAGTTGTACGCTTTAACTTTAAGACTTTGTAATGGGTGCTTGAAAAAATTTTCAAAAATGATACAAAAATTTACTTTGAAAAAAATTTATATTGGTTTAGGAAATCCATCAGCAGAGACCCTTAGTATGAAAATAACAAAACGAAATGTTAAGGAGTTTGAAGCTAAAGATCAGGACTGAAGTCCATGAGAAATTCGTATTTTTATCTCTTGATAAACATGTCCGTTTTCGAGCCTGAAAACCATGATTTTTGAAAATTTACAAATTTCGAGATAATAATTTATCTATAAGGAGTGGGGTTTTTTGGCCGATGGATGGGTTAATTTCTTCTAGAAAATATACCCTTAAAATCTGACAAATACTGAGTGGCTACTTAAAACAGTAAAGACGCCAGAGCCGGCTAACGTTGACGAAAATCGATAAAAAAATACTTATTTTCAGTACCGGGTTTTTAATACCAGGTACTCGCTATATGATTTGATATTTATATTTAAACAAACTTCTGTCTTTTCCCTTTAAAACGCTATATCGAATGTAAAGATATCTATAATGGAAACATTTTTACAGCATGTGCTTTTTAATTAAAGGTAAAAAGTTTGTGCAAAATTCAGGAAAATTCGACAAATTTTCAGCCAATTTTCCAACTTTTTGCACAGAATTTTCAGATTATTTTGAGTACGCAGTTTTGTAGCTCGTTAAATTTTACTATTGAAAGATAGAAATGTTAAGCCGCTAGCAAAATTCCCTAATTTTTGGCAATTTATTTTCTAGCTGGACTCTGCATTTTTTCCATACAAATTTATTCGAACTTATAAATACCAGTCCTCAGGAGTGATGGAAGTATATTGTATTGCAACCTTTGTGAAAAAATGGTGAATGCAGATCGTAGATCCTGTGTTGTGCAGCATTTGCAAAGCGCCATTAACAATGAAAAGGCCAACCAGCATTCCAGTTTACAAATGCAAACACAACAATCATTTACAGAATATAAATCGGAAGGTACCGAATTCGCGAAAGATTTATGTAAAGCTTTCGTTTCGTCCGATATTCCTTTGTATAAAATACGAAATAACTAACTACCTTAAATCATTTTTTAAAAAATATATTAATATAGACTTGCCATCGGAAACCACTTTGAGATCTACAGTCAGCAGCCTATACGAACTTACAATAAATAATATCAAAAGGGCTATAAAAAAACCAATATCTATGGATCTCAATGAGCGAAACTACAGGCGAGTCAGGCCGATATGTTGCAAATGTGGCAATAGGTGTATTGTCAAACGATGAGCAAGTCGCAAAGCAAAAATTTTTGATAAAAACAGCTTTATTAAAAGCAGTAAATCACTCCTCAATAGCTCGATTATTTGCCGATTCAGTGGACATTTTCGGACCAGAGTTCAACAAGGGGGCAATACTTCTTTTCATCACTGATGCGCCTCCGTACATGGTGAAAGCTGCAAAATCCATTAACTTTTTTTATCCGAAAATAGTTCATTTGACTTGTTTAGTACATGCCGCCCCAACTAGTCATTAAGCGGTGGGGAACTTGGATGCAAGCCGCCGTTTATTGCCGCGGATTGCTAATATGTTGGATGCAGGGGATTCAAAATCTGTGAAAGATATGCAAGAATTATTCAAAGACCACAATTTGAGTTTGCAACTTATTTATATTAAATCTTACTTTTCTGATTTAGTTGAAACCATAAAGCAACTCCAAACAAGTAATTTGAGTCTAGTTAATCAAATTAAAATAGTTCAAGATGTAAAAGAAGCTATTGATAAATGTGACTGCGACTATGTAAAACTAAAATTTGCAAATGTTTAAAAAAAAGGTTTTAGTATCTTAGTTTTAATTTCTTAAAAAAAGTTGCTAGTCAAATTTCTGACCCAGATTCAAATTAAACAGAGCCTATTAAAAATTCTCAATATCAGCCTTTAAATATGCAACAATTACCTCAGTTGAGGTAGAGAGAAGTTTGTCTATGTACAACGCTGCCTATCGTGCTAATAGACGCAGTTTTTATTCGAAAACTTGGCGCAAATGTTTATTGTTTATTTTAACAGAAATATACATACATAAGAGAATTTCATTTACAAAATTTTTAAAATGTAAAAAAATTAACTCTTCCACTATAGTCCAGGGGGCAGGGACTATACGCTAGCTGTTATCATTTCCGAAATAATTAAAAACGAAAAGTGCAATTTAAATGGCTGCGGACAAGAACGCTCTGCATATTTTCATATATTTGTTTTTACGTTTTCTTTTTCTCTAGTAAAGCGGGCTACCCACATGCCAAGAAATGTCAAACTCCATATAAAAAAACGCTCAAGAAATGTTTTCAAACGTCAAATTTTCTTGAGCGAGTACTCAGCTCATAAGAAAAAATACTACAATTTTCGATGGTTGGCAACATGCCCTGCATGTGGTAGGACCCCCCATGATACTCTACATCTCTTCAATTGTTCATTTGAACATACTCTTCTAACCCCTCTGTCCCTCTGGACAAACCCTGTTGAAACTGCACGTTTCCTTGGACTCCCCTTAGAAGAGCTTGATGAAGATCTTCGGAATGATCATACACTCTAGACAGGGCAATGCATTGTTAACAACAACAACAACATGGTTGGCAACGCCGGTTTACCTCAAGGAATAAATATGCTCGTATATATTTCTTGAGGTAAACATACAGATTCACGGCAAAGGTGGGTATATATAACAGTAATTTGCAAACAAATGGAAAATGTGGTAAACGTCAAAATTTCTTCACCAAGCACAAGAAATATATGCTCGTTTTTTCTAGAGGCATTTCTTGAACCACTTCCGTGTTCAGTACATTCTCTGTCTTCGTCGCCTGTACTACCATTATTTTTAAAACTTATTATTTCTTTATGTTCTGTCCATGCTATGTTATTTCTTCGATAAAAGATAAATATATGTGAATTTTAAAAACAAAATTTTTTAGTGCACGGCGGCCGCCGTTGTCTAGCGGTTAAGTGTTCGGCCTTCTACACTAAGTCGTGCCGGTTCGATGCCCGACAAAAGTAACATCATCCCCCCTGGGCATTAGTTTGGCAAACTCTCCGGGTGTATTTCTGCCATGAAAAGCTTCTCAGCAAAAAATTCATTTGCCGTTCGGAGTCGGCAAAAAACTGTAGGTCCCGCCAACTTGTAGGAAAAACTCAAAAGCAACACACCACAAGTTGGAAAGAGAAGCTCGGCAAAAATCTCGTTAGAGGTTATGATAACCTGTTGGTATATCGCCGCCATTAGTTTAGTAGTTGTTATGCTGTTTTGAAGGATTTTTTTATGCGTATAAAACACATTTTTACCGCATATTTTTGGTTACCCTGGTTATAACAATTTTTAAGCTTATTTTGAAAATATAATTTTTGCCACAATATATATACATGCAGTTCGGTATGCAGTTTTTATCTTATTATTATACTACAGGGACAGTAACTATTTTAACCTTTTTTGGATTTTTCCAAAATTGCACTTTTTAAAAAATTTGTTTCGATTTTTTCAGGCATGCAGTTTTGTATCTCAATAAATTTGACTTATGAGATCCCAATCATGAGCCGCTAACTAAATAATCTGATTTTTGGCATTTTTTTTAATGTACATTGTTTTTATTCGGAGAAAACGTTCAAGTTGGCTTGAAGAAATTGCCAAAAATCAGGGAGTCTCGTTAGCGGCTTAGTATCTTATTGGAATAAAATTAAATGATCTAAAAAACTGCATACTCAAAAAAGATCTAAAATGTAAATCGAAACCAGAGAACTGATGCCGGGGAAACTAAAAGGGAAAATTAGAAAATTAAAAAAAAAAAAATATGTTAACGAGATCGTGCGCTGTGAGGTGATGTGATTATTTACATGGAAACTAGATAAAATTCTCCAGAAATTTTTTTTTTTAGACGAGTGCTATCAAAAACTCAAACATCCATTAGCTATTTACGGAAGCCTGACGGATCTTGGAAGGGGAAACCCTGGAGCTGCTCCTGAACACACACTTTCCGGGGAACTTGTATGATGCACCTGTAGCATCTGCAACAAACCTGGCGGTAAACAAACCCATTACGGAGGAAAGGGTAAGGTGGGCAATTAAAAGCTTTGAGCCGTTCAAGGCAGCTGGGCCAGACGGGATTTTCCCCGCACAACTCATAAACACGCTGGAAATATCAGCTAAATGGCTGGTAGTTCTCTATTCAGCCTGCCTGGCTCTTAATTACATTCCGTGCTCCTGGAGAAGCGCCACGGTAGTCTTTATTCCAAAGGCTGGGAAGGCCTCACACTATGAGCCTAAAGACTACAGACCGATCAGTCTCTCGTCTTTTGCACTTAAAACCTTCGAGAGGATAATTAGCGATTATCTCTCCTCTACTATTGATAGCAACCTTATTTCTAGCTATCAACATGCATACACCAAAGGTAAATCAACGGAAACTGCGCTCCACAGCCTAGTCTCTATTGTTGAAAAATCATTGCATGAAAAGGAGTACTGTCTCGTGGCCTTTCTGGAAATCGAAGGGGCTTTCAACAATATAAGGCCGGAGGCTATTAACACTGCTTTAACAAACCTGGGCATAAATAGGTCTCTTATTGGACTAATTGATCAACTACTAAAGGGGAGGAAAATAGTTTCTTAACTGGGAACAGTTGATCTTTCAAGCTATGTCACAATAGGAACGCCTCAGGGTGGTGTTCTCTCCCCGCTCCTATGGAACCTCACCGTAAACTCACTGCTACGAGACACAAGGTGGGGGGGCGGGAAGATAGTGGCATATGCAGACGATTTAGCTATTGCATATAGGGGCAAATTCCCACAAACCCTGTGTGACTTGATGCAAGTAGCACTGCGAGAAGTTTCTTCATGGTCCTCTCGCTGCGGACTTAGCATCAACCCGGGAAAGGTGGAGCTTGTCCTTTATACCAGGCGGTACAAGATACCACAGTTGAACCTACCAGAACTAAATGGCGTGCGCCGGAACTTAGCTGACAAAGCCAAATTCCTAGGCACAGTTCTAGATAGAAAGCTTAACTGGAAGGAGAATACCATCCAGCGCCAGAGGAAAGCGTGCATTGCACTTTACACGTGTAAAAAAACCATTGGCAAAAAATGGGGGCTCAGCCCCAAAATTTGCAGATGGATCTACACTGCGATAATCCAGCCAATTATGCTGTATGGAGTCGTGGTATGGTGGCCTGCGCTAAGAAAGGCAACAAACCTAAATCTGTTAGGGAAAGTCCACAGATCGAGCATGATCTGTATAAGCGGGGCGTTAAGAACAACGCCCAATGAAGCTCTCCAGGCCATTCTTGGCTTTTTGCCACTCGATCTGGAAGGGTACCAGGCAGCAGCAGCATCGGCTGTGCGTCTAAGGGAAACGTCCGTCTGGGGCGCAAGCACTATTGAACACTCCTGTATTCTAAGATCTTACAGCTTTCTCCCTCTGAGCACAGATCGGTGTTCGACCACAACAGTCGGAGATTGTTGTTTAGAATAAACATTCCCAGCAGGGAAGGCTGGGAGAACATAGATCGGTGTCCCGCTACTAATGGCGGCACTTTTATATACACCGACGGCTCGAAGTTAGACGGCAGAGTCGGAGGAGGGGTTTACTCAAGGGATTTGGACCTAGAACTCTCCTTTAGACTACCTGATCACTGCAGCGTCTTCCAGGCTGAAGTTTCAGCAATCATGGATGCCGTGACTTGGATAGGTGAACGCACCATCGGACAGGATATCTGTATTTTCAGCGACAGCCAAGCGGCCATCAAATCCCTTGGCTCTTACTCGTTCAACTCTGAACTGACGCTCAGCTGTCGTCGATATCTTCAAGAGATGGCCCAACATAACCGCGTGAACCTCACATGGGTCCCGGGACACAGGGACATTGAGGGAAACTGTAGGGCAGACGAACTTGCCAGGCAGGGCACGACCAAGCAGATTCTTCAAGATAACGAGTGCATAGGTATGCCGTTTGCCACGTGCAAGCTAATGCTGAAGGAGCACACACTCCGCGAAGCCAACGAAAGATGGCTACAAGCCCCAGGGTGCCGGATATCCAAGCAAACCTGGCCAAAATGCGATCTTAAAAGATCTAGACACATATACGCCCTAAAAAGGAAGGAAATCTCCATATTAATAGGTGTTTTGACCGGGCACTGCCTTATTGGTAGGCACGCAGCAAGGCTAGGCGTTCCCTACCGACGATGCTGCAGGAGTTGCAAAGATGATGAGGAAGAGGAAACGGTGGAGCACCTCATCTGCAACTGCCCGGCCTTAAGCGGAGCGAGAAGGCGCTCTCTGGGAGTTCCCTTCCTGGTTAGCTTAAGCCAGGTCGCGGAGCTAGACATAAAGGACTTGATGGCCTTCATCAAGTTATCAAAATGATTCGAGGAGGGGTAGCGGTGTCGGTTAGGAGTGTCAGTCCCGGGTTTCGGCTATATGGAGAGTCCCGACAGCACAGCAGCGCTTACGGCGCGGTTGTTAAGGCCAATGATATCAATATCATCGGCATACGCCAGCAATTGCACGCTCTTGTAAAAGATTGTACCATTGCGGTTTAGCTCTGCTGCTCGAATTATCTTCTCCAGCATCAGGTTGAAGAAATCGCACGAAAGGGAGTCGCCCTGTCTGAAGCCTCGTTTGGTTCCAAATGGCTAAGAGAGGTCCTTCGCGATTCTGACGGAGCTGTTGGTATTGCTCAACGTCATTTGGCAAAGCCGTATAAGCTTTGCTGGGAAGTCAAATTCAGACATGGCGGCATACAGGCAACTCCTTTTTGCGCTGTCAAAAGCGGCTTTGAAATCGACAAAGAGATGGTGTGTGTCGATTCTTTTATCATGGGTCTTCTCCAGGATTTGGCGTATCGTAAAAATCTGGTCAATGGTAGACTTACCAGGTCTAAAACCACACTGATAAGGTCCAATCAGTTTGTCTACGATGGGCTTCAGCCTTTCACACAACACGCTAGAAAAAAACTTATATGCAATATTAAGAAGACTAATTCCGCGGTAGTTGGTGCGGTTAGCGGGATCGCCTTTCTTGTGGATTGGGCAAAGCACACTTAAATTCCAATCCGGAGGCATGCATTCGTCTGACCATATTCTGCATAAGAGCTGATGCATGCTTTTTACCAGCTCTTCGCCTCCGTGTTTGAACAGCTCGGCGGGTAGTCCGTCTTCTCCAGGCGCTTTGTTGTTTTTGAGCCGGGATATATATCTATCCTCACTTCATCATAGTCAGGTGGTGGGACGACTTTTCCATCGTCAGGGATTGGGGTATCGGGTTCGACGTCTCCCCGCAATTTAGCAGTGAGGAGAAGTGCTCCCTCCATAATTTAAGTACACTTTGTACGTCGGTTACCAGGTCGCCATTATTGTCCTTACAGGAGCTTGACGTCAAACTTTCCTTCCGTTACTGTGCGCACTTTCTTCGTTGCACAGAGGCGTGTGCGTATCTTGGCTGCGACAAGATAATGGTCAGAGTCAATATTGGGACCACGCAGTGTACGCACGTCCAGAACGGTGGAGCTATGTCTGCCGTCAATCAAGACATGATCAATCTGGTTTCTAGTTCTTTGATCAGGGGACAGCCATGTGGCTTGGTGTATTCGGTTATGCTGGAACCTGGTACTACTGATGACCATATTGCGAGCAGCGGTGAAGTCAATCAACCTAGTGCCGTTGGGGGATGTTATATCGTGGAGACTGAATTTTCCAACTGTATGACCAAAGACTCCTTCCTTGCCCACCTTGGCATTAAAGTCGCCGAGCACGATTTTGATATCATGCTGGGGGCAGCGATCATAAGTCTGTTCAAGTTTATCGTAGAAGGAGTCCTTCTCTGCGTCGTCCGTCTCCTCAGTCGGCGCATAGGCGCAGATAAATGGTATGTTGAAAAACCTCGCCTTGATGCGGAGCGCAAGGAGACACTCGTCCACAGGAGTGAACGCTAATACTTGGCGGCGAAGTCTCTTTCCCACCACGAATCCTACACCACGCGCTTTGCCGCGTGTCTGGCCACTGTAGTATACGTCACAAGGACCGATGGTCGTCTTTCCTTGCCCCGTCCATCGCATTTCCTGCAGGGCGGTGATGTCGGCCTTTGCGCCTACGAGGACATCAACCAGTCGGGCAGCGGCACCGTCCCTTGAAAGGGTCCGGACATTCCCGGTACATGCCCTAATATCCAAATCATTATGCCTTATTTGTTTTGCCGGGTCGTCAACATTAAAGGGGGTTCTCATCCGAGGCTTTGATTTTGTTTTCATTGGAATTAAGTTTTTTACTTGGCGGGTCCCAAACCCAGCGCACAACCCGTTTCGGGGTTAGCCATTGCATACAGGGGCAAATTCCCATAAACTCTGTGTGACTAGATGCAAGTAGTACTGCGTGAAGCCTCGGGATGGTCCTATCGTTGCGGACTTAGTATCAACCCGAGAAAAGTGGAACTCGTTCTCTACACCAACCTGTACAAAATACCACCGCTGAATCTACCAGAACTTAATGGCGTGAGCCTCAACTTGGCTCATAAAGCCAAATTCTTGGGCACACTTCTGGACAGGAAGTTAAACTGGAAGGAGAATATTCTTCAGCGCCATAGGAAGGCGTGTGTTGCACTTCATATATGCAAAAGAGCCATTTGCAAAAAGTGGGGTCTCAGGCCGTAAATATGCAGATGGATCTACCCTGCAATTATCCTGCACTGAGCAAGGCCACAAACCGGAATCTGTTAGGTAAAGTCCATAGATCTGGCATGATCTTTATATGCGGCGCGCTAAGAAAAACGCCCATCGAAGCTCTTCAGGGCATTCTGTCACTCGATCTGTAAGCGTACCAGGCAGCAGCGGCAGCGGCAGCGGAAACGTCTGGCTGAGGCGCAAGCACAACTGGACACTCCATTATTCTAGGATCTTACAGTTTTTTTCCTCTGAGCACAGATCAATATGCGGCCACAACAGTCGGACACAGCTGTTTCAAAACAAACATTCCCAGCAGGGAAGAATGGGAGAGGATGGATCGCTGCCCCGCTAGTGATGGTGGCACTTCCATTTATACCGCCGGCTCAAAGTTAGACGGGAGAGTTGAAGGAGGGGTTTATTCAAAGGTTCTGAAGCTTGAGCTCTGCTTCAGACTACCTGATCACTGCAGCGTCTTCCAGGCTAAAGTCTCAGCAATATTGGATGCCGCGATTTTGATAAATAAACGCGCTATCGGCGAGGACATTGTTATTTTCAGCGACAGCCAGGCGGCCATCAAAGCTCTTGTGTCTTATTCGTTCAACTCTGAACTGACGCTCAGCTGTTTTCGATCTCTTCAAGAGAGGGCCCAACAGAACCGAGTGAACCCCACATGGGTTCCGGGACACTGGGACATTGAGAGAAACTGTAAAGCAGACGAACTTGCCAGGCAGGGTACGACCAAGCAGGTTCTTCGAAATAAAGAGCGCTTAGATATGCCGTTTGCCACATGTAAGCTAATGCTGAAGGAGTACACACGCCGTCAAGCCAACGAAAGGTGGCAACAATCCCCAGGGTGCCGGACATCCAAACAAAAAAAAAAAAATGGCGGCGATATACCAACAGGTTATCATAACCTCTAACGAGATTTTTTGGCGAGCTTCTCTTTCCAACTTGTGGTGTGTTGCTTTTGAATTTTCCTACAAGTTGGCGGGACCTACAGTTTTTTGCCTACTCCGAACGGCATTTGCAAAGCAAATGAATTTTTTGCTGAGAAGCTTCTCATGGCAGAAATACACCCGGAGAGTTTGCCAAACTAAATAATTTTTGGTGTTACTTTTGCCGGGCGTCGAACCGCCACGACCTGGTGTAGAAGGCCGAACACTTAACCGCTACACCACGGCGGCGGACATCCAAACCAACCTGGGCAAAATGGGATCATAAAAGATCTAGAGGCATTCACGCCCTAGGCAGGAGAGAAATCTCCATATTAATAGGTGTTCTAACTGGGCACTGCCTTATTGGTAGGCACGCAGAAGGGCTAGGTGTGCCCTATCGACGATGCTGTAGGAGCTGCAAAGATGACGAGGAAGAGGAAACGGTGAAGCACCTCATCTGCAATTGCCTGGCGTTAAACGGCGCGAGAATGCGCTTTTTCGCAGTTCCCTTCCTGGTTAGCCTAAGCCAGATCGCGGAACTGGACATAAAGGACTTGATGCCCTTCATAAAGTCATCTAAGTAGTTCGAGGAGGAGTAACGGTGTCGGTTTAGGGGTGTCAGTCCCGGGATTCTGCTATGGGGAAAATCCCAACAACTCAGGGATTTTCCATATGGCCGGGTACCGGGACTGAATTTCCTTGTGTTGGTGGTATCACAACGGGCCTTTCAAAACTGGCCTAAGTGTGCCTCTGTGGCAGCCACTTGAACCTAACCTAACCTACTAGGGAAGGTGACGATGCCCGCCTAGTTGAGGTCCGCAATTAGCCAAAAGCTGACATCATGTCTATACAAGAAATGCGATGGACGGGGCAAGGTTATACGACCATCCGATCTGTAATGTCTAATGGAGCGGCCATACTAATGACCGCAGATTCGGCGTTGGTTTTGTGGTAGGAAAGAGACTTGTGAAACATGTAGTGTCCTTCACAGCGGTGCATGAGCGTCTCGCTACAATCCGAATAAAACTGCGATTTTTCACCATATCGTTTATCTGCGTGCACGCACCGACCGAGGACAAGGACGACGTCGGAAGTTCAGCCTCCATGATGAGACTTCGCCAAATGGATTCAGTCTGATTGACTTCGCCGGTGCACGAAACATTTTCGTATCCAGCACCAGGTTCAAGCATAAAAATATCCATCAAGCAACATGGCTATCGCCAGATCGACAAACACACAACCAGATCGATCCCTTTTTGATAGACGGGCGGCACGCTTCCAGCGTTATGGTCGTACGTACGATGAGGGGCCGGAACATCGACTCCGATCACTACTTGGTAGCAGCCAACATTCCTACCCACCTAACAAAATAGGCGCCACAAAAAATGCAAGGAAAGCTGGACGTCGAAAAACTGCAGTCACAACAGGCAGATAATGATTTCGCAGAACGAATCCGAAACCTGTTCTGTGAGAGCACAATTCAACCCAGCGGAGTGCATGAGCAGTGGGAACATATCTCCGGAGCACTTCGTACCGCAGCCGAAGATGTAATTGTATTCCGGCAAGTGAAAAAAAACAGTTGTACGATGAGAGAGAGTGCGAAGACGCAGTCAAAAGAAAGTACGACGCCTATCAGGCAACGTTAAAAGCGAATGCAACGCGGAGCGTGTGTGAACACTACCGTGAGATAAAGAGTGAAGCAAGACTGCTTTTCCGGTCGAAGAAAAGGGATGCGGAAAAGCGTGAAATCGAAGAGCTTGAAATGCTAGCCATCAGAAGCAACGTCCGAAAATTTTATCAAAAAATTCGACGAATGACGGAAGGTTTTAAACCCGGGGCAAACTCCTGTAAAAATGACAACGGCGACCTGGTGGTAGATGTTCAGAGAGTAATAAGGTTATGGAGGGATCACTTCTCTGCCCTTATAAGCGGAGGAACAGAGCAACAATCCAGAGAAGAGGACGAACCGGACCACACAATCGAAGATGGAATCGAAATTCCACAACCCGAATATAACTAGGTGCGAATTACTATATCACTGCTAAAAAGCGGCGGGTGCTGACGGCCTGCCTCTGAGCAATTCAAATGCGGCGGCGAGGAGTTGGTAAGGTGCATGCACCAGCTCTTGTGCAGAATATGGTCGGATGAATGCATGCCTGAAGATTGGAATCTAAGTGTTCCCTGCCCAATCCATAAGAAGGGTGATTCCGCAAACTGCGCCAACTACCGCGGAATCAGCGTTTTGAGTATCGCATATAAGGTCCTATCAAGCGTATTGTGCGAAAGACTGAAGCCTGACATAAACCGACTGATTGGACCTTATCAGTGTGGCTTCAGACCTGGTAAATCTACCATCGACCAGATTTTTACAATACGCCAAATCTTGTAAAAAACCGTGAGAAAAGGATCGACACACACCATCTCTTTGTTGATTTGGAGTTGCCTATATGCATCGAGAGCATCCTTCGTAATACAGTTATACATAATTTCGTATAACTCTACAACCGTTTAAATGACCACTCTGAAATTTTTACTGAAAATTATTAAAAGACCAATTTATGATTAAATAAAAAAAAACCAAATTCAAAGATACTCTTTTTCCTCAATTACAAATTGTTTATAAAAATTTTGTAAAAAATTAGTTTTTAATTTAAAGTTTTTTTTTGATAGATCTAACATTCATTAGAACAGTCCTAAAATTTGACCATTATGGGTGAAATAAAAAAAGAGGGGTCGACTTATGGTCCATTCTCAGCAGAAAAAATAATATACTGGACATTTTTAAATTTTAGTGCTAAATTTCATATGGAATGACCCATATATTTTAATTACAAATTTAATGTAAATTTTTTTTGTTCTTACATAGATATGTAAGTCGTTATTAATCAAATATGTACGTATATTTGGCTATGTTTACCAGTAGTACAAAGAACTTGTGTTTCAAGTTCCTGAATAGTAACTTTTAGTTACAAATTTAATGTTACTTTTAGCTCGTTATAAAAATGACTGCCTTAATAAATACATACATACATACTTAAATGAATTACTATAATTTAGTCTACTTCATTACATAGATATGGGGTGCCATTTTTAGCAAAAAAAAATTCGGGACAATCCCGGGATTGAACTTTCAAATACCGAAAATACCGAGAGGCTAGAAATCCCGGAAATTGGAATCGCTAGTAGATACTCTTCCAGAACGTTCTCATATGAGGGTTTTTTAAGTAGGTTTCTTTCCATACTTAGAAACCGCTGTAGAGCCGAGGTTCGCGAGTGACCCAAAGCGAGTGTATCAGGAAATTATTGTTTAAATGGTAGTCGTACGACGTGTTCTCTGATCTTGAAGTTGTCGCTTTGTAGAAGGCTTCACAATACTTATCGTCAGCTGTAGTAACGGGAACTGGCGGGAATTCTTCGACTTCCCAGAATTTTCTCAATTATGAATTAAGATTTTCGTTTGAAATATCTTCCATTTGCGTTGTGAGCGTGGAGATTTTCTCTTTGACTTGGCCGCTTAAAATCAATCCAAAGATGGTATTTTGGACTAACAGGTTGTTGGACATTTTCTCAACACCTTCTAGTATTATTTGGGGGATTAGATCGCTTCCCAATAATATACGATTTGATCAGATGTATGGCAAATGGGATCGGCAAGTTTCAGATGTGAAAACTTTTGCCAGTGCTCGCTATTTATATTAGAGCTTGGGAGCATATTTGCCAGTCGCGGCAGAACTATAGCTTGTGCTTTTATTCTTTGACCCGCATTTGAAGACATCAAGGAAATGAGACAGATTTAATTTGAGTTTTGAACTATTCTTCCGCCCATGCCCGAAATTTCAAAGTTGGCTAATTTTGTTGGAAAATTGAAAGTTTGTTGGACCTTCGATGCTATAAAATATCGCTGTGATCCTTGATCGATTAAGGCCCTTAGCTTAAATCGTTATCCCCGGTGTTAGATGGAGATGATTGCTGTACGCGGCATAAGCTATGATTATTTCGTTCATTTCATATTTTCTGCATTACATACCAATGTAATTCGCTGATAGTTTATAGAATTTTCTGAATACATAGCTTATAGCCGCTTCAACAAAGTGTGGTTTTAGCACTGCGCTAGCCTCCTATGCATACAATTAGAAGGGGATCTACGCCCCTAATGACAACGATGCATATAAATAATATTTCTACGTCCCTAAATAAATACTAAGTGTAAAATAATAGGAAATGTGAGTGTCAATCAGCTTAAGCTGCTAACTACCTCAGAGCCTAGTGCTGAGTATGATTCAGCTTTTGCTGCTAACTGTCTCGTTAGGCCTAGTGCTCACCCTCATTAAATAACTTTTGAAAGGGATCTACGTCCCTAAATAAATACTAAGTATAAAACAATAAAATGTGGGTAAAGTGAGTGTCAATCAGCTAAAGCTGCTAACTGCCTCAGAGCCTAGTGCTGAGTATCATTCAGCTTTTGCTGCTAACTGTCTCGTAGGTAATAAAGTTTTGTTATCATATTCTGTTGCCGCTAGTCCAGTGATTCTATTGAAAGTGCGAGTATTTTGGGAGTTATTATAGTTGTTCATATCGAATTGTGTCTCCACTGGCAATATGAGCAAGATCTTATTGAATGACCTCAGTTACACACTTCGCATGACAAACATCTATGTTGTTCAGATGTGAAAGATTGATTTTTGGTGAAACTTTTGTTGTTGGAATTATAGCTTTTATTTTAACTTGAATTTGGGAATTTTTTAGGTTTCTAGAATCGACAAACAGTTTGTTACTGTTGATTGTAACTTAAGAAATTCCTCACTAGTTTCTTTTTGTTATTTGTTTATCGACTAATACTCTTTCATTTTCACATTTAGCTTTTAACGCTTCCCAAGCCAGATTAAAATTGTCATCGCTAAGTGTGCACTGTTTAACTATTACTCCTGATTGACCTTTGGATTTATTTCTTAAATGATATCATTTATGCGCTTACGATAGCTTTGGGTGGTTTATGTAAACGGCTGAGAACATATCTCGGAACGACGGCCATTGCTCATAACCCCCATGAAATACTTCAATATCACAGGCCGGCACTTTAAGTCATATGCCTGAATGTGCTTCTTTGATTTGTGTTTGGGGCAGCTTTAACCGTAGTAGAGTAGGTTCAATAACACTGGATCACAAATTCCAACTTTTTTTCTGCACCAGAGACGCCATAGTGAAATTCCTATGTAAAATCACCTCCTAATTCCGAAAATCAAAGTTATTTTTACTTGAATGGTACCGTTTTTGAGATATTTACGATTTACCGTTATTTCAAAAAACAAAAAAGATGGCTCCACTTAATCGTGTATATCTCAAGAACAAATTGAGCTATTCGAAAACGGTTTGAAAAATTTGAAAGCTTATAAAATTTACTATAATCAGTACATACAACACTTTTTGCTAGGTCCTGCAGATTCAAAAATATTGAACAATCATTACGGATTTTTTAAATTTTTTTTGTAAAAATATAAAAAAATTTGTACTTTGCGAGGAAGCATCTCGAAAACTTTTTGTTTTTTAGCAGATATTTTCCCCTCCCTCTAAGCTCTGTTTTATTACAAAAAAAACAAGCTATCAGTGAACAAAATCGATGAACTAATACAAAAGTTATAAGCATTCAAGTAAATATATCCATTTAATACTTAAGTGTACCCTACAAATAATAGCATATGTACATATGGTTCTGTCTTAACTCTATGATCTTATTTTATAATTGAAAAAGTTGTGTGTCTTGTTTTGACGCTTATTTAGATTAGGATCGGTTTCTCTTATGAGAAACCAACAGTAGTCGCCCATCATAGCGACATCCCAGAATCCTTGATACCGACTTTCGCCGCCAAGATTTTGCGGGAAAAAATTTAAGTGGGAGTGTAAGAAATGAATTTTTAAAGACATATTTACTCCTGAAAGAAAATAAAAAAGTAAATTAGATAAATACATAAGTGACACATTAGTATATAATTTTCTTAGGCTGGTTTTATCTTTCAATTCAGAACAAATTTTTTGTTTATATTTTTCCCGTTCTTGTTTGTTCGGAACTGGACGATGAATTCAGATTTATGGCTATATATTCTCATGTAAATTTATGTAATATATAATTTATTATAATATGTTTTTTTATTTACCCATTTCCGCATAGTTTTTGATTAAGTCGTTCATTATCATCTCGTAGTTAGGACTTTTGTGTTTGCCTAAAAAAGAAGTAACGACCTTTTCAAAAGAATCCCACGCTGCTGCCTCGACTGGTGACAATAGTTCTTTGAAATGGTTATTGGTCATCATTTTCCTTATTTGCCGTCCCACAAAAATCCCTTCCTTTATTTTTGCTTCTGAAATCTCTGGGAAGATTGTCTTCAAATGATGAAAAGCTTCGCCTTCTTTGTCCAAAGCCTTCACAAAGTTTTTGATAAGGCCGAGCTTGATATGGAGCGGAGGTAGAATTATTTTTTCCTTCTTTATAAGTGGAGAGTATTTTATGTTCTACCCCAACTTGAAACTCTATTCGTTCTGGCCAATCCTTTATGATGTAGTGGTCTTGACGAGCTCGGCTATCCCATTTGCATAGAAAGCAACAGTATTTTGTGTATCCACTTTGTAGACCACATAGCATTCCAACGACTTTAAGATCGGCACATATTTTCCAATCATGTTCTTCGTATTTGATTAACTTGAGCAATTTTTGCATTATCTCATATGTTTCCTTCGTGTTTACTGCATGCGCGATCGGGATAGATGGCTTTTGGTTGCCAATATGCAATAATACGGCCTTTAAACTTAATTTATTGCCGTCAATGAACAATCGCCACTCTTTTGAATCATATGGTTCACCAAATTGTTTGAATAGACCAGCAATGTCTTTACAGTAACAAACACTGTCCTCCTTCGTATAGTACTTGGAAAATTCTTCGTGACGAGTTCTATAATATGTTACCTTAACATATGTACCAGTAGGGTACTTAAGCATTAAATGGATATATTTACTTGAATGCTTATAACTTTTGTATTAGTTCATCGATTTTGTTCACTGATAGCTTGTTTTTTTTGTAATAAAACAGAGCTTAGAGGGGGGGAAAAATATCTGCTAAAAAACAAAAAGTTTTCGAGATGCTTCCTCGCAAAGTACAAAATTTTTTATATTTTTACAAAAAAAATTTAAAAAATCCGTAATGATTGCTCAATATGTTTGAATCTGCAGGACCTAGCAAAAAGTGTTGTATGTACTGATTATAGTAAATTTTATAAGCTTTCAAATTTTTCGAACCGTTTTCGAATAGCTCAATTTGCTCTTGAGATATACACGATTAAGTGGAGCCATCTTTTTTGTTTTTTGAAATAACGGTAAATCGTGAATATCTCAAAAACGGTACCATTCAAGTAAAAATAACCTTGTTTTTCGGAATTAGGAGGTGATTTTACATAGGAATTTCACTATGGCGTCTCTGGTGCATTTTGGCTGTAAACCAGTGTAATTATTGATTATAATTGGCCGTAAAAGTTTTAATTGATCAGAGATAATGGTGGGGTTGGCTTTTAGTTCCTTTCAGAGATTACGGTGTTTTGTTCTTTTTTAATGAACGGGCAAGTTGTTCTTTTAGTTCATTAGTTCTTTTTTTTTGTTAACTGCTGGTCGTGCAATACGTGTTACTCTTTTTTGCTCACAAGCTCTTTTTTTAGGAAGTTTGAGTTTACGCAATTTCGCTAATATGGGGTTTTATATGAAATGATGAAAGCATGGAACTAACAAAAATATAAGAAACGTAATATTTCACTACAGGTTAAAACAAGTAAAGCAAGCTGTCTTCACTATGCCGAAGGCATAAGCGTCACGAGTTCCACTGTTTGATCCCAGTATAGCCTGTGTGAATTTAACTTTAGCTCATAGCGAAATTATCGGAACAATCGATTATGTGGGGGAAGTGTTATATTGCTCCAATCGCAGTGATTTTTAACATTCCATATTCTAAAATAGCTATAGTTACGTAATTTCACATTCCTACCTATATAATTACAGGAGTTATCTACCAAAATCCGTTTATCGGAACCAAGGACTGAAACCGAAACCGTAACCGTAACCGATTAAAACCGATTAATTTTTCAAAACCGAAACCGAAACCGTAACCGTAACCGATTAAAACCGATTAATTTTTCAAAACCGAAACCGAAACCGTAACCGTTATTTTGATCTGGAAAAGACCGAAACCGAAACCGTTTCAAAAGCCGGAACCGGTTCCAAACGGTTTTGAATTTTCTCAATACCTTACTTCTGTGAGTGGGCACATAGGTAGTTCCTTTTACAATCAGGTACCCTGAAAGTTTGCATGGAAGATTGTCGAGCCACGTTTTTCAAAATTCTGAAAGAGGAAGTTTGACTATAGTTGAATGAAGCGATCGAAACAAATTTACGAGATCCGTAAAAGAAATGTTCAGGCTTGTCTCAGAAAGCGCCACTAATTTTAACGTTTTTAACGATTTATACATTTAATTTGGCTTCCATTTTAATAAAAAAGTAGAGTTAACTTTAGGAATTTGTTTTGCAGAAATTTCATCCATGCATAGCGTTAATAAATGTATTATTATATTGGAGAAATCCCATCATGGCGGCAGGAAAAAAGTTATGAAAATTCAGACCTATTTCGTAGCTACATAGGTACTTGAGTATTTTAGTAGTAAAATTTTTTTTTCGTGTTTTTATTTGGAAACCGAAACCGGAACGAAACCGAAACCGAAATAAATTTTGTAGAACGAACCCGGAACCGAAACCGAAACACGTTGCAAAAACCGAAACCGAAACCGGAACGTTATTTTAATCGGTTACAGACCTTGATCGGAACAATCGATTGTATGGGGGCTATGTGAAATATTTATCCCATCTAGATGATTTTCAGCATCGATATTTCACATATAAAAATAGAGATACCTCCAAAATTTCACATTCCTACGTGTTTAATTACAGGAGTTATAGCCCAAAATCCGTTTATCGGAACAATGGATTGTATGGGAGCTATGTGAAATATTTATCCGATCTCAATGATTCACATATAAAAATAGCAACACTTACCAAATTTCACGTTCCTACCTCTTTAATTACAGGAGTTATAGCCCAAAATCCGTTTATCGGAACAATCGGTTGTATGGGAGCTATATGTAATATCGGTCCGATCTTGCTGGTTCCGACAAATGATTCCTATATTGGAAATGGTGGCCGCATACAAAATTTCAGCCAAATATCTCAAAAACTGAGGAACTAGTTTGCGTTCAAACGTTCAAACAGACAGACAGACAGACGGACAGACGAACATGGTTAAATCAACTCATCTCGTCATCCTGATCAGTTTGGTATGCTTATTGATGGACCCATCTCTTCTTCTTCTCATACTTACAAACACCGGACCAAAGTTATAATACCATTTCATCTTCATGAAAGGTATAAAAAACTAACAATAGGGGTATCTAATAATGTGCTTTTACATCAGTATCTAACGTTGTTAGAAATTACACTAGGCAGCAAATATAGTCTTGTTATCTTCACCAGAGACGCCGTTATGAAATTCATACGTAAATCTACCCATTTCTAGCATACTATTTCATATCAAAAAATTAGCTTGGGGCAGGCCGGCTAGAAAAAAATTGTCAAAAATCAGGTAATGAAGTTAGAGGCATACGATTGGTATCGTATTATACTATAATTTAATGAGCTACTGAAAAAATTCCAAAAGAAAAACCTTTTTAAATAGGGCGACATGCCACCAAGTCGTCGATTCATACCTTATAAGCTTTAGATGTATAGGTACATACCATTTACCACATTTACAAATATGTATATATATATAAAAATGAAAAATATTGACCACTAGGTGGACCAAGGCTGACCCAAGAATATGTTCAAATGATATAGCTATCCAATCAAAAGTGCTGATGAGTGTGTCCGTAAGAGTGGATTTTATATTCATCTGGGACTGGAAATTGGTACAGAGCTATAGGATAACAACACCAGTCTCACCCATAAAACTGGGGGTTAACCAAAAACGGGGCGTGCCACCTCCCGTACGAATGAAATACTTCATAGTCCATATCTCTGGAAATATTTAAGTTAGACTACTGAATTTTGCAAGAAGTTTTATGAGATCGATTCCCACTACCTCCAAAAAAACTGCGGATAACGAAAAAGGGGGCGTAGCACCTCCCATAGGAATGAAATACTTCATAGTCCATATCTCTGGAAGTACTTATATTAGACTACTCAAGCGTGGTAAAAGGTTAGATGAGATCGATACCTAACACCTCCAAAAAAACTGGGGATTGCTAAAAAGGGAGCGTGGCACCACTGAAATTTCATGAGGAGTTAAATAAGATTAATCCCTATCATCTCCAAAAAACCGGATATAAGAAAAAGGGGCGTGGCACCTTCCATACGAAGGAAACATTTCATAGTCCATATCCCTGCAAGTATTTAAGTTAGATCACTGAAATTTGGTGAGGGTTTTTATGTGATCGATCCCTAAGACCTTCCATAAGAATGAAATACTTCATAGTCCATATCTCTGGAATTATTTAGGTTAGACCATTGAAATTTGGCAAGGGGTTTTATGAGATCGATTCCCACTACCTCCAAAAAACTGGGGATAATGAAAAAGGGGGCTTGGCACCTCCCACACAAATGAAATACTTCATAGTCGATATCTCTGGAAGTATTTAGGTTAGACCGCTGAAATTTGGTAAGGGGTTATATGACATCGATCCCTACCACTTCAAAAAAAACTGGGGATAACGAAAAAGGGGGAGTCGTACCTCCCATACTTCTTAGTCCATATCTCTGGAGGTACTTATGTTAGACCACTCAAACGTGGTTAGAGGTTA
Source organism: Campiglossa producta (assembly GCA_964058755.1). Classification (NCBI taxonomy): domain Eukaryota; kingdom Metazoa; phylum Arthropoda; class Insecta; order Diptera; family Tephritidae; genus Campiglossa; species Campiglossa producta. The sequence continues at coordinate 43,240,621 of CAXKVI010000006.1, read as the reverse complement.
GATGAGATCGATTCCTAATGGGGATAACGAAAAAGGGGCGTTGCACCTCCCATACGAATGAAATACTTCATACTCCATATCTCTGGAAGTGTTTAGGTTAGACCACTGAAATATGGTAAGGGGTTATATGAGATCGATCCCTACCACATCCAAAAAAACTGGGGTAACGAAAAAGGGGGCGTGGCACCACCCATACGAATGAAATACTTCATAGTCCATATCTCGGGAAGTATTTGGGTTAGACTACTGAAATTTCATGGGGAGTTAAATAAGATTTATCCCTATCATCTTCAAAAAACTGGGGATATAGAAAAAGGGGGCGTGGCACCTTCCATACGAAGGAAAAATTTCATAGTCCATATCCCTGCAAGTATTTATATTAGACCACTGAAATTTGGTGAGGGTTTATATGTGATCGATCCCTTACACTTCCCATACGAATGAAATACTTCATAGTCAATATCTCTGGAAGTATTTAGGTCAGACCACTGAAATTTTGTGAGGAATTATATAAGATCAATTCCTGCCACATCAAAAAAAAAATGGGGATAACGAAAAAGGAGGCGTGGTTCCTCCAATACGAAGGAGATAGGAATATGGATTAAAATAGATATAGGGATCGGGTTAAAGAAACATGCAGGGAAATAAATTTGTGGCAGGACAACGTGTGCCGGTTCAGCTACTATGTATATATAAAAATAAAAAAGAACCAAAAAATAGCGTTTTATTTTTTGTCGTGCTTGTTTAGTGCGCGTCGTGTTTTAGTAATTTTTCCCCGTGCGTGTTAGTGCGTTTTTTCGAAAATCTGTTTCGTGAACGTGTCGTGTCGTGCTACAAAAATCATGCACGCGCCCACCTCTAGTAGGTACAATGCTAATTAAGGAGCTTTGTTGTTTATATATTTTTTTTTTTTTTCTTTTGAGATGCTGGACTATAGCTTTTTCCCTAATATGTGTGTCCGTATATTTATTTTTAGTTTCTTTCCTCTGCCTACTGCTTATATTTTTAGTGCAATCCTGCCTTTGCTGGACTTATGTGCGCCAGGGAATGCAAGCTAAGGGGGTATTGCCGGATAAATTTGCAAGTAAGACTTGAATATATATTTGTGTTTGGAATTTTCGATTTGTGCTTGACAACACGAAAAATAAGCAGACTTTTTATTTTAGTAAATATTTGTTGTAATACTTGCTGCGGGACTTAATATGGAAATTATAATAAAAATATGTGAGACAATCCACATGAAAACGTCGAATTCAAAAAGCTGGCTAGTTTCGGATTTCGCTCAAACTTCGAGGGACACTTCTTTAGGGTTCTAAAGGAAGATACTGACACAAATTTATTTTTTATAACCACTGGTTTCGGACTGTTCAAGTTTCAAAGTTTGAAAAATTTCATTTTTAGGCCTACCCTGTTTTAGCTGTAAAAATGTTTCCATTAGAGATATCTTTACATTCGATATAGCGTTTTAAAGGGAAAAGATAGTAGTTTGTTTAAATATAAATATTAAACCATATAGCGAGTACCTGGTATTAAAAACCCGGTACTGAAAATACGTATTTTTGATCGATTTTCGTCAACTTTAGCCGGCTCTGGCGTTTTTACTGTTTTAAGTAGCCACTCAATATTTGTCAGAAATTAAGGGCACATATCCTAGAAGAAATTAACCCATCCATCAGCCAAAAAAGACACTCCTTATAGATAAATTATTATCTCGAAATTTGTCAATTTTCAAAAATTATGGTTTTCAGGCTCGAAAACGGACATGTTTATCAAGAGATAAAAATACGAATTTCTCATGGACCCTAGTCCAGACCTTTGGCTTCAAATACCTCAACATTTCATTTTGTTATTTTCATACGAAGGGCCTCTGCTGATCGATTGTTTAAGGCATATTTAAAAAAATTTTTTTTTTTACAATCAAATTTATACCAACTCATTTTATATCAAGTTCTTTTAAATAAAGAGACACTAAATTTGGGTTCTGGCTATGTTGTGAATCAGTTTTGTCATTTGAAATCGCAGTTTAAGATTTCGATGGGTCTCATTTTTTAAGTCGACTTAGGCTGTTTTGGCATATGTGTGCCCATTAGGGCAATTTTCAATAAATAACGACTAAAAGAAGAAATTAAGATCACATATTTTAGAAAAACTAGCACATCCACCGAAACAAGTCACTCCTTATTGATAAATTAGTATTATGAAATTTTAAAATTTCAAAAATCCTGTTCCCGGGTTTCTTAAGAGATAATAATCCCCAATACTAATACTCCTCATCTTTCTCGCAGTTTCTTAGCATTTTATTAATGAGGTATTCACTACACCCAAATTTTGCCTTTATTTTTGAAATTGTCCACTTCCTTGGTAATAAAGTTAAAATTTGATATTTTTCATCAAATGTTAGGTTAGGTAGAAGTGGCTGCCGCAAAGGCACACCTAGGCCAGTATTAAAAGGCCCGTTGTGATACCATCAACACTAGGAAAGTCAGTCCCGGGACCCGGCCATATGGAAAATCCCAGTGCTATTGGGACTCTCCACATAGCAGAATCCCGGGGCTGACACTCCTAAAACCGACACCGTTACACCTCCTCGAACCATTTAGATGACTTGATGAAGGCCATCAAGTCCTTTATGTCCTGCTCGGCTTCCTGGCGTAGGCTATCCAGGAAGGGAACTCCGAAAAAGCGCCTTCTCGCGCCGCTTAAAGCCGGGCAGTTGCAGATGAGATGCTCCACCGTTTCCTCCTCCTCATCATCTTTGCAACTCCTACAGCATCGTCGGTAGGGTACACCCAGCCTTGCTGCGTGCCTTCCAATAAGGCAGTGCCCGGTTAAAACCCCTATTAATATAGATATATCCCTTCTTCTTAGGGTGTAAATATATTTAGATCTTTTTATATCCCATTTTGGCCAGGATTGTTTGGATACTCGGCACCCTGGCGATAAAAGCCATCTTTCATTGGCTTATCGGAGTATATGCTCCTTCAGCATTAGCTTGCATGTGGCAAAGGGCAAACCTAAGCGTTCTTTATCCTGAAGAACCTGCTTGGTCGTGCCCTGCCTAGCAAGTTCGTCTGCCCTACAGTTTCCCTCAATGCCCCTGTGTCCCGGGACCCATGTGAGGCTCACGCGGTTCTGTTGGGCCATCTCCTGAAGAGATCGCCGACAGCTGAGCGTCAGTTCAGAGTTGAACAAGTAAGAGCCAAGGGATTTGACTGCCGCTTGGCTATCGCTGAAAATAACGATATTCTGTCCGATAGCGTGTTGCCCTATCCAAGCCGCGGCGTCCATGATTGCTGAGACCTCAGCCTGGAAGACGCTGCAATGATCAGGCAGTCTGAAGGAAAGCTCAAGGTCCAGATCCTTGGAATAAATCCCTCCTCCAACTCTGCCGTCCAACTTCGAACCGTCGGTGTATATGGAAATGCCGCCATTAGTAGCAGGACACCGATCCGTCCTCTTCCAGTCTTCCCTGCTGGGAATGTTTATTCTGAACCAGCTATCTCCGACTGTTGTGGTTGCACAACGGTCCGTGATCGGAGGGAGAAAGCTGTAAGAATCCAGAATACCGGAGTGTCCAGTAGTGCCTGCGCCCCAGCCGGAAGTTTCCCTTAGACGCAGAGCCGATGCTGCCGCTGCCCGGTACCCTTCCAGATCGAGTGGCAAAATGCCAAGAATGGCCTGGAGAGCTTCGTTGGGCGTTGTTCTCAACGCGCCGCTTATACAGATCATGCTAGATCTGTGGACTTTACCTAACAGGTTTAGGTTGGCTGCCTTGCTCAGCGCAGGCCACCATACCACGACTCCATAGAGCATAATTGGCCGGATTATCGCAGTGTAAATCCATCTGCAGTTTTACCACCGCAGTTGGCGCAAGGGTGGTCATGGGGCGCAACGGTGGTCCCATCCTGGCGAGAGCTCCGTTGCCTCCGTCGCGGAAACCTCGGGTTGGCAGCTGGCGCGGCTGAAGGGCCAGTCTGCCGTCTGGGCGGCTTACATCACTAATGGTGCGTAGCTGGCGCGGCTGAGTGGCCAGTCTACGCTCTTCTCGGCGACTGTCATGGCGTTGTCGTAGCTGGCGCGGCTGAGAGGCCAGTCTACGCTCGTTTTGGCGAATTTGATCATAATTTCGTAGGTGGCGCGGCTGTGTGGCCAGTGTACGGGTTTCGGCATTGTGGAGACTGGGATTACGAAGATGGCGCGGCTGGGGGGCCAGTCTTCGCTTACGACTGTTGCGATGAGCGCGGCGAGATGAAAGGTTGTTGTCGCGTTGATGTTGGTATCGTCGTTCGTGCGCTAGAAGGGGTCGGAATCGCCGTAGGTCCGACACCCCTTGAACCGGCTCGATTACTTCGCCGTCCTCCTGGGTCAGCCCCTTCTCAGAGGCCTGGATAGACAGAACCTCTTCTCGGCTGTCTTCTTCTCTGTTCTGGGTTGCTTGCTCGGCTGGCCACGCTTCTTCCCTCTCTGCTTCTTCAACTTGTTGGGCCCAACTCTTATAGGCCACCGGCTGGTCATCAGTCTGGAGGTGGAGAGTGGTGTGGTGTTTGTCACCACATCGTCGGCACCTGGCGTCGCTGGTGCATTCCCTAGCCCGATGCACCATTGAAAGGCAGTTGTCGCAATATCCCGCCCGGATAACCTCCTTCAGACGTTGCAAGGGTGCCATTCCGTGATAAACATCACACGCCCGAAGGGGGTGGTTTTCACCACACAGAGGACACGGTTTCGGATACCGGGCGGCCATACGAGCGGCGCGTTGGCGTAGGATAGCATGGCGAGTCATGCTGCCGAAGACCGAAAAAAGAGAAGAGAAAAAAATTGGTTTGAATAATGTATACGGTTGCCCATATACATACGTGGGAGGAAAGTGGCGAGTAGCCGAAGTGACAAAAGGGGAACTTGAAATGACGTATCTTCAAGTATTTCCAAGCGGAACCTGCTATTTCCCAATATTTGGGCCTATGTGTAACGTTATCTGAACGTTTTTCCCTCCCTGGTGGCAATGAAGTTGCGGCGACATGTTGTCGTCCAACTGTTTGCCGCTTTACGTGAATAAACACCTGATGCACCCTGTGTGTTTCTTTTCCTTTTTTTCTATTTATTTTTTCGCTATTGTCCGCTAGATGGCGCAAGTGACATTAGTTTTCCGTACGAGCAACCCTTTTCTTGCTAGTGTTGCGCGGAAGCAACATTTTCGGTACCCGATTTGATACCGATCCCGGTAGAGAGTGGTTGAGTGGCGGTTTAACTTTTGTTGTTTTGTGGGCAAAACAGTCCTGCCCCCCAAAAAAAAAACAAAAATTAAATAAATTAATGGAAGAGAAAAAACGCAAATGGTTTTTTATTTTTTTATTTTTTTTTTTTTTCCAAAAAAATTTCTATATATTTATTTTTTTGCAAAGTTAATTACAAAAAATTATTTATACTCTTTATGGTTTATTTCTCGGTTAATTTTGGCCGACCGAGTGAGAAAATTAAATTTCTACTCCCTATTTCTGGTTCAGTACGCGGTACCGATTTTTGGTACATCGGGTTTTCGGTACCCGATAGTTATGCCAGAGTTACATCACTAATGTAATATCCGAAAATCATGCATCACTAATTGGCATGATTTTGTACAACCCTGCCTAATTTGTCAGTGAATGAAATGGAATTGTAGGGAACACAAAAAAAAAAACAATTACATTGTTCATTTTTCTTTACGGGTGTAGAGAAAAATCGAACATTTCATTCATTTCCGGTTACTCATGGCAGCAGCACACGATCGATTTGGGTGAGTAGATTTTGGTAGCATTGCAAATATGTATTGTTAACCTCTCTTTTTTTTTCTTTTCAGGTGGATTTGCAGTCAAACGAAACATATTCTTAACTAGTCTTTTGCGCTGCTGGGGATTTTGTAGCGTTTCGGCAGCATTATTTCGTGCAGAGTTGGAGTTAGCACGGCAATATCATAGTGTAGCTGATGAAAAACCAATGGTAGTACTATCAATACCAAGTTATTACCCCAAAACTGCATGGCCGGAATTGCCCTTTGACGAGTCATTCCTCGACTGCGTATTCTCACATCAACAGTTGGTGGACATCGCTTATGAGATTTCCCAACGTGGCAGCATAACAAATCTCAATAAGGTAGTGTGGGCTTTAAAGGCACTCACCCTAACCGATTCAACAACATTGGCTGGCGAAGATACAGCAGCGAATGTGCGTAGTCTCTGTCAACGTGCTGCCTTACCCATACCGGAGCATATTTTACTTGAGCTTGGTGTTGAACCCGATCTGCTACCAAAAATACGCACTGCCGCCGTATGCGTTTATCCAGCACGCGTAGCCGATGCTGCAACAAAGCTCAAGGAATTGAAGAAACTTGATGTCATGCCAATAGCCTCCGTAGCCATAGGCTTTCCATCTGGACAATATGCTTTGGGATCGCGAGTACATGAAATTCACACTGCACTCGAAGCGGGCGCCACAGAGATTGATATTGTTATTAACCGTCAGCTAACGTTGGTGGGCGATTGGAAAGGTGTTTATGATGAGGTATGCAGAATGCGCAAGACTTGTAGCGACATAGCGCATTTGAAAACTATACTAGCTATTGGAGAATTGGGCAGGCATGGAAAATGTCTATCAAGCATCAATGGCATGCATGTTGGCTGGTGCAGATTTCATTAAAACCTCCACCGGCAAAGAGGCTGTCAATGCAACCCTACCAGCTGGTCTGGCTATGATTTATGCTATACAAGAATTTCATTGCCGTACAGGGAAATTGGTTGGTCTCAAACCTTCCGGTGGTGTGCGTACAGTTGCCGGTGCAATTGCCTGGTTGACGTTGGTTAAAGAAACTTTAGGCCCGGAGTGGTTGCAGCCTAAACTATTTCGATTTGGCGCTTCTGGTTTGCTAGATAAATTGTGGAAACTGTAAATGCGTATGTGAGTCAGCAGCGAACTGGACAAAGCTCATAGTATGGCTGACATTGACGTAGCGAAATATTCAAAAACAAATGTATGAAGAGCTAGGAATTTGGTAAAGTCTACAATCTCAATGTGGTATGCTGCTACGGTGGTGGTTCTAAATGGGAACAGAGTAAAGCGTTGGAGAAGGGTGAGTTATTATTGAATAATAACGTTATTTTTATCAAAAAAAATTTTGTTTTAAAGTAAAATCTGCAAATGATCAATGCGGATTTCCACCGCTGATGGTAAAATAAATTCTACAGCAATTGAGAAAAGCAGACCATCGTGAAGAAATCGAACGTATTGTGCGAAAAGTGATCGAAGAGAAGATGTTAGAGGTGGTTATGCTAAACCCTCTGTATGGGATGTGCTGTGGATACAATTGCTGATATTACCATATACAGTGCTGCGTTATATTGTTTGGTATGTAAAATGGTTTTGGAATTTTACTCTAATGAAACGGCCATATGGCGAAGAGGAGAAATTGTATTTAATACGACGTTACATGAAAAAAATACGTAAATTCGTTATTCAAAAGCTTAAACGTTTTTAGATCAACGAAAAGCCTTTCATTTCATTGAAATCAAGATCTCAAAAATTTTGTTTATTCTGATTGTTCGAGCAGAGTATCGGTTTGTTTATTGGGCTGCTCTAGCTCACAAAATTGTGTTTAACGAACACTTTTCTTGCTCTAGGTTGCTCTATCTGTTGTTTCATGAGTACGCTCAAAACAAAAACTAGAGTAATCCAGATCACAAATTTCGGCTCTAGCTTTTTTATGGAGTGGGTTAGAGCAGAGACGCAATTATCCGTCAGGGAAAGATAAATTTTTGAAAACTTCAACAGCATAAGCTTAAAAGAAAATCAATGTTTTGGTATACGTGAATTTGCATTAATTTTGAAGATTTAACCAAAAAAAAAAAAACCCAAATAAAGGGAAACTATCGAGATTCAAGTGTTTCATGGCATTTCTGCTCTGCTCTGCTCTAACCTGCTCTGAACTTTTTTTTTTTGGTCAGTAAACAAACCTTATATCTTTCCGTACAAAAAATGCTTAAAAAAACACTCGAAACTTCGAAATATCAAATCGAAACGAAAATTCTTGATTTTGTTTTTGATGCTAGCAAAGCAAGGTTTATATATATAACAGGTTGAGGCAAGCAAATCACGTATGTTTGCTGTAGTTGTTAAAAGTATTTTGGGCTGTCAAATATTTGTCAAACTGCGTTGGTTTGTTTACAAATTTATTCATTGAAAAGTTTGCAGCCTAAAAAATATTGAATACCGCTTGTTTTGGAATATAATTCTGGTCCTTTTCGGTAAATAATATGTGTGATATTCCATATGTGCATGCATTGCACGCAAAATAACTTGAAACTCGCATTTATTTAACTATTTGTTGGTAATATTAGTGTGGGAGTTGCGGGCTTTCGTAATCTCCCAAACGCAATTTAAATGGCCACGGCGGTGAAGTTGCAGGCTTTGCTATACGTCCACCTGCTTTTTTTTTCACTTAGATGTTTGCCAATTTCACACTAAATCTCACAAAATCTTCCTAGAAAATTCTTTGCACGATAGTTTGTAAACAAAAAGGTGGCTTTTGACAACAATTTGACTTAACCAAGTTGATCAAAATCAGAAAAAAGTAGAAAAAAAAATTTAAACAGCTGTTCATTTGCTGTCACCTTTCTTATTTCATGATGAGCAGAAGCGAAAATTTTTTTTTTTTGATAACGTCACTTTCAAGAAAAAGTTTGCTTATTTTTCTTGTGCAGCCTTGATCCATGGTCCCGTTTACATTGCTCGATTTTTTCATTCAATTTCACGTTGATTTTGAAAGTTGCTTGCAAAATTGCATGCAACAAACTTGGTATCCGATCGACTTTTGATCAACTCAACATTCCACTTGACATTGTGGTTTAAAAATGTATCAATGTAAACGGGTAGTCAATCCATATTTGAATCAACGGCAGATGCGACTAAAATTGATTTCAAAATTGGCCAATATAGACAGGTCAAGGGTCGAATCAGTTTCGACCTTATATGCACCCATTAACTCTTGTTCACACTTTTGGGGCCTGGGTGTGTATGTGAGGGGGTATCTGCGTTGTCGCAGATCTATTTTAGGATATTCGGTGGCAGATTGGTTCGCCTGTCTGCGTTAGGGTTTCTCTGGCCTCTTGATAGAGCGCGTTTCTTATGTGGCAGATCGGGTTCGCCCATCTGCATTAGGTTTTCTATGGTCCTCGTTATGGTTGACGGGTGAGTGGGGAATTTTGGGAGATGGGTTTGGAAAGGTGGGGATTAAACGAAGTGGGGGGCGAGTAGATGGTTAGGAGGAGGCATCGGGCCTCGCACCATCCATTCCATCTGTCGGGAGCAGGATCAGTTTGACCAACGGTCTTCTGGTCTGTCCCTTCTCGGTCATTAGGTCTACGACACGTACTCGGTTATCTTCGCCGGGGTGTACGTTGGTAACTCGACCGAGCCTCCATTCGTTGGGAGATAGGTTGTCTTCCTTGATGACAGCGAGATCCCCTACCTTAATGTTCTGCTTCGACTGCTTCCCCTTCACTCGTTTTTGAAGTTCGGACAAATATTCCACCTTCCATCGCTTGCAGAAGGTATTATGAAGGGCCTTGAGTTTCTGCCATCTGTTAATCATGGATGCAGAGCTTTCACTGACGTTGGGTTCAGGTGGGGCCATAAGATGACTTCCAGTGAGGAAGTGCCCCGGGGTCAGGGGTTCTAAGTCGGAAGGGTAGTTGGACGCGGGACTTAATGGTCGCGAATTGAGACAGGCTTCGATCCTACAGAGTAACGTATGGAACTCTTCATGCGTGAACTTGTGAGGTGAGGCTACTTTTTTGAAATGGCTTTTGAAGCTCTTAACTCCTGCCTCCCAGAGTCCCCCCATGTGTGGAGCCCCTGCTGGAATGAAATGCCATGTCATTAATTGATGACTGTATTTGGAAATGTTTTGATCTCGGGCGTGCGAGATAAATGCCTTAAATTCGGATCGTAAAGATCGTGAGGCTCCGACAAAGTTAGTACCATTGTCGGAGTAAATGTTTTTCGGACATCCTCGTCTAGCGATAAAACGCGAAAGGGCTGCTAGAAAGGATGGGGTACTAAGATCACTGGTCGCTTCCAGATGGATCGCTTTGGTGGCAAAACAGATGAAAAGGCAAACGTAGCCTTTTGATAGTCGACACCCTCTCCCTCGGAAACTTTTAATATCGAATGGGCCTGCAAAGTCGACCCCGGTATTGGTAAAAGCGCGCGAAAACGTGGTCCGCTCGCGGGGTAGGGTACCCATAAGTTGGGTTTGCGCCCGTTTCTTGTAAATGGTGCAAATCTTACAATTGTGGATGATGGCCCTAATCATGTTCTTGACATTCGGAATCCAGTATTGGGTGCGGATGAGACGGAGCATTAGTTGATTTTCCCCATGGAGGGAGATTTTGTGTATCATTTGCACAACTAGCCGCGTCAGCCTACAATTATAAGGGAGTATGATTGGATGACGCTCGTTGTAAGCAAGGTCTTCCGACGCCCCTAAACGACCCCCGGCCCTGATAATATCGTCCTTATCAAGGAACGGGTTAAGTGGCAATATCTCGCTTTTCCTGTCAATGACTGTTCCCTTCTTCAAATTTACGTACTCCTCAAAATAATATTGCTTCTGATATAGTTTAATCAAGATCTGAGTCGTTGTCTTTATCTCATCGGATGAGATTAGGCACGACTTTTCTTGAAAGGAAGCTTTTGTTGTGGGATGTGTTCTTCGAAAGAATCTCATAATGTATGATAGTACCCTCAAAGCCCTAGGTAAATCCGAAAACCAATCTAGAGTCTCGATTTCTTTTCGCTTCGATATTGCCTAGGTTTGCGCTCTCTTTTCCTCCACGGATGTATTAAACTCGGTTTCTTGTGCTGGCCACCCTGAATTGTCTTCTTGTAACCAAGAAGGTCCCTGCCACCACAAAGAATTGTTGACCAAATCCGTTGCCGGTATTCCTCTGCTTCCTAAATCTGCCGGATTCGATTCAGAATTGACATGATGCCAATCATTACTTCCGACCAAGTCGATAATCTTGGTTATCCTGTGTGCGACGAATGTTGACCAGGAACATGGTGGTTTCCGTATCCATGCTAAAACGATGGTGGAATCCGTCCATAAATGTTGTTTGACCTGCCCTAATTTTATATTTTGGAAAATCGTTTCCATTATCTCCGCCAAGAGTACCGCGCCGCAGAGTTCCAAGTGCGGCAGCGAAATGGTTTTTACCGGCGCTACTCTCGTTTTGGCATGGAGAAGGTTGACGGAGATCTGGTCATCCCTTTTTACGCGCATGTAGACGGCTGCAGCGTATGCTTTTTCCGACGCGTCACAGAATCCATGGATTTCGACCTCGTCTTCTGGCGAAAAATGTACCCATCGTGGTATCCGGATGTTGTCGATTTCGTTGTAGTCCCTTTTAAAATTCCCCCATCGTTCCAAAGTGTTGGACGAGACTGGCTCATTCCAAGGAGTACCCTCCAACCAGATATTCTGCATGAGTATCTTGGCCACAATGACCATTGGTGCAAGCCATCCTAATGGGTCGAAGAGCTTGGCGATGGCGGATAATATTGCTCGTTTCGTGAGCTGTTCACATTCGTCCAGTGACCCTGCCTTAAAATAAAAGAGGTCAGAATGAGCATTCCATCTAATGCCCAAAGCCTTAACGGTGCTGGTGTCTTCGAACGCCAAGAAGTCCTCGGTCAGCCGATCCGATTTTGGGATGTCGTTGAGAATCTCCTCGGAATTCGATGTCCATTTCCGAAGTGGGAATTCAGCGGAGTGTAAAGCCTGTCGAATTTCATCTCTCGCATGAATGGCCGATGCGAGAGTATGCCCCCCCGCTAATACATCATCCACGTACATCCCCTCCCTTAAAATATTCGATGCTGTAGGGAATGATGTTTCTACGTCATCAGCTAGTTGCAAAAGAGTTCGTATTGCAAGATACGGTGCGCAATTAACCCCAAACGTGACTGTCTTTAACTCATAAAGACCTATTGGTTCTTGTGGTGATGTGCGGTAAACTAAACTTTGAAATTTGGAATGATTTTCGTTCATCCAAATTTGTCTATACATCTTCTCGATGTCACTATTGAAGACATATCGATATAATCTCCAACGCAGTATGAGGACTGGGAGATCTGTTGAAGCACTGGTCCTGGCAGGAGAATGTCGTTTAGACTTGTACCGTTTGACGTTAAAAACGACTCGCAGCTTTGTGGTGGTAGACTCCGCCTTTACTACGGCGTGATGGGGCAAAAAATAGTTATCAGACGATTTAGCTGATATCATGGCAGTAATTTTTTGCATATGCCCTAATGTCTCGTAACCAGACAGGAACCTGGTATACTCTTTTCCCAATTCTGGGTCCTTTGCTAATCGTGTCTCATTCCTAAAGAATTGCGAACACGCCTTCCTAAGAGACCCACCTATATTTAGCTTATCTGGGTACTCCTGTCTGAATGGTAGCGAGACTACATATCTCCCATCCTCATTCCTATGCGTAGTTTCTTTATACAACTATTCGCAGTATTTATCATCTGCGTTTGGACTTTTTTGTTTGGGCAGATTTTCCAACTCCCAGAACTTTGTGAGTTCTTTGTCCAAAGCGACTTCGCTGTAAAAGGACACTATATTTGTTGTTGGACTCGGTGACTCCACGTGGCCGGTGAGTATCCAACCGAATACTGTTTCTTGGGCCAGGAGTGTATTAAAGACATTCTTCTTGAGCCCAGATGTATGATTTGCGGGTATACATCTCCGCCTAGTATGATGTCAACTTCCTCGTTGACATAAAATCGTTTATCTGCCAAGACTAAGTCTGGAAAGGCCTGCATAGTCATAGCGTCGACATGGCAGGATGGCAGATTTCCAGTTTGTTTGGCCAGAATTAACACAGAATTAATCCACTGTTGAACGCAGTTCGATGTTGGTTGCCTCCTTGACTTGGGCCGATACGGCATTCGTTATGCCCGATACGCGGGCATTCATTTTCTTTGCCGGTAAGTGGATTCTGCGCTTCAGACGTTCTGTCATAAATGAACATTCTGACCCAGAATCTATCAGTGCTCTAGCTGGGAAGTCTGTACCATTATGCCGAATGGTTACTCTCGCTGTCCCTAGCAGCACACCTGCGCTTGAATGTACATGGCAGGATTTTACGTTCTTATCGTTCGCCTCCCGTCTCCCTTGAGATTGCGCAGAAGTGGAAGCACCATTATCCATATTGTACTGGGTGGTGTTGTTTGTTTCCTGATTCTGACGCGATTCTATATGTAGGACCGTATTGTGTCGAGAGTGGCACTTGCTGCAGTCGTATGAGCTTGTTCACTTCGTCACGGTATGTCCTGGGGAGAGGCAGTTCAAACACCCCTGGTTGCTTTTTATAAAGTTTACTCGCTCCTCCGGCGTTAACCTTAAAAAGCGGGTGCATGCTCGTAATTTATGGCGAGTCGATTTGCATTTGGTGCACATGAATTTTGTGACCTTTGCTTGGTACGTACCAAGCTTTTTCGCAGGTGGATCGTTCGCTTTTTTCCCCGTTTGTGGTTTTTGGCCTTGCGGACCGGCACTCCCCACAAACCCAGACACTGTTTCGAGTGTCTGGAAACGATTGGACAAGAATTTGTCCATATCCTGCCATTTGGATATTTCCACCTTATGGTCTATGCTTTGCTCCCATAGACCAAGCGTACTCTCTGCAACTTAGTCGAACACAGATATGTAATAATTGCATCCCAATTAGATGTGTCAATTTTGTGACTTCTTAGGGACGCCAGGCAATTATTAATTTGTCGTTGCAGGGTTTTTATCGCGCTGCCACACAAGAGGTTCTCAACCGGTGTTAGGCGTTTGTTCAAAATATATATGGCCGTGAACATATCCCTAAACGTAGGCCATGAGAGATAATCGCCTTTGAATACTTCAGTATGGCATGGAGGCAGGCGGATACGGTGTTCCCGTTCAGACTGTTCGGCTGAGCTTTTCACTACCTTCGTGAGTGTTTCTTGGCGTGTAGCCATATTAGACATGCAACGTAAATAAATTGCATATGTACTTTTGTATTTATTTTTCACGGAGGTAATGCCTGCCGCGTCTAACTTACTTGAGCTGATTAGCTCATCGTACGCCCCTTTAACTTTTCTCCAGTGGACTTTCAACTCCTCTTGTTGCAGAGTTAATGTATGGACAGTATGGGTCTCTACATCTGCATCATTATAGTCGGACTCGAACTCAGTGATGTTATCAGCTAATCTGATGAAGTTATCCATTTTATCTCAACTGAGTGTTTGTTTTAGGCAGACAAGGAAAAGAGGGTGAGAGATGAAGGCTGAATGGGTGAGATCGCAGAGATTGCCCCAGGGAATTCAAACGCCAAAATAACAATTTCAATAATAACCGTCTTAGAATAATTATTTGTTTAATATTTAAATTCTCTATTGTTGCAGACTTGGCCGTATTGTCTGACCCTTTGTTCAACAATGTATAGCAACAACAACACTGGCTTACTCGCCACCCACACACGTATATATAGATTATGTGGGAATGTGATTTTCGCAAAAAAAATTTTAAGGTGGACCTAAAACGAGCGAGCGCACTTACGTTTAGGCGAACTCGCGGCACTTTTAAAACACTAATATTTTTCACACAAAAAAAAATTGGCAAGAAATATAACTTACTTTGCTTTTGATATGGTGATAGCTAAAGTAAAGATGATTTTGTGTTGTGTTGTTGTGGCAGACTAATAGCAAGGTTTTTGTGGCTGTTGATTGTGTCTTTTGTGATCCAATACTGACCCTGTGGCTGTAAATTTTCCCAATTCAGTGGACTGATTTCCTTCGCTTAGTTAGTGGTCGATAAATGGACTGTATTTTCACAAATGGTGCTGATTCTAAAATTCACGGTGAGAAGGACCATGAATAAATTCGAGGGGTGTCTTTGTTTGTCGTTGGGACAATTTTTGATCTCTTTGATAAGACGCCGCGCTCGAATTTATATTTTGTAATGGGAAGAAATAAAAAGATCGAAAAGCGAGAAATTCTCGATTAGTATAATGGCCGTTTATTATCGTGAAATTGTGTCAACAAAGTTTCTGAAATTACCTTATTTGTGACGTAGAAGAAGTCCTGGGGCTGATGTGTGTCCGTTGGCAGTTGGCAGAAAAAGAAAACCATCCTCCGGTTTTAAGGGGAGGTGGACCCACACATGCGCACCCACTTGCATGTATGTGTGTGCTGACAAAACACGAATAGTCATGCATGCACATGCCGGTGGGTGGCTTGGTGTGGGTGATTGGAAAATAAACATTAGGGTGGCACATTTTTAAATATTTTAGGCATCGCGCCTAAACACTTATATTGTCTATACTACTTAATTAACTTCGACGAACGTGAAAATGATAGTTTATGGCAATTTTCTTGCAGCAATAAACCGATTGAGCACTCAATATTATCCCGTTACTCCCCAAAAACACCAGAACCGAACGAAAAATTCGCGACTTATTCAAAGATAACATACAAAATCGGCTATAATTTGCAAACTAAAAAAAGGGCATTATGATTTCAACAGATGAAAACAGCCAAAACCGCTATGTTTGTTTTTCTTCTTTTTTTTTTGACAGTGTTTCGTTAAACAAAGTATGCAAGTTTATAAATTACTTGATACAAGCTTTCTTTAGTCCTTATTTATTGAAAACTGCCCTAATTTCCTAAATTACTTGATACGAGCTTTCTCTAGTCCTTATTTATTGAAAACTGCCCTAATTGGAAAAATATGTGGTCATATGCCAAAACAGCCTAAGTCGACTTAAAAAATTAAACTGCGATTTCAAATGACAAAACTGATTCACAACATAGCCAGAACCCAAATTTAGTGTCTCTTTATTTAAAAGAACTTGATATAAAATGAGTTTTCAAAAATAGTTGGTATAAATTTGATTGAAAAAAAAAAAAATTTCAAATTATGTTTAAAAAATCGATCAGCAGAGGCCCTTCGTATGAAAATAACAAAAGGAAATGTTGAGGTATTTGAAGCAAGCATGAGGAATTCGTATTTTTATCTCTTGATAAACATGTCCGTTTTCGAGCCTGAAAACCATAATTTTCGAAAATTGACAAAGTTCGAGATAATAATTTATCTATTAGGAGTGGGGTTTTTTGGCCGATGGATGGATTCATTTCTTCTAGGATATGTACCCTTAATTTCTGACAAATATTGAGTGGCTACTTAAAACAGTAAAGACGCCAGAGCCGGCTAAAGTTGACGAAAATCGATAAAAAAATACTTATTTTCAGTACCGGGTTTTTAATACCAGGTAATCGTTATATGATTTAATATTTATATTTAAACAAACTTCTATCTTTTTCCTTTAAAACGCTATATCGAATGTAAAGATATCTCTTATGGCCTAAAAATGACGTTTTCAAACTTTGAAACTTGACCAGTCCGAAACCAGTGGTTATAAAAAATAAATGTGTGTCAATATGTTCCTTTAGGACCCTTAAGAAGTATCCCTCAAAATTTGTGCGAAATCCGGGACTAGTCAGCAACGATTTTTGCTAATATTAGATGTTTTCATATGGATTGACTCATGTATTAAAAATATGTAGGATGGTCGGACTTTGGCCGGGATTAGAATATTTATATATATATTTTTTAATCCTGTTATTTTAAAATTTCCGTAGTTTAATGGAAAATGGAAAAATTTTAATTTATATGTATATATATTTTATTTAGTTCGATTTTGGGAAGTCCGGATTTGTGGAAAATTCGGTGGAAAGCCAAATGTATGTATGTATGAATATTTGAAGATGATTAACTCACCGCTCTTTCGCAAGGGTTAATGGGGAGTTTATGTTATTTTAGGATCATTTTCTGCTACATTGCGATCATTTGACCACAAAACTCCCCGAAATTGACCACAAATTGTCCCAATATTACCACAAAATGACTTCAAAATGACCCCAATATCTCCCCAAAATGAATTGCAAAAGTAATTGAAAAAGTAATTAAGTTCAATTACTTTTGCAATTCCTTTGAGGAATGAGAAATTCTCAATAACGTTTTCCATTCCTTGAAATGTAATTGGAAAAATTTCAATTACATTTTCAATTCCTTTCACTAAGTAATTTTTTTTTTTCAATTCCAAAAAAAAAATACCTTGTACTTGAGCCTCAAAACGCTGAAATGCTTTTGGTATTTTTTTTAGAAATTGAAATGTTATCTATTCCTTTTCTTTTGATGAAAGGAATTGATTACTTTTCCCAATTACATGTAATGGGGAATTTGGTGTCATTTAATTCCTCAAGTACCCAGCTTTGGGTGTGAGCATGCTGACATAGCATTTTCCGGTCGAATGAAACCTTTTTCAAATGAAATGAAACCTTTTTCAAATGAAATGAAACCTTTTTCAAATGAAATGAAACCTTTTTCAAGTCAAATGAAAATTTTGTAAACGGTTGCATTTGACTTGAAAAAAGTTTCATTTCATTTGAAAAAGGTTTCATTCGACCTGAAAATACTATAGCTGCAGATAATGTTGCTATTAATAGCAGTGGAAAGGTAGTCGCTGATTATCCTCTCGAAGGTTTTGAGAGCAAACCACGAGAGGCTGATCGGTCTGTAGTCCTTAGGCTCGTAGTGGGAGGCCTTCCCAGCCTTAGGAATAAACACTACCGTGTCGCTTCTCCAGGAGCACAGAATGTAGTTGAGAGCCAGGCAGGCTGTATAGAGAAATACTAGCCATTTGGCTGATATCTACAGCGTGTTAATGAGTTGCGCGGGGATAATCCCGTCCGGTCCGGCAGCCTTAAACGCTTCAAAGCTCTTAACTGCCCGCCTTACCCTTTCTTCCGTGATGGATAAATTTACTGCCAGGTTTGTTGCATGTGCTGAGGGTGCATTACCCGGAAAATGTGTGTTCAAGAGCAGCTCAAGGGTTTCCCCTTCCGTACTGGTCCAGGATCCGTCAGGCTTCAGGAAATAGCTGATGGCTGTTTGAGTTTTCGAGAGAACTCGTCCAAGTCTCGCTGTGTTGTCGACATTATCGACCCCAGGGCAGAAATTCCTCCACGAAGTTCTCTTTACCTGTCTCAGAGTTTTCTTGTAGGCCCTTAGTTTAGTCGAGGATTTAAGCCTTATTAAATTGTTTCCTGCAGGTTTTACGGAGCGAGTCAGGCCGTAGGTCCACCAATGTGGCCTATGTTTACCGGGTGGGTTTGGCACTGAACATGCTTGTTCTAGGGCATTGAAGAGCGGCGTGGTGTATGTCGTTACCAGGTCCTCCAGCTCCTCAACTGATGTGGGAGTAGTACTGTTAGGTCTCTGGCTAATATTTCATTGTGTAGCTGCCAGTTGGTGTTGCGTGGATTGCGCTACTTAATTGGTTGCTCTACACGAAGGTCTAAAACTATTTCTATAAATCGGTGGTCGGAGAATGAATGTTCTTCAAGAACACGCCAATATTTAACCCATTCCTAAGCGCCTTCACTACAAATAGTGAGGTCTATGACCTCCCTACGTGTTTTAGTTATAAAAGTAGGGTCACTACCCACGTTATCAACAAACTACCAGGTTGGTTGTTAAAATGTAATCAAAGAGTGACTCGCCCCTGGCATTGATATCGGAGCTTCCCCATTGGACGTGGTGAGCGTTAGCGTCCGTTCCTCTAATAAGATGACCCGTACAAAAATTTTACCCCAGATCTCTCACCTCCTTTTTGATGGAGGTTCTTCGGAGTAGTAGGGCATATAGACCGTCGCCATCGTCAGGTTGGTGCCGCTGACTGTTAAACTGGCAGCGATAATGTCACCATTGGCATAGTTAAGTAGGAGAAAGGTGTTGACGTCAGACTTAACCAAAATACAGGTTCTGACTTTGCCCTCCTCGCTGGCTCAAATGAGCTTGAAACCCACTACTTAAAGCAGCCGAGGCTACTTTAGATTTGTGCAGATTTATCTGAAGCACCACCAACATGAGAGCGCTCAGACTTCCCTGCCGTCCCCATATCGTCGAGTTGCCTTGAAGGCTGTCTTTCAACGACGAGTTGTTCAGAGCCACTGCACCTTTTGGCGAGTTGGCCATGTTTTCCGCGTCGGACCCCTCCGTTTCTTCTTGCGGTACTTCGATTTTCGAATCCCCCGGAGCAGCCGCGATTGCAGCGCGCTGTGCATCGCCACGGTATACGTGGATAACGATCTGGCCTACACTGTAATGCCCTATTCCATTACACCTTTTAAGGGACTCGAGTACCTCTTTATTCATGGTGATGACCACTTGTCTATCAGGCCTACCGCATCCCCGACCAGATTGACACTCCAGTACTGCGTCGGGAGGGACGGATGCGTTATCCGCAGTATCGTGGGAAGTCTCTGAGGCTTTGCAGGGATGGCAGGAATCCATGCCCTTGCCCTTGGCCGAGCCGGAATGTCCTTTCAGTGACCTTGATTTTTGCACCTTCGTAGTCTTCACCGTGAGCGCCGCCGAACCACCTGGAGACTCCTAATAAACGCCAATAACAGCGTTTCCGAGTGCATTCCAAACGTGCCGCCCCTGGTCCTTGGGGATGGCCAAACGGTCTTTGCCTCGGTCAAAAATGCCTATAAGCATCCTGTCCTTGGTTACTTCAGCAAAGCTTGGTTTGCCCACTCCGGGGGTGTTTTGATGCCGCTTGAGATGAGGTTTTAACTCCACAACCGATCTCTGGCGTTTGAAAGGGCACATAACTGCTTTGGAAATCCACTATCAGAGATTGTGCTAACTCCAAATACTTCCTGGAACTCGGAGACAGCGTTTCCTGCGAACCCCTTCATTTTTCCGCAGGATCCTAGCGGCCATTCGTTTTTCCAAGTACGCAGAGTGGCGGGAGGATGTCTCTTGGGAGTCCGTACCTGTAGTTTCCATCGCGGTCGCTATGCTGACAGCCAGTGGCGTGCCTACGTGCATCAATCAAGGCAAGCCCCATTCTTTATAACACCAACGAAAGCACATAGGTACTGCTGCCAGAGAACATTTCAGACAAAGAAGAGTTCAGGATATTTATCGACTTTTGCAGACGGGGAAAAACTTAAACTTTTAGGTTCCGCTAATAGGCACGTTATTGTTTGCAGATTTTTTAAGCTTTTCCAATCCAATGGAAACGTTTTATTCGCACTAATTCCCATTTATTTATTTATTTATTTATTTATTTGTAATTTGAACAGTTACAAATTACAACAGTAGTCTAGTGTATAGGAAACTTACAGACTACGTAGAATAATACAAACTAATTAATTATAATTATGAATGAGAAATTATAGATTTAAAAATAGACTTAGATACAGAAAAGTCGATTTCTAAGGAATTTGAGCGAATATTAAATTCCGTTAAAGTTCTTAAGATGGGAGCGTTAGAAGCATAGAGGGTCCGAGTAAACCCCGTGTAAAACATGTTACTATTTCTAAGCGGTCTGTTAGGAACATGGAAAAGAACACTCTCAAGGAGAGCTGGCGCATCGATTGAACCATTAATAATGTCGAAGACAAAAGTCATTGACAACAAGGTTCTTCTACATTCAAGAGTCTGAAGGTTGATGAGAGCACATCTGGCTTCGTAGGAAGGAATCGGATCGGAAAAGTTCAAAGATCGCAGTGCAAATCGGACAAAGCTTTTTTGCACGCGCTCAAGCCTCCTGATATGACACTCATGATAGGGTCGCCAAATGAAACAGGCATATTCTAACTTGGAACGAACCAGTGAGGTGAACAATATTTTAAGAGTATAGGGGTCCGTAAAGTGAGAGCTGAAAAGGCGGATAAAAGCTAAAACAGAATATGCCTTTGCAATTGTAGACTTTAAGTGAGTCGTGAACGAAAATTTTGAGTCAAAAACTACACCCAAGTCTTTAACTTCCGTAACACTCGCGAGACGAGAACCATCAATGGCATAAGAAGTGCAGATGGGATCTCGCGATTTTGAAAAGGTGACATGAAAGCACTTACTAACATTCAGCGGTAGATTATTCGTGTTACACCAGACAACTACATTGTTCAGATCGGATTGTATCTTATCTGAATCTGTGGGGTTTGAAATGGTAGAGAAAACCTTTAAATCATCAGCATAAAGCAGAAAATTTGAATGTTGGAAACAGACCGAAATGTCGTTAATAAAAATGACAAATAGTAATGGTCCAAGAATACTACCTTGGGGTACGCCAGAGGTGGCAACGAAAGAATCTGAATGCACATTTTCTATCACGACTACACCGTACCTCTGATCAAGATACGATTTTAGCCAAGAAAGAAATATTGAGTGGAAACCTACATTGGCCAGTTTCGAGATCAATATTGAATGGCTGATTTTGTCAAACGCCTTAGAAAAATCAGTATAAACTGCATCGACTTGAAGGCGACTGTTTAAAGCTGATAGGCAGAATTCGGAGAAAATCGAAAGGTTTGTCACAGTCGATCTCCCAGACACAAAGCCGTGCTGATTATCGTTGATCAGAGGCCTAACGGCAAAATACATTTTCTGTTTAACAATAAACTCAAAGAGTTTTGAAATTGTAGACAGCTTAGCGATGGGCCTATAGTTGGCAACATTACTTTTGTTACCGTTTTTGAAAATAGGGTTAATGAAGGTTATCTTCCAAGCAGCTAGAAACTCGCCACACTCAAGAGATTTGTTGAAAATTAGAAGGAGTGGAGTAGCCAAAGCCAAACAGTTTTTGAGAAGATAAGTCGATAAGCCGTCAATATCAGTCTGGGTTGATAATTTTAAATTTTGAATGCCAATAACAACGTCGTCTAGCGAAAGAGTCAGGGCACCAAAGTTAATCGGACTCTCTACAATTGAGGGGAAACCCGTTGGTGAATCAGACTGGGGGACAAAGTTGGAGCGGAAAAAGTCCGCAAACAAATTAGCCGCCGCAGAGGGTGAGGAAGCTCGATCCGTATTGTAGAAGACTGATGAAGGAATATTCGAACAAAGTTTTTTAGCCTTAACATAGTTCCAAAATGCCTTGGGGTTTACTTTTATGTCAGATTCATAGTTATTAACAAAGGACCTGTGGAGCCTCTTGCCTAACGTTTTGAATTTATTGGAGTAATAAACGTACTTGCGTTTATGAACAGGCAACTTTGTAAATTTAAACCTTTTCAAAAATTTGTTCCTCAGATTCTTAGTCGCTTTAGTCTCTTAGTATACCATGGAATTTTATAACAACTCTTATTTTTAAGCGGTATATTACTAATACAAATTTGGTTTACGGTATTTTTAAAAACGTTGAAACATTCAGTAAGATCATACCCCAGAAAAAGAGCTTCCCAATCAATCAAAGAGATCTCCTGAGAAACCAGGTCAAGATTGCCTCGTCTAAAAGAAAAACTAAGAGTATCATTATCGGCAGTGATACTGTCAAATATGTAGAACTCAACGACAAGCGTAAGCGGTATGTGGTGTATACCAGAGCTAGAATGTGGATCAAGACATTCAGTCAAAGAGCAGTTAAAATTATCACTAGTGAAAACAAGATCTAGCGTTCTAGATAACTGATTAGAGAAGCTGTTTTTCTGGGATAGATTAAAACTTAAAAAATTATCAATAAGATAAATCTCGGAGGTACTGCACACATTCGTAGGGGTTAGAGTTGAACTACCGTTCACACGTGACCAAACAGTATTAGGCAAATTAAAGTCGCCAAGGATGCAAAAGTTTTCGCCATCATGATTCTGAACTATGTCAATAATGTTATTAACGTGTGATTTATAGATGTGATCCAAACTTGCAGGGGGAATGTAGGATGCGCAAATAAAAATTTTAGAGTTTCCAAGAACAGAGACACAAAGTTGATCTAGTAGCGAATCCTTATCACTGAGATCTACTAATGATGAACGGAGGTGACGGCGCACAGCGATCAGAACACCACCACCTCGCGAGAGACCAGTTCGGGAGTAGTCCCGGTCTTTGCGATAAACATTGTATAGGTTGCAGTCAAAGAATTCTCCATCATAAAAATCTGAGTTGAGCCAAGTTTCAACCAGAACAAATACATCGTAGTCTGTATGGGAGCTCATGTTGAAAAGCATTTTTGATTTTGTTCTCAGGCCAGAATCGTTTTGAAAATAGATAGTTAGTTGCGCTGAAGAGCATGCTTTGGGAATACCTCTTGGGCAAATTTTATTGCTTCTTCGGAAAAAGCTGAAATGGCTTTACCGTCACATTGGAGGGCCACAGTTCATCATTAAAGAGTTTACTGTAGTCACTAGCTTGCACTCGCACTTTAAAAGCAAGGTTTTGACATCAACATCTCTCTTAACTAACTTGAAACAAGCAATGTTATCAGCATCAATAAGAGCATGATCCGAGATATATTTAATAATATGCTCTTCTATGACAGAGGGCTTAAAAGAGGATATATGAATCCATTTGTATTTAACAAAAACATCTAACTCAGCAGAATTGTTGGTACCCTTTACAATTGCATTTGACATCTGTTTTGCTGCTTTGCCCGCATTTGTAGGTTGCTCGGACCCAGCAGTTGTATCATTAGACGTCATAGGGAGGCTTGCAGCGCCAGCAGCAGCAGCGAAAGATCGAGTGCCAGAAGCACTCAACAAGTCAATGTTAGTGTTATTGTTGATAAAACTGGTTTTGGGATCAACGAGCGCATTCAGCGAAGAGTCGTCACTATTAGGAACAACACTAGCTGTGGTTGTTGTCATATTTGTTGTCTCACCATTATTATCACCCACAGTTAATGACGATGATGAACACGGGTTATCAATCCCCACAGAATTCACTGCCTTAAGCTATACTGGCTGAGTTGATTTGTTTTCTGCTTTATCTTGTGCAGATTCGCCCTGAGCTAAACTATTTTGTGTTATTTTAGGTGCGCTGACCTTTGTCTGAGAGCGCGTACAGATTACATTTCTCTCATTATCGTCATCTGCCGGAATTAGCAAACCAAAAAAACTTTGCAGCGTACCAACACTTTTTAGCGCTTCTGAATTCTAGAGCGCGAAAACATCGCAACGCATTTGTCACACTTGAACATAATGTTGTTATTGTTATTAAATAAATTAATTGCAATTTCAGATAAATTTGTACAATTAATATGAATTTTAGAGTGACAAACACCACAAAATAGAAAATCGCCCGGTGAGCACTGATCACTGCATTTAGAGCACTTTCCCATTATATAAACGATAAGTGTAGCAAATAAGTAGAAAAAAACTAAGAAGACTATCGAGCACGAAAAAAACACGTCTGTTCACTACAATAGTTGCTTTCGTAGAAGCTAACAAACCTTAAATATCATTTTTAAATTTTTTAGTGCCTAGAAAATAAAAAAAATTACAGCACCTACCACTATTGAATTTTTTTTTCTACTTTAAAATATGCGCGAATAATTTCTGAGTAGAGCGCTTTGCCCGTTAAAATTGTATTATTCATATAAAATTAAAAAGAAAAACAAGGAAGGAAAGCTGTCTTCGGCTGTGCCGAAGACTATATACCTTTCATGAATAAGCGTCACGCTTTTCACTGTTCGATCCCCAGTACAGCCTGTGTGAATTTATCTTAAGCTCATACCGAAATTATCGGAACTATCGATTATATGGGGGCAATGTGTTTTGTTGGTCCATTCTCATTGATTTTTAACATCGACATTCCACTTTCTAACAGAGCAATAGTTACGAAATTTCACGACCCTACCTTTATAATTATAGGAGTTATAGCCCAAAATCCGTTTATCGGAACAATCGATTGTATGGGGGATATGTGAAATATTTATCTCATTTCAATGATTTTCAACATCGATATTTCACATATAAAAACAATACCTACAAAATTTCACGTTACTAGCTCTTTAATTACAGAAGTTATGGTCCAAAATCCGTTTATCGGAACAATCGATTGTATGGGAGCTATATGAAATATTTATCCCATCTCAATGATTTTCAACATCAATATTTCACATATAAAAACATCAATACCTACACAATTTCACGTTAGTAGCTCTTTAATTACAGAAGTTATAGCCCGTAATCCGTTTATCGGAACAATCTATTGTATGGGAGCTGTATGAAATATTTATCCCATCTCAATGATTTTCAACATCAATATTTCACATATAAAAACATCAATATATATATAGCCCGTTTATCGGAACAATCGATTGTATGGGAGCTATATGAAATATTTATCCCATCTCAATGATTTTCAACATCGATATTTCACATATAAAAATATCAATATCTACAAAATTTCATGTTACTAGCTCTTTAATTACGGAAGTTATAGCCCGAAATCCGTTTATTGGAACAATCGATTATATGGGAGCTATTTGAAATATTTATCCCATCTCAATGATTTTCAACATCGATATATCATATATAAAAACATCAATACCTACAAAATTTCACGTTACGAGCTCTTTAATTACAGAAGTTATAGCCCGAAATCCGTTTATCGGAACAATCGATTGTATGGGAGCTCTGAGTAGTTTTGGTCCGATCTTGCTGGTTCCGACGAATGATTATTCTCATATAAAATAATGCCTCCATACCAAATTTCATCGAGATATCTCTAAAATTGAGGGACTAGTTTGCGTACAAACAGGCGGACCGACGGACGGACGGACAGACGGACATGGGTAAATCGAATCAACTCATCGTCCTGATCATAACGGTATACTTATTAGTGGGTCTATCTCTTCTTCTCCTCATACTTACAAACATCGGACCAAAGTTATAATACCATTTCATGTTCATGAAAGGTATAAAAAAACAATTGCTTCAGCACGAAGATTTGTACTGGTTTTGAAAGGCCGGTAAAAGCCAATAAGTAAAAGCGAGATGGCCATCATTGCCTAAGCGGATTAAGGCTTTTTTAAGTAAGTAAGTAAGAGACCCTGCAGGAAAAGTATCTAGCGTAAAAGTAACTTTAAGTTGCTTACCAATCAACTAGTGCTGTATATTTACTGTAAATTTTCATATAATCGGACTAATTATTTTTGTTCGACGATGGCCGGAATCCGGTCAGTATTGGTTACCTCAACCAACTACTAACTAACTACTTTTCAACCAAAAAATAACCAAAAGATAAATTAATTTTTTTTTTATAATATTTATTTATTTACTTTAAATTTTATTTTATCTTTTCCATTCCTTTTTTAATTCCCCCATTTAACTCTATGTGGATCAAATTTATTCTTTAGAAACCAGCTACTATTTGTATTTACCCAATACCGAAAAAGCACCTAGAAATTACAAGCTAAAAGACGGAAGCAAACAAAAAATTAAACATATTTTCGGACTGCTCTGCATTACTTGTGGCGTAGTTAGACGTTAGTCATTCCTCAGTGGGCTTAAAATGCACTATTTCCTACAGTTGTCACAAAATAGTTATTTATAAGACAGATGATTTTTTGAAATTGACATTTTTTACTGCAGGGGATGGCCATCACGCGCTGAAATAATTTTATGTAAATGAGCTATCAGCCGATAGGCTGTGGGTATGTTTTTATGCTATTAACAGCTATTGGGTAGTAGGTGGCAGGTAGGGAACATATTGTAGCTCATATTGTATTGATTAGCTAGGCAAGCCGGGCTTTTCGGCTTATATGAAAGGCACGCCACTGCTAACAGCCCATTTACTGCTTCTCTTTCGTTTGGATCTCTCAGGCCAGGCCGTGAGACCATTGCCACAGGCGTTGAAAGACTGGTTTTCATACCAGCGCACTGGTGCTAGGTCCCGTCAAGGCACTCTTACATGATAGATGGAGATTTATAGGTTGACCGACCCGTAGTTGCCATCGCTGTCAGTCCTCTGGTTGATTTTGAAGTGGAGGTTGTCCTCCGGAATTGTTTTTTCGGTAGTTCCAGCATAGCTCTCCTCTGCTGAGGAGTGTAGGAATTTATTGTTTGTTGTATTAAATTAGCTTTATTGCTCATCTTGTTCGTACGACCCATCGCCGGACAAGGCCAGCTTAGGGTCAAGAGAAGAGTATGGGAAAGTGTGTCGTCCGCAGCGGCAGAGCCCCGTACCGCGGTAAGACCATAGGTACTCTCTAAGGCGGCCCGGTATCAGAAAGGCTCCGTTCGGATACAGCCTCGATTTGCCTCGACTTAAGCCCTCGTACCGCGGCAAGATGTCACCCGTTCACGAAGGAAAGTTAAAGTTAGGGCCTACAAAAAAGCTCTAAGGCAGGCGAAGAGTGTATCCTGGAGAAATTTCGGCCGACGATACAGCGAGACTTAGACGAGTGCTCTCAAAAACTCAAACAGCCATAAGCTATTTGTGCAAACCTGACGTATCCCGGACCAGCACGGAGGGAGGAATCCTAGAGCTGCTCTTGAATACGCATTGTCTAGCGAACTTGCGCGAGGAACTATTAGCACCTGCAGCAAACATGGCTGTAAAAATACCCATCACGGAGGAAAGGGTTAGGTGGGCAGTTAAAAGCTTCGAACCGTTCAAGGTTGCCGGGCCAGACGGGATTAATCCGCACAACTCATAAACACGTTGGAGATATCAGCGAAATGGTTGGTATTTCTTTATATAGCCTGCCTGGCTTTTATGCTCCTGGTGAAGCGCCACGGTAGTGTTTATTCCTAAGGCAAGGAAGGCGCCCCATTACGAGCCTAAGACCAATCAGTCTCTCATATAATAAGCATAAGCAGGTCTCTTGTTGGACTTATTGATCAACTACTGTTCTCTCCCCGCTCCTCACTGTAAACTCGTTAGTGCGAGACACAAGCTGGGGGCGGGAAGGTAGTGGCATATGCAGACGATTTAGGTATTGCATATAGGGGTAAATTCCCACAAACCCTGTGCGACTTGATGCAAGTAGCACTGCTCGGGGTTTCCTCATGGTACTCGCACGCGGGCTAAGCATCAACCCGGGAAAAGTGCAACTTTTCCTTTTCTCCAACCGGTATAAGATACCACCGTTAAATCTACCAAAACTGAGTGGCGTGCGCCTAGGCACAGTTCTGGATAGGAAACTAACCTGGAAAGAGAACGGTATTTGTAGAAATGTATAAGTTAGAACTCTTAAAGCATATAAATTGTAACACCCAGTATACGATGTGTGTATTATCTACTATCTTATGTATACCATCCTTCGTTATATTTGCTCATCATAACTGCATGCTCTCCTCTTTATCAATATCTTAATTTAAGCTCAATACATTGCAATTATACAAAAACCTCAGTCAATAAATGACCAAGAAGCCATAGACATCGTCTTTTAAATAATACATGGCGCAGCCGGTGAAAAAGTAAATGGGCCGTGCAAAACTTAACACGTCATCATCAAAAGTAAAACCGCGTGGCAGACCGCCGAAACAGTTGCGATACATTTATATAAAAAGTAATATGGATTACGTGAAAAAAGTGGACGAACTCAAGCTGAGTGGAAATATCGCAGAAAATTGGCGCATATTTTGGCAAAATTTTAAGATTTTCGCTGTGACTGTTGAGCTAGGCAAAAAGCCCGAGCCAGTGAATGTAGCTATTTTTCTGAACGCGATTGGAGCGGAGGCTATTGAAGTTTACACTTCCTTGAACATCAGCGAAGAAGACAAAGCTAAATATACTGAGGTAACAAAAGCCTTTGAAGATTTTTGTAAACCGAAATGCAACGAGGTCTATGAGAGCTTCATTTTTCACAATCGTTGCCAAGCACATGGGGAACCTTTTGACAACTTTTTAATAGACGTCAAGAAAATGGTAAAAAGATGCGGCTTCCAAAATGAAAATCGGATGATTCGTGATCGAATCGTACTTGGAACGAACGACAAAAAACTGCAAAAGAAATTGCTGGACACGACAAAATTAACGATGGAGATGGCTATAGATATGGCACGCACAGCAGAAGCTTCTAATCAACAAATTGAAAAAATGCAAAAGGACAACTCAACGGTGGACCTGGTTTGTAAGCAGAACCAAGAAACTAATAAATTCAATCGTGACAGGTCAAAAGGCAGTCAAAAGGTAGTGTCGAATAACGATAAAAAATTTAAGAAAGAAATTTTCAACTGTACATTTTGTGGCAGAGGCTACAGTAAAGGGAAATGTCCGGCATTTGGAAAAAACTGCAACAATTGTAAGGGCAGAAACCATTTTGCGGAAGTGTGTAAAAAGAGATCGGTGGGAGAGTTAAATTTAAACAATGATAAAGTAGATGATTCGTACCATTATTTAGATTCGATAGGAAATGCAAATGGTCCTAAAATGTGGCATGAGACAATTAAAATACAAAATATGATGATAAAATTTAAACTAGATACAGGAGCCATGGTGAATATTCTGCCATTTACTTATTTTAAAAGATTGGAGAACTTTCAAATAAATAAAAGCACTGAGAATTTAATCGCTTATAATGGCAGCAAAATAGAAAATCTGGGTTTCGTGAACTTGAGGTGTCAAGTAAAAGATAAATGCGAAACAATTAAGTTTTTCATAGTAGGAAACGAAATAAATTCAGTTGCGATTTTAGGTCTCGAAACATGTGATCGTTTGGGACTTATCAAAAGAGTTGATTGCGTAAACACATTAACAAAAGAATTTATTTTAGATAATTATCAAAACCTATTTGAAGGTTTGGGGTGCTTCAAGCAAAATTTTGTTATTCAACTGAAAGACAATGTCGTTCCATGTGCAAAACCTGCTGCACGTATACCTCTTGCACTCAGGGAGCCTCTAAGGTTAGAACTACTGAGTCTAATCGAGAAAGGTATTATCGAAAAGTGCGAAAAGCCGAGTTCATGGGTATCGAATATCGTAATGGTAGAGAAACCAAATAAAAAGCTACGAATCTGCATTAATCCAAAAGAGCTCAATATGGCCATTAAAGACCACTATTACGAGATTCCAACCATTAATCAAATAAAGACTAAATTGATAAATAAAAATTTTTTTTCTGTTTTTGACCTTAACCCTTAAGCCACTGATATGGAAATACGTAGTAGTTAAACCTTAAGCCACTAACACCGTCTACAGACGGTCATCACTCCAATCAAAATAAAATCGAATGTAATACAATTTGCATTTTGTGCGCTTGAGCGTTGACTCTGCATGAAATGAGCTTTCAAATAAAGCTCTTTTGAAAGCTCTTAAATCACTTTTGTGGCAGTGACAGATTTTTGTTTGAAAAAATTTGAAGATTTAAAAAAAAAATTTCTCTCAAGCTCCTAAGACCGTCTACAGACGGCCTTCACAAACCGCTCACTAACTCAAAAAGTCAACACCATAAATTGAAAAAGTATGCACAATCTAAAGCAATTAACATATCAACTTACCAGAAAATTATTCAGAACCATTGAGTTGTCGAAATGATTTTTTTTTTAAGTTTGAATGCGCAATAAATTTTCAAGTAATTTCCGCGTCACAATCTTAAATTTTTTTTAAACAAATAGCTGTCACTGCCACAAAGGTGATTTAAAAGCTTTCAAATGAGCTTTATTTGAAAGCTCATTTTATGCAGAGTCAACGCTCAAGCGCATAAAATGCCAATTACATTACATTCGATTTTATTTTGATTTGAGTGATGACCGTCTGTAGACGGTGTTAGTGGCTTAAGGGTTAAGGAGGGGTTTTGGCAAATCGCGTTAAGCGAAAAATCGAAAGAATTTTGTACTTTCAGCACGCCGTCAGTGGCGTGCCTACGTGTTTCAATCAAGGCAAGCCCCAGTCTTTATAACCCCAACAAAAGCACATACTGCTGCCAAAGAACATTTCAGACGAAGAAGAAGAGTTCAGGATAGATATTTATCGAGTTTTGCATCTGATATTTATCGACTTTCGGATCTGCATAATATTATGCTTAAAGTGTTTGGTATTAAATTTTGGGAGAAAAAAATTATCCTGATTTTCACAACTTCGTACAAAAAAACCATTTTTAAAATCAAAATTTTTTCAAAAATCGTAAAAATTCGACAAAATTTCGACTTTGGCCAGGTATTGCTCAGCGATGGTTTGACCTATCACTAGATTTTATACGTCGTTAGAATCGTATTTTAATTTTCTTTCGAACAAGCTATTGCTTCCGTTCTTCGCTTTTGTACGTTTGGCGAAACGATTTTTTGAATGAAGTCATACCTAAAAAACACAAAATTACCGATATCTCGAAAACCTGCCCATACAAAATTTTTTTAAAAATATGTTCAGAGCTCAGCATACCAGTGCCAATTCACCCATATGTATGAATCTCTTGGTATTTTTTCAAATTAATTATTTGTAAACTAGTGTAATTTTTGAGTAGAGCGCTTTGCACGTTAACATTGTAGATATGTATATACATATCCAGTTTGGCTTTAAAGCTTATAGTAACAACAGCACGAAGCTGGCTTCGTAGTTGCATACAAAATTTCTTCCAAATTCAAAAAAACAGATGCTTCACAAAGAGATTTTAGTAAGGGATTTGAAAGCCAGGTAAAAGCCAATAAGTAAAAGCGAGATGGCCATCATCGCCTAGGCGGTTCAAGGCTATTTTAAGTAAGAAAGTAAGAGATGGCATCATACGCGCTCAAATATTTGTATGTTAATTGTTATGCTATCAGCCGACAGGTGGCAGGAAGAGCGGTAGGTATATGTTTATGCTATTGGCAGTTAGTGAAACCAAATGTAAACGTTAAAAAAGAAATTGTTACGATACATTTTTGAAACATATTGTAGCTCATAATGGATTAGCTAGGCAAGCCGGGCTTTTCGGCTTATATGGAAGGCACGCCACTGCACGCCGTTTGGGTGCTATAGCTTTAAAAGACTGCTACTTGGTATTAAAATAGCACCTGAGGTGTTCCAAAAACTAAATGAAGAAAATTTTGGGGACATAACTGATGTCACAGTTTACATTGATGACATCTTAATTGCATCAGAGACAGAAAAAGAACACAACACTGCAGTTAAGTTGTTGATGCAAAGAGCAAATGAGCGGAACATAAAATTTAACAAAGATAAGGTTCAAAGCAAAATGAAAGAAGTTGTATTTCTGGGGCATAGAATCTCAGAAGCAGGAATTGAGTGTGACAAGAATAGGTTTAAAGGAATTGAAAATTTGGGTGCACCAAAATGCAAGAAAGATTTGCAACGACTTATGGGGTTTATTAATTATTTAAGAGAATATATACCAAATCTGTCCGATATAAGCAGCCCCCTAAGAGAACTGATGAAAAATTCAGTGCTGTTCGAATGGCTACCTACACACGAAAAGTGTTTAGAAAAAATCAAAAATTTAATTTTAAACGCGCCGATTTTGAAACCATTCAATATCAAGGAAAAGATTTATGTTCAAACGGATGCGTCCAAAAGTGGCCTCGGCTGTGCCCTTCTACAAAACAAGAGGCCAGTTTGTTTTGCTTCGAGAAGCTTAACTGACGCAGAAACACGATACGCTCAACGAGAAAAAGAGATGTTGGCTGTCGTGTTTGCTTGTCAAAAATTCCATAATTACATATATTGACAGAAAGTTGAAATCATAACTGATCACAAGCCTTTGTTAGGAGTCATGAAAAAAGATTATAACAAAATACCATCTGCGAAATTGCAGCGGATGAAGTTAAAGTTAGAAAAGTATAACTTAAATTTTACGTATCTCCCAGGAAAGTTTTTGTATGTTGCTAATTGGTTGTCACGCAGCTATTCGAAAAATATTGAAGAGGAAGATAAAATCAAGGGCTTGGAAGAAATGGTACATACGGTTAATGTTAGTGACGAAAAGAAACAAAAACTCAAAGAAGAAACAGCAAAGGATACGGTTTTAAAGACTATTAAAGAATTCATAAAAAGAGGTTGGCCTAAAGAAAGAACGAAATTAAGTGATGAAATGAAAGCCCTTTGGAAATATAAAAGTAATTTATTTACTGAAGATGAATTGATATTTTTAGACCATAGGATATTCATACCACAATCTCTACGTAAAATGGTACTAGATCACCTCCATAAATCCCATATGGGCATTGAAAAAACAAGAAATCGAGCTAGGCAACTCGTATTTTGGCCTAACATGAATCAAGAGATAGAATCTATGATTGCTAAATGCAATATTTGCCAGAAATATAGGTCCTCAAACATAAAGGAGCCACTCTTGAATCATGTTATACCAAAGTCTCCTTATGAAAGACTTGCAATGGACGTCATGGAGGTACTAGGGAAAAGCTTTTTAGTCATTGGAGATTATTTTTCAAAATATTTAGATATACTACCATTGACAACAAAAACAGCGAAAGCAATATCAGGTAAACTAGATATTGTTTTCTCTGTGCATGGATATCCACTAGAAATAGTGGCTGATAATGTTCCATTTGGGTCACATGAATTTAAGCAATGGGCAAAAAACTTAGACATTCAAATAACAACAACGAGCCCACTGTATCCCAAATCGAATGGGTTTGCTGAGCGAATGGTGCAGGTAGCGAAAAAATTAGTGCTAAAATGCAATGACCAAAAGAGTAACATTTGGCATGCTTTATTAGAGTACAGAAATACACCAATAAAAAACTCAGAGTTTTCACCTGCTCAATTACTTAGAACTTTGGTTCCTGGAAAAACTCAATTTTTTAAGAATGCCGAATTGAGCAATAAAGTAATCCCCATTTTGGGCCATAGTAATGCATGTAACAAGAAATACCACGATAAAAATTCGAAAAGAAGGGAAGAGTTTGAAAAGGGGGAAAAGGTGTGGATGAAAGATGGAAAATTGTGGTTTCCAGCTAGAATACTGCACAAGCACGGAAGCCCCCGATCCTACGTAGTAGAAAAAGACCAAAAAACGTATCGTAGAAACTCCTTCCATTTAAGAAAACGCGAATAATTTGAAATTTATAAAACTATGTAAAATAATTATTTTATTAACTTACTGCAATATAATGTAAAAACTTTATTTAAATAATTTCAATAGGAAGTAAATACTTATATTTGAATATACGAAAATTTTACAAATCGGCTTGGTCAAAATCATACATAATCGAAATCTGAATTAATATAATATTTAAGATATATTGGCACAAAATGAATAAGACATACATACATGAATTTTGATAAAATTAAGTCACACAAGTAACTACATATATATGTACATATAAAAAAAAAAAAAAGGAGATGTAGAAATGTATAAGTTAGAACTCTTAAAGCATATAAATTGTAATGTGTGTATTATCTACTATCTTATGTATACCATCCTTCGTTATATTTGCTCATCATAACTGCACGCCCTCCTCTTTATCAATATCTTAATTTAAGCTCAATACATTGCAATTATACAAAAACCTCAGTCAATAAATGACCAAGAAGCCATAGACATCGTCTTTTAAAAAATACAGTATTCAGCGCCAGAGGAAAGCGTGTATTGCACTCTTCACGTGTAAAAGAGCCATTGTCAAAAAATGGGGGCTCAGCCTCAAAATATGCAAATGGATCTACACTGCAATCGCTTGACCAATCATGCTATGTGGGGTAAAGTCCATAGATCTTGTATGATCTCTATAAGCGGTGCGTTAAGAACAACGCCCAACGAAGAACTCCAGGTCATTCTTGACATTTTGCCACTCGATCTAGAAGGGCACCGGGTAGCAGCAGCATCGGCTGTGAGTCCAAGGAAATCGTTTTAAAATAAACATTTCCAGCAGGCTCGAAGTTAGACGGCAGAGTTAGAGGAGGTGTTTATTCATAGGGTCTGTGAAATTAGTATAACAAACTTTTTAAGTTGATGAGGCATTCTTGAGTGCCGAATATCAATTCTTCTTATTAATAAAATGCAGCTTATTTATACTCTAAAAAGTCTTATGCACTAGCTATTTACTATCATACATATTTACTTCTAATTCTTACAGGCTAAACATGATGCTATGCACATATGTATACATATTCATATGTGCATAGGTCCGAGAATATCTCAGTGCAGTCACCAACGTGCACACAACCATATATGTAAGTGAAGCTGCTAGCAATGCAGTCACATACATACATACATACATTTACCAAACGTGGAGCTGTCAATAATGCAGTCGCTCATATCCACAAATATGTGGCTAGCGTATGCAAACTGATATCACTCCATAGCTTGCGCTGTTCTTGTACTTAGCGTGAGAAACTGGACGTAATTAGAAATACGTTGACACTGCAGAATATTTACATTCCATACATTATAAGTTGGTGTGTGACTTGCTGTTGTTAGTGACATGCACTGATATACTACACCTCCTTCCAAAAAAAAAATCGTGAATACATACACTGCTCTACACACATTCTGTCCTATGAACCAAATAGACTTTTTCGGAAAGTGGACAAAAAATAAAAATCACGTGTATCGGCGATTTTCATGTACACGTGAGAGTTTTTTTTATGCATGTATGTACATAAAAAAATTCTGACTTGTACATAATTATTGAATTTTTTTGGCAGAATTTTCTGAAAATTTTTGAGTACTTATACAGTTTTGTAGCCCATTAAATTTTACTCTAAGAATGTGCAAGTTAGAACTCTCTACAAATTTTCCCTGAATTATCAGAATTTTTCTTTCAAGTGTGTTGAGTGTTTTCCTCCATACAAAAGTAAATTTAGTTTGTGACTTGTATGGAAGAAAACACTCAACACCCATGCCAAAAAAAATTGTCAAAAATCAAGTAAAATTTTTAGCGAGTTCTAACTTGCACATTCTTAGAGAATTTTCAGAAAATTCTGCCAAAAACCTTCAATATTTATGTACAAGTCAGAATTTTTTTATGTACATACATAAATAAAAAAAAACTCTCACATGTACATGAAAATCGCCGATACACGTGATTTTTATTTTTTGTCCACTTTCTGAAAAAGTCTATTTGGTTCATAGTAGAGGTATACGCCGTCAAATTTGTCGGCGGCGGCGGCGTAAGGCCCATTTTTTGCATGTTGAATTTAAAAACTCCATAATTTCAATTGTAGGGATTTTTATTGAACTGGCAAAAAATTTTGGGTACATTTTTTATGTAATGTAAATGAACGTAACTTTAAATGTTTCACATTTTATAATATAATATAGAAGAATACTAAAAACATAACGCATAGCAGTCTTTTAATCAAATTCTTACACTGAAATAACTATGTTACATATTGAGTCTAGGACTAAAATTATGTACATTAACCGAAGGCTTTGTTATGATCACTACAATATGCATGTGTGATTTAAAATATATGTTTATAGTGTAATATTATATCAATTCAGTCTTTGTATACATTGTTAACATAAAAGTAAAGCTATTGTAATGCTTACATTGATAGAAATTTACTTATTTAGTTTAAAAAAAAAAATTTGTACCATTTCACTTCTTTGAACAGTTGTTGTTGTGTATATCTTATGTTTATAAAGTTGTATGTGTCTCTTTTCATAGCGAAAAATAATCATTTTAAATATTCTACACGAGACTCGTAGTTGTCATGGGTAAAAATTGTTTTGTTAATGTTGTGAGGGCTTAGCTGTGACCGCTTATTTGTGACTGCCAGACCATCTATAGAAAAAACTCGCTCACTCGGCGTACTTGTTGCAGGATGCATACAACTTTTTTTGCTAGCTTGGATAGCAAGGGCATTGCAGCCGCCTTTTCCCTCCAAAACTCTAAAACATTCTGATTTGAGGACAGACTTAGCAGCAAATGACATTCTGCTTCTAAATTAGAGTTTTTCAAACTCGAAGAATACCGCTTGGCAAGTTTCAATATTTTAGAAGAAGGTGAAGTTTCTTCAGAATCGTTTACACTATTTCTGGAACGGAATCATACCCATCTACCGTAAGCAAATTGTGAAGCCCATGCCCAATACAGAAGTGGTTGTTAAGGCTGCCCAAATCGATGGCTTCCTTCATATTACTGCCTTGGTCAGTGACAACGAAATTCGAACCAAGCTTTACGTTAAAGTATTCAGTTACTTCCTCAATCTCCTGCAATATGTTGTTTCCTGTATGGGACTTTGAGACATATTTTGTTTCTAGTGTGAGACTCGACATAGCGAAGTTTGTTGAAAGGTAATGAAAAGTAAAAGTTATATAATTACGCCTACAGTAGTTATCCGTCCATAGATCGAAAGTTAAAGCAAAATGTTCCATCCCAGATATTTTTCCTTTAACGACTTTTAAAACGCTTTCATAAACATCATCTAATGCTGTTGTTGCATTTGTTTTATAATGTGGTATATCATTATCGTTTACTACCACATGGTATTTTTTTAAAAAGTCTTTTATTCCATGGTGTGCAATTGTATGGAAGGGTAATAAATCACGTGCCATCCATAAGGCTAAGTCCCTTCCCAACATCCATTTAGAATCAGTTGAATTTTTTTTTGGACATTTTTGAAAAAAATTTGTCAGTGTAGATGAAGAAGTATTTTCTGCATCAAAGTGACGTTTTTTAAATGACGTGTTAAATTCCCTGTTGAGACGTTCTGGCTGTGTGAAATACAGCTGCTAGATCCATCATCTTTTGCACTTTGGTATTTGTTTCTTTCAGGGGTCAACTGCTAATAAATTAGCTAAAATTATGGGGGAGGACTCTAAGGACGGGGTTTGGCCTCAGGATCACGAATCCGGAAGCGCTTTTTAGGGACGGCCTAAAGAAATTACAATCACATGAAAACTTACAACTTTGATCGCAAATATGTAACTCAAAATAATAAAAAAAGCGCTTCCGGATTCGTGATCCTGAGGCCAAATCCCGTCTTTTAAGCCCTCCCGCACAATTTTAGCTAATTTATTAACAGTTGACCCCTAAAGGAAACAAATACCTGCACTTTTAACACATTTAGGGCACGGCCATTAGTGCGTTGTAAATTAAAATAAAAAATTGTAACTTTAGAAAATTATCACAAAAAAAATGTTAATCGCGCCGGCGCGCGCCGCCGCCGCCGCCGCCGCCGCGCCGCTAAAAAGGCTATTCGGCGGCGGCGCGTCGAAAATGACTTTTGTCGGCGGCGGCGGCGGCGTTTGTCGGCGGCGTATATCTCTAGTTCATAGGACAGAAAAAAAGTTCGTTTTTGTACCGCAGTGATATGAAAGATTTTATAGCTGTGGTGTATTTAAGTGTTTTTTGTTTTCTTTTCATGTACATTTATACAATTAATTTACGAATCTTTCATTTGATACATTTCAGATTTTTATTGTTTGCCATTTCTTTACAATATTTTTCTGTTGTGCCTGGTAATTACTTATGTTACAATGTTTTCAGTTTTGTTTATTTATTTTCAAGTGGGTAATACATAACTCATGTTTTTAGATGTTTGTTTACTTGTTTATTCATTCATCTGATACATTTGACTTTTTTTCTTATAATTTTGTTTATATTTTGGACACTTAAGTTTCGGTTTTTTGTTTATGACTTACACATTTTGCAAAAAAATAAGTCTATTTTTATGAATTAAGATTTTCTTATTATCATTATTTAAATCTAGGTTTTCTACGTTATAGGTGGTTAAAGTATAGTTTTATTTTTATTATCAATATTTACTACTCTATAGGGGGTTACAGCAGAGCTGTTA
This sequence comes from Campiglossa producta, assembly GCA_964058755.1. Classification (NCBI taxonomy): domain Eukaryota; kingdom Metazoa; phylum Arthropoda; class Insecta; order Diptera; family Tephritidae; genus Campiglossa; species Campiglossa producta. The sequence continues at coordinate 43,202,121 of CAXKVI010000006.1, read as the reverse complement.
ATTTTGATTAGTAATTAGTAATTGATTGATTAGAAAATTTTTTTAATTACTAATGATTATTTTAATTGCTTTCAAGAAAAAGCAATTACTAATTGATTACGATTAGAAAAAATAAAATAAAAATAAAAAAAAATAAAAAAAAAATTAAAAAATCAAGAAAAAATCAAAAAAATCAAAAATAATCAAAAGTAATCAAAAACGGCTTTTTTTGATTACTTTTGATTTTTTCTTGATTTTTTTTAATTTTTTTGATTTTTTTTTGATTTTTTTTTTGATTTTTTTGATTTTTTTTGATTTTTTTGGATTATTTTAAAGTTTTGTTGTTAAAAGTATAAACATCTGTGTGTCTTTGTATGCAAATATATACACCTACTTACACTTTGGGGCTCATGGATTTCTAGAATGAACCTTGATCGTTAAGTATATGTACATATGAGAAAAAATGCCAGGTTTGATGGTTATATGCGTTGTAGTGGTGACAATTTGTCCCTTTTATATCTAAACGGGTAGTGTCGTGCATTTCTCGTTTAAAACCCTATGGGTACGGTCGGACGGTTCTATTCGAACACTTATAAGTATGCTACACAAAGTAAAACGTGGGCATACCAACTACATATGTATGCCCAAAATAGACTAGTAATGATCAATTGATCAAAAATTAAGTGGTTATTATCCATAGAGAGAGGTCCGGGATTAATAACTTTCGGCCAAAATGGACGACGTAGTCATTTTGTTGGAGTAGAGAATAGTAGAAGTAGAATCGTTTTATTTTTATTCATTTTTGTTTATCTAATGCTATTTAGTAATTAAAGAACAATAACACAAATAGTCAACAATAACGGTATTCAGTTTAAAAATAATTCATGTAGGTGGACATGAGTGCGTATCGACACGCAAATTTTCGCCGTTCACTCATATAAAGTATTTGTGTTGAGCGTTCGGCAGATACAGCACGCCAATACTTGGAGTTAAAATTTGATTTTAACAATGTAAGTGCTTCAAAAGAAATGTCAGATAATGACCCAGGCTTTGGAGCATTAATAATTTCAGCAAAAGAAAACAGCCTTTCAACCGGACCGGACGATATTAATGGTGTGTTGAAAAATAGTGCAGCCTCTTTTAGAACACCTCTTGTTTGCCATATGTCAGCTCCAGTTGCTGAATCACCCATATAACTATATAATTGTGTTTGCACAACATATTTCAACGCCTCCGTCGTTGTTGTTGGGATTACACCGTTACTTCTTGCTTCACCTATACATTTGTATGTTTGTGCAAGTGAATATTTATGTATGAACATATTTTTCTACAACAGTACTGGAAAAAAAAAAAAAAATCAAAAAATCAAAAGTAATCAAAAGTAATCATTACTTTTGATTATTTTTGATTACTTTTGAATTTTTGAATTTTTTTTGATTTTTTTTGATTTTTTTTGATTTTTTTTTAATCAATTGAAAAAATAATCATTAAAAAGTGAAAGTAATTGGTAATCAATCATTAGGTGGCTTCTCAAAAAATAATCAATGAAATGCTAATCATTGCCGATTACTAATCAATTATTAACAGGTCTGGGTTAAAGTATGGTTATGATATTTATTTACTACTCTATAGGACCCTTTGTATCTACTATCTAACTTATGACCTGATTAATTTTTAACTAGCACTAAATCTCCTATATTTATTTCCTTATATTGAATATTTTTATCGTAATTAAGTTTTTGTTTTTCTTTTGCTCCTTTAACTAGTTTATTAGCTCTTAGTTGTGCTATTTACAACCTGTATTTAATTTCTTTGTCGTAAGCCACATAATGGGCTTACGGTATTTTCTTGCAAAAATTGGAAAATTTGGGGTTTTTACCAAAAACTAATTCGAATGGGCAATAACCATGAACTGTAGATGGGGTTGTATTGTAACAATACGCGAAATATTTAAGATATTCATCCCTGTCGATAGATATGTAAGAACGCACGTATTCATTGAAAGTTCTATGACTACGTTCAACAGTGCCTAATATTTGATGGTGGTATGGTGTAGATGTTTTGTGTTCAATATTGAGAAGTTTATATAGTTCCTCAAATACGCTATTTTTATATTAGGATCCCATATCCGTTTTTATGGTTTTCATACTTCCATAAACCAAAATGAAATTTTCGAAAATAGCTTTGGCTACTGTTTTTGCGTGTTTGCTCTGTATGGGAATTGCAATCAGATATTTAGTCAAATCACATATTAGAGTAACAGCATATTCATTACCATTCGACGTTCTGGGTAGTGGTCCAATGGTATCTATTTGTATTATTTCGAATGCTTTTGCTGGTGTTTCAGTCAAAATCATTGGTTCTTTCAAGTTTTTATTTACTTTATTTTTACTACATTTTATGCATTTTTTAATATGATTTCTTATATCATTTTTCATATTTTTCCAATAATATTTCTGTTTTATTTTATTCAGTGTTCGATTGATTCCTGGATGGCCATCCAGGGTCATCGTGATACTTTTTCAATATATTTTTAATTGTTTCTTTGTTAGTCACATGCATAACCTCCGGAGTTAATGCAATTGTTAAATTTTTGAGAACTTTGGTACCAATTTCCTTAAATGTGCTTACTCGAGTATATTTATCTTTAAACAATTTGTCTCCTAAGGACAACTGTATTTTACTTATTTTCAAATTGTCGGCTTCTTTCATTAGCCTGGCAAAGAATTGCCCTAAATCAATTTTCGCCTCAACAATTGAATTATTGATATTTTGATTGCCGGCTTCTTTTGAAAGCCTGGCAAGGGATTGACCTCAGTCAACCTTCGCCTCAACAATCACATTATCAATATTTATTTCGCTACAAATTTTCTTTCCTTTTCTGAAATATAATTTCGGAGGATCGAAAACGAGCTGGGCTAGCCTTTTAACTTCACATTTTTTTGGCGCTTCATATATTTTTGGGTTCTCATTGTGACATTTTTCTTTATTAATATTTTTGTTATTGCATTTTTTATTGGTTTCCGATCGAGTCGTAACCTTCATTATTTGGCATGCTTTTATTGATAAGTCTTTTAAATCATTTAATTTATGCGTGATAGTGCATCCGCAACATAATTTTCTTTCCCAGCTATGTACTCCACCTCAAAGTCATATTCCTCCAACTCCAGCCGAACTCTAGTTAATTTATATGAAGGGTTTTTCATCGAGAATAAATATGCTAGGGGGCGATGGTCTGTTTTAACTAAAAATTTTCTGCCATAAACGTACACAGAAAAAAAAATCTACAAGAAACGGCCGTCAAATTAACAGTAAACCCTGTCATTTTTCGTCCAACAGTGGATAATATCAACTTTGAAAGTGAGCCCCTATCATTCTTCGAATATACTATCATATTGACATGAATTACTGTAAATTTGAAAGTGGACACTGTCATATTGACATGAGTTACTGTAAATTTGAATGTGGACTCATATCATTAATTGATATTTTTACAGTAAATACTGTAATATTTACAGTATTATCATAGTCGTTTTGAAAGTGGTTTTGATATGTTACTTTCAATGTGCACTTTAAACTTTTTTATTTCAGTGTATGGTATGAAATAAGTGATTGCCCAATGGATTGCCGCCGACTCTTTTTCAATTGTTGCTTTCGCCTTTCGTGAATGCTCTTGACGCATAGGCAATTGGTAATTGTTTGCCTTCATATTCTTGACTAAGAACTGCGCCGCAGGCGAATCCACTGGCATCTGTTGTTATACCAAATTCCTTATTGAAATCTGGGTATTGCAAAACATTTATCTGGATGTCATTTTAAATTGTATTTTCTGCAAGTTGAAAATACGTCTCTTAAATTTGTTATCATATGTTTTTCGGAGCAACCTAATACTACCAAATCATCCACATATAGAAATGCTTGTTATGGTTTGAGGCCTGTAAATGCCAGAGTCATCATTCTTTGAAATTAGTTGGGGGCTACTTTTACTTTCTCTTTTGAAACGATATGTGCCATCGTCTGCCGTAAACGGTGTTATGTCCCTAGAGTCTTTATGTAACTCAATTGGGTGAAAGCCGGACATCAAGTCCAAGCATGAAAAATATTTAGCTCTACCCAATTGATCCAGTATATCATCAATTCGTGGCAATGGGAATTTATCTGCGGTTAATTTTTTATTTACTTGTCGGTAATCGACTACTAATCTCCGGGGGAGTGAAATACCCTAAACGGCAATAACACAAACTTTGTGTCATTGCTCAACTGAATGTGAAATAACACAAAATCTAGCAAAATTTTGAGGTTTGGTTTATTACCACTCGGAAAGAAGTCAAATTTTGTCTTATTGCTCAAATATAGTGATTCATTTCAGACAGGATCGCAAGGGGCTCATATCAAACCTGCTTAAGTCGTTGGGGCCAAGCCGCGCACGACCCGCTGCGGCCGGTCGCCGCGATTCGGCACATGCCCCGCGCCGGGGTGCGCAGCGCCCGGTCGTCGCAAAGGGGCGCGCGCCGCCCCCCGGCATTTTTATTTAACATCTTTTGTCCCTTTTAACTTCAAACGCAATACTTGACATTTTTTGTTAACTTTGTGACAATTTATATTTAATATAAATTTGATTTAACAAAAATTTTGAAAAAATTTATAAACACAACAATAATTCACGAAATAAGCATAGTTATGTATAGTTTAGTAAAATATAGAAAAGGCATCATTAACAACTGCTCGGCAAATCGGACAAATTATTTCTGTATTTCCTTCCTCAGCATTATTTTTCATTTGCTGAAAACAGTCATTGCAAACTTTAAAATGATTGCATGGAACAAACAAAAGTTGCCGTTCTTGTTCGAAGCATCCCTGCAAACCACTGCTAACCGCATTGCAAACACACACACATTTTTTATTCGACAAATTTCCTAAAATTATGTTAACCTTAAGCAATCAAAAAAAGTTGTTCTGAATTAAATTAAAATGTGGGCCTATATATACCAAAAGTCCGTTTTAGGGTTAATGTGCAAACGTTCTGCCAAAAAGAGAAACATTGTTGATTTTGTACTATACCTAATATTATGAGTGAGAATGAAACAGAATAAACTACTGACAAATTTCCCAAGAATTGACAATAAGACAAATGATTAATAAATTAATTTTTATTTGTCAATTTTTTTTTCTTCGGAAAAAACGCAAAAAAGGTAATCCGAAAATTTTTCGTTTTTTAATATAATTTTATAATAGAAATTGTTTCTTTTTCAGGCAGATATGATAATATGATGAAGGAAGCAGTACGGCGTGCAGGAGATGCCGTTCAACAATCAACATTCACAAAAACATGCAGGGGTAGTGGCTTCGCCATCCATCATCATCGGCAAACATCTCCACAAGCACCACTATGTATAGATATCACGATATAAACAAAGCATTTGAGCCTGCAAAACCACATTTGCATGAAATGGCTTCTAAAAAAGGCAGCCTTCAGGCGTAGCGCTTGCGGATGCGATTCCTTAGTGTACGCTCAAACTGCATCCGACTTTTCATTATAGAAATTCGAGTGCGTTTTATTTTAGCGGGCGGGCACGGCCGGGTGAAATTTGTTTACATCTCGGCAGCTCATTTATGTATTTGCTGACAGACGAAAAAAGTCGGATGCAGTGTCTGGCCTTGATTGCAGTGGAGAACTGCGCTACGCTTACATTGGGCTTTTATCAAGAAGCCATTTTATGCAAAAGTGGATTTGCAAGCTCAAATGCTTTTATTTGTGTTCTTGTGAAGATGTTTCTTTAGCTAGTATTTAGTTTTAAGTGTGTTTTAATTTAGATTGAATTACATAAGATATTTTTAAATAAATAATAAAATATTTACATAATATGTATTTCAATTGTGTAATTATTTAGAAAAAATAAGGAAGCGTTCTTCTTCTAGCCCTAACCGTTTTGGTAACTGGTTTGGTAACCTATTGAATTATAAATGTTACCAAAAGCTAGCTGGTTCGGTAACCGATTCAACTACATATGGTAACCATATGCTAGCTTGTTTGTTGACTTATTCAAAGAAAAATTTTAACAGCATGTTAACCAAAACATTTACTGTTTCATAACATAATGTTAGACACATGTTACCAGTTTCCATACTATTAACAACATGTTAGCCAAAACATTGACGACTTCAACAAATGGCTGTTAACTACATTTTAACCAAAACATTAGCCAGAGTTTGAAAGGGAAATTTTTTATTTTGAAGAGTGCAGGTATACTTTATAGCAAATGAAAAAATAGAATAAGTGCAAGGGAGAGGCAAAGTATACATATGGTTAAAATTTTCACACGCCCTGAACAAAATTACCTACTTCGGTAACCGTATGAAAAATGAATGAAACCAACTATTTAACTTGGTTGCTAGCCGGTATCTGGTTTGCAGGGATATAATACAAAGGATATAATTTTGTTGAGGTTCGTCTACACTCTCTTCTCTTAACTCTACCTTTATCTACTTTTTGTAAACACTTGTTTTAATACATAATGGCCAGCTGAGAGTAACAAAGAATATATCTACAATGTATGTATGTATGCTTATATATTACTGGACTTATGCTGCAGCGGTAAAAAAAAAAAAACTAATGGCGGCGATATACCAACAGGTTATCATAACCTCTAACTTTTTTTTTTTTTTTTTTTCTCTTTTCAACTTGTGGTGTGTTGCTTTTTGAGTTTTTCCTACAAGTTGGCGGGACCTACAGTGTTTTGCCGAACCGAACGGCACTTGCAAAGCAAATGAATTTTTTGCTGAGAAGCTTCTCATTAGGGCTCTTGATAATCGACAAATCGATTAGTCGAATAATCGATTTCGACTAGTCGTTTCCAAAAATATTCGATTATCACTAATCGACTAGTCGAATAGTTGCTTTTGACTAGTCGATTACTGGTCTGAAGACCCGGGTAATAAGGCGGGAAATTTCTACTGTAATTCGCATGCATGTCTAAGTGGTACCTGCCATTTTCGCCAATTTATTTGCTTCATTTCTTTGAAATTTAAAAAAAATGTAACAGGAGCACAGAATATTTGTGTAGGTAGATATACAAAAATGAAATTTTGAAAAATGTATGTATGTTTGTAGCAATATTTGTATGTATGTAGATAAAAAAAGTTTGAAAATTTTTTTTCATACTGCAAAACGTTGTATGTCAATATTATTCTTTCAGGTTTAAATGCGCAATGTACGCATCTTTCTCTTATTTTACGTTGCCGTTTGAAATAAGTTAGTTGAAAGATTGATTTGTGGGGCAAAAGATATGTAAAAGTACATTAAATCACACCTAATTTTCCAAAGAACTCAAAAATTACAAACCTTACATAGAGAGTTTTGATGTATTACCAAAAATATACGGGAACATTAGAGTGCCAAAAAAAGTTCCACACTTTCTATCGGAATGATTAAGCTTGAGAATTTATTTTTTTTTTGTGGCAAAATTGCTTCTGGCCGCCAATGAAAGATTTTCTACGAAAATAAAAAACAAATTTGACATGTGAGAAATTATAAGCACCTGCAACTCTGGTGTCTTAGTTTCTGTTTGAAAACTTTAGATTTGTAACAAACTTTTCAAAATGTTATTTGTTATGTCAGGCCGAGTTAAAATACAGGAGATGATTGAAACACGAGATTTTAATCCAATTTAAGATTGTATAATTTTCCCTTTAAAAGCTGATGTAGTTTTTTAATATAAAAGTCACTGGAAATTGATTTGATTTGATTTCTCGAGAACGAAATCAAACACTGAAGATGGCAGATCGCCGAAACCGGTTTGTTACAAAACCAAATTTCACTGGAAATTATTTGGAACGCATAATAATAAAAAACATGCTCGAAAAATTTCTGGAAATAGCGCTTTTCGAAATTGGTGATTCAATAAATATTTTATAAATTTTAAGGAAACATTTAAGCACACGCTAATAAGTTGTTTTTAATATTTGACAAGTATCAGGAGCACAGAATTTCAGTAAGCAATTATACAAAAAAAAAAAATTCAATAAACTGGTATGTATAGAAGGGGGTTGGTGGGGCAACTGCTCCCACTGTTAAATTGCATTTTGAAAATATCTTTGTGTATAAGAAAAGAACTGAAAGCTAGTAGATGCGTGTTTTTGAAGTTATTAACGTTAATATTATTATCAATATTACTTCAGTATTGCAGTCAAGTTACTTTATGGATGCTCTGATGCTGATACTTAAGTGATAATATCAGTACGGTGACCATAAATTTTTTTTGAAAAAACAGAACTCTTTTTACTTAAGGCTTGGTATTGCCTTCACGTGAAAATTTCGCTACCCGGCTATAAACTATTTGGGGTTACACTCTCAATATTTGGAATAAAAAAAATGTTTTTCATGGCGTAATCATCTCTTTGCAGTAAAAAATGTTGCCAACGTCTTAGAAACATTGAAATTGCAATCGCAAATAATTTCCACCAAAGTGCATCAATTGAAAGTAATTTTTTTAAGTATATTTTTCCTTTTTGTGAATAGTATTTGTTGATGGTGAGAGACATTTCCTTGTTAATTTAAAACCTACCATAACCACGGTTGCGTTTTTGGTACGATTTTTTTTCCGTACGGAACTTCCACATTTGGTACGTTTTTGCAATTTTAACGTACTCAATTTTTGATTTCGCTGAAGCAATTGACCGCGTTAAACATAAACTAAATTATTTTTAAAATATTTTGAAAGATTTTAAATTTTTTATAAAGTTTTGAAGTTATTGAGCAAAGAAACTTTACAGAGCTATTCATTACATTTGTACACAAAAAAGCAGAACAAAAACAGAACATTTGCTTAAAAACAGAACATTTCTGTTATTTTCCTTAGAAAAAAAAATACGCAGAACAAGCTCCTTAAAAACAGAACTGTTCTGCCAAAAACATAACGGATGGTCACCGTAAATATCAGCTACTCCGGCGGAGCTCCCGGCAGGAATGAAGGTAATAGAGTCGATAAAGATAACATTGAATTTATCGAAACATACCGTCAAATTCCCTTAAAATCGTTGGAATTCCCTCAAGATCTGTTAAATTTTCTCCCGCCGGGAGCTCCGTCGAAATAGCTGATAGACCCCAATATGAAACAATAATTGCATACTTCCTTTTCATGTAGCGAATGATGAGCTTGTGATGAGCAACAGATTGCCAACATTTTATTCAACACACCCCATATTGTTTTATACGGGACGCTACTGAAATAATTTTTGACAAGCGGCCATGTTTTTTTCAATCGTACAATATTTGTGACAGAATTACATACTTACATAAAGAAATTCTGTCTCCAAACCCTGTAGGAAATTCATATAACTCCAAGTCAACTACTTTTTCGAAACCTTTTCTCAAATACCAAATATCTTCATATTTCTATACATATAAGTACTTGTTTTAGTTAACTAATCAAATTTAGTTATGAGATATTAATAATAATTTATTTACGTTTTTGGTTTGGTTTTATCATACATTCATACGTAGCTCTCCAGGCCTCAGTTAAGGTCGAAACCGGTGTTCTAAGCCAGATCAATGCTGACATCATACAAATTTTCAATGAAATCAAAAGCTGACTTAAAAAAGATACTTTTTTATCTGAAATTCTAATCTTGGCTTTGATCATAATGACGACAACCCGCCTAAGCGGTTTTTTGCCGTTTCGTATCAGAGCACGCCAATCATTCCTTTTTAGCGATAACTGACGCCAATTGGAAACCCCAAGGGAGTTTAAGTCATCCTTCACCTTTTGTTTCCATCTCAGTCGAGTGTGGTACCACAACGAAACGCTTGAGCTCAATGAACTTTCTTGAGAAAAAACCTCCTCTTTGAGACGAAAAAATTGATGTGTCAAACATTAAAATCCGACAACAAATGCCAAAGATTTGAAGAAAAATGTAATTAGGCGACATCTAGGCTTGCCACAAAAAAATTTTTTTTTTTAATGTTTTTCAAAAACACTTTGTATGAGGGGAGGTACGCTCTAATAAAAGTGCTATGAACACTGAAAAATAAAGAACTAGTAGTTGACTTGGAGTTGACTACAGGGTTTGGTGTGACAATTTTTTTATGTGAGTAAGTCTGTATTGTACGTTTGAAGAAAAACATGGTCGCTTGTCAAAAATTTTTAAAAATTATTCCAGTAGCGTCCCGCAAAAAAAATATGGGGTGTGTTCGAGCCGCGTTGGTTGTAGCAGTGCTACTTTTTATGACAGAGCATCATGTTCTTCGGCAAAATTTCGCGCTTTCGTTTAACCCTGCTTTCATAACGTTATTTTTTACCCCTTAATTCATAACGATACGTCTCTCAGGCGTATGTTATAACCATATATCATGAAATACGAAACCTACTCTGCAAAATCAACCATCACTTCCAGGCTGTGAGTAACGACGGAGATAAATGCCAGTATGAGTTAGCTTAGAGAGTAATTGCGAGAGGGAGATCAACAAGAAAAAAGTCGATATGCCTCGAAGACGTACGTTATGGCAGCAGGGTTAATAAAATGTTGACAATATGTTACTCATCACAAGCTCATCATTCGCAACATTAAAATAAAATATGCAATCATTGCAGCATATTATCACCTAAGTATCAGCTTCAGGGCATCAATAAAGTAACATGGCTGCAATACTGCAGTAATATTGAGCTGCTCGAACACACCCATAGTTAATGTTATAGAAAGATTTCAAGACAACCGTACATCTAAGCCCCATCCAAAAGCTGTTCCAATTTGCGTTTTTGAAGTGTGTATTTTGATCTTTTCTAAGTCGAGACTTGAGACATGTTAAATAAATCTAGGTAGACCAATTGAGGAGAATATTAGTTCATCTCTCGAAGTAGTTCTTGCTGACTGGGGTATAATGGAGAAAACGCGAGCTATGACACATGACAGCGCAAACGTGATGAACGCAGCAGCAGCGCAACTAATCGCTGTTCCTAGTAGCATAAAATGTAGCGCACATCTTCTTCAGCTTGTGATTAAAGATGCATTGACGTCAGTTCCACAATATGGAGAAGTTTGTAATAAAGGACGAAATGTGGTAAGCTATTTCCACCGATCAACAATAGCTGAATCCGCATTATCAAATCGTCAGACGCAATTGGGTGTGAAGGAGAACAGACTAGTTCAATGTATCGAAACGCGGTGGAACAAGTATAAGATGTGCGAAAGTTTAATTCGCAACAAAAATGCTATCACTTTAGTCCTCCAAGACCGAAGTGTAACAAAACTTTCCCATGCAATAAAACTAGACATGGCGGAAACCGAATGGACAACCATGGAAAAATGGTTGAGATGCTGAAACCTTTCGATGTAGCAACGAATGTGTTATGCACTGAGAAAGACATCTCTATATCTATGATTCGTCCTCTGGTTCATGCTTTGATAAATAACCATATGGCGTAGTCGTATTTTGAGCAAAGCAATGAGGAAGTTTTTAAAAACACAGCAAGATTATCATTAAAAGAAAGATTCGAAATTGATATTACTGACATTTCAGCACCGGTAGTTGCATCGTTCCTGGATCCCAGACACAAAAATTTAGCTTACGAAGTAGAGGGAACAAAGGCTAATGTGATTTCATTTATAGCATCTTTGCTTGAGAATGATAACATTTTAAATGTTTCTGAACCGAGGTCTTCTAAAAACACGCAATTGGACTTTTTATTTCAATGTGAAAGCAGCCAAAGTGATTCCCGAACGCAGTTGGACTTTTATGTATATCTACCTACACAAATATTCTGTGCTCCTGTTACATTTTTTTTAAATTTCAAAGAAATTAAGCAAATAAATTGGCGAAAATGGCAGCTACCACTTAAACCTGCATGCGAATTACAGTAGAAATTTCCCGCCTTATTACCCGGGTAAAAACTGGGAACCTGATTTAATCGTTAGTATTCGATTAGTGACAGCTAGTCGATTAGCTGAAATCGAATATCTGCTATTCGATTTTCAAACAGCACAAAAGTTGATAATCGACTACTCGACTAGTCGAGTAATCGATTAGAATCAAGAGCCCTACTTCTCATGGCAGATATACACCCGGAGAGTTTGCCAAACTACTGCCGAGGAGCAAAAATTGTTTTTCTAAATAATTTTTGATGTTACTTTTGCCGGGCATCGAACCGCCACCACTTGGTGTAGAAGGCCGAACACTTAACCGCTACACCACGGCGGCCGCCAACTCTTTTTCAAATCTACATATTTATACGACAAATGTGCGGTGCGAACACAAAAAAAGTCAGTGATGCGTTCATGTCCACTTTTTTGCCTTATTGCTCAAACGTGGGAAAAAAAATTTGACTTATTTTTCAAAGTGATGCAATAACACAAATGTGTGTTATTTCACATTCAGTTGAGCAATAACACAAATTTGGTTTATTGCCGTTTGGGGTATTTTTCTTTATTATTTTCTGTTGTCTCATGTTTATTATTTACTACTGTGTAATCATGAATGAATGGGTGCATTTTTATCTGTTGTATTTATGACTCTAATAAAGGTTTGGTTTGAATTTACTAAGGTATTTGCTATAAAAATGCCTTCAGATAATTTTTGATGAGGGATTAATAATTCAGAACTGCTATTTTCAATATGGATTTGTCAGATTACTTCCGATCTTGCAGGAACTGCAATTAACGATTGGTCTATTTGTCATTTGTATTATTATGTTTTCTGGGTAATCATATGGACGTAGTATTAGGCTGTCTCCATTTTTAATGTAATCCAAAATGCAATTATATTTCTTAATGAAATCAAGTCCCAAAATTCCGTCACATGGGATTGGGAAATTATCTTCTACTATGTGAAATTTGTGTTTAATTAATAGGTAATCATCTTTTAAATCTGCAGTAACTGTGCCAATAGTACTTGTTAAGCCTTGACCAATGCCCTTTAAATCAGTTTTTTGAGAATAATTAATTGTGACATTATTGTCAATTTGACTCTTTTTTATAATTGAAATATCTGCTCCTGTATCAATCAGGAGAGTTGAAATGGAATTGTTTAGAGTTGTTTTGGAGGTTATATAACTGTTGAGGTGTAGATTAAAAACATATAATTTTTTATTTATTGAGGTGGAGCTTGCTGGTTTTTCTGTTGGTTAACATTGCTGACATGTATAGCATTATTGCGATTAGAACCGCGTGATTGACTTCCGAAATTTCTTCCGGATCTTTGATTATTATTTCAATTATTATTGTTATTATTATTAAAATAGTTGAAACGTGATGGGAAAGTACGCCTTTGTTACCTCTATAAGAGTTACTTTGGTAACCTCTGCGGAAATTACCGCGAAAATAATTTTGTTGGCGTGCAGCTGTTTGTGAATTTTGATATAGCCTCGTTCATGGAAGTGAACGTTCCAGCTTGCATAATTGTCTTAACCTTATCATGGGAGCAATTTTGACACATAGCTTTTACATCTGTTTGTGTAGCATATTTGGTGGCTAGATCTGTTGTTAAACCATCAGATATGTATGCTCCCTCTAGTGATTTAGTCAATTTTTGCAGTGTACTGATAGACACTCATAGACACTGCAATAGCCTCAGGCTCCTCTTTAATTTGTTCGAGTATATCAAGGGCATCTAAAAAACTAGACAAGTTTTCAGGTTTGCCATCGAACTCTGGTAAGATCGATGACGCAGTTTTGATAAATGCTACCATTGGTTGCGCCATAATTGTTTCAGTCTGCGAATTCTTTTCCGCGAGTTCAGCAATATTTGTATGTGATTTGGTTTCTATTTTATTATCCTCCTCTTGTTCCGACAAGAAGGGGGCTAAATCTATTTCAATATCTTTCTCGAAAGATGTTGGGACGAGTACCTCAATATTATATCTTGCTAATGTGGATACTAATTTATCCCTAACACTGTAAAAGGTTTGTTTTGCCTCAAGCTTGTGATTGGGAGTCAACTGGTTATATACCCTTCGAATAGCCTTGCCTATGTTATTCAACGACTGTAAAATTGTTGTGAGATGCTTCAACACAGTTTCATTCTTGATTTTCGTATTTTTAGTAATGAATTTATATGACTTTTCTGCCAAAATTTTCTCTTCTGTGAGTATTTAATTTTAATTTCTTCCCACTGACCCATTTAGGTAGGGGAATTAGAAAAAAAATTCTTTTAAGTTTTTCTTTTTTTTTTAATTTTATCTCAAGAACAAGTCTACAGCGAGACTCTGATACTTTTTCTTCAAAAATTTGTTATGTATTGATTAGAATCTCAAGAACAAGTCTACAGCGTTAAGTATGACAATGACCAAAAGGTAAATTTTTATTGCATCCAAAGCTTCAGTGTGGTCTATTATTTGAACAGAGTTTACCACATTAGCGTTTGGATCAGAGACTTTGGATTCTTGTCCTCCCATTACCAAAGAATTATTCAAAAGAAATTTATATTTGTTGTTTATTTATTTATACAATTTTTTTTTATTAATTTTAACAAGCAGGTTGAAAACCGCACGACCTCATCATACATATTATTTCCTCTTCTCTGGTAGTGGGGTTTTTTACATCTGCCACTGTTGGTTCCCTAATCATACCTATCTCTTTCCAAAACTTAGTTATCCAACCTAATTCCTTTTCATAATCAATTGGTAGGACTGATTCATTTATTTCTTTTTGTAATTCCTGACTTGAGGCAAATGGGCCGTCATTTCTACGTCTTGTCATCAAAATTATTTTTAAATTTTTGCTAGCGTATGCAAACTGATATCACTCCATAGCTTGTGCTGTTCTTGTACTTAGCGTGAGAAACTGAACGTAATTAGAAATACGTTGACGCTGCAGAATGTTCACATTCCATACATTAGAATTTGGTGTGTGACTTGCTGTTGTTAGTGACATGCTCTGATATACTACAGATCTGAACCTTGAGCTCTCCTTTTGACTACCTGATCACTGCAGTGTCATCCAGGCTGAAGCCTCAGCAATCATAGACGCCGCGGCTGTATAGGTCAGCACACCATCGGAATGGAAATTGTTATTCTCAGCGACAGCCAAGCGGCCATCAAATCCCTTGGCTCTTACTCGTTCAACTCTGAACTGACGCTCAGAGATTGCCCAACAGAACAACGTGAACTTCACATGGGTCGCGGGCCATAGCGACACTGAGGGAAATTGTAGGACAGACGAACTTGCGAGGCAGGGCACGACCAAGCAGGTTTTCGGGATAAAGAGCGCTTAGGTACAAGCTTAAACAAGAAAGAAAAAAAACATATAGTTGTAGACTTTTTGACCAATATTTTGCAGCAGCGCAAGTTAAGAAATGGATAATAGTGATATTTATGTTATTATATTAATTAAAATCTCGTTTCTGTTTTCATGTTGTTGTTGTTGTTGTTTACGAAATATTTAAAAAAAATAAAAAATCAGCTTAGTTTTTGATGAAGCTAAGGTGCTTAGCGAAACGTTGGGCAGTAGCAGGGGAGTCTTATTGACTTGAGCTGCAGAAAAATATTGGTCAAAAAAGCCTACAATCATATGTTTTATATTAAGCAATGACCAAGCTACAAAAAAAAAATTTTGTTCATTTTTGCGCTGTTATCAAAATGTGTTCAATTCCAGCCAACTGCATGCCATTTGACAGCGTAAAAATGAAAGGAGTTTTATTTTCTTTTCGTTATGAATCTTTCTTCCCTTATCTACTTTGGTTTTCTCATAAAGCTGTGTCCCAATTGGCTAAAAATCCAAATTTTGACAAACCGATGGCGTGCTTTTTGCATATGTCAAAATTTACTAGTGTCAAAATTTACACCATACAAATTTACACCATAGGAAGTTTGTAAACCTAATTTTACTTTAACGAAAAGAGATATCAATTCACACAAAACTGAAAGCGGGTCCCAAACCCAGCGCACAACCCGTCTCCGGGATTTTGATAAAAATATTCACACATTTATATAGCGAGCCGCTTGCTACAAGACAGACACCCGCTTGCAGCCGCACCATCTGGTGAACAGACGCTGCGAAAAAGACCTCGGTGAGCCCTTAAACCAAGTATGTCAGAGTGGCCCCACCGGGGCTCCCTCTCTTTCTGCCGCGAGCCTAGGTAGCTCCCGTTGCCCAGAGTGCACGAACGAGGACGCAAGAGTCGGGATTGAACAAGGTCACTTAGCAACCACACTCCAATGTGGAATTTCGATGTTAAAAATCAATGAAAATAATATAACACATCGCCCCCATATAATCGATAGTTCCGATAATTTCGGTATGAGCTAAAGTTAAATTCACACAGGCTGCACTGGGATCAATAAGTGAAAATCGTGACGCTTATTCATGAAAGGTATTTAGCCTTCGGCGCAGCCGAAGACAGTTTTCCTTACTTGTTTTTCTCTAACTCCAATGGCATTCCTTTTTATTTTTATATACTATGAAATTTGTATTATTACTATGCATACCTGAATTGTCGGAGACCAAATGGAAAAAATTTAATTAAAACAAGTAAGGAAGTCTAAGTTCGGGTGAACCGAACATTTAATACCCAGCGGCAATTTTTAGAACGGGATAACAATCATTAGGCCCTAGGAGGATTTACTTAATTTCCGTTACCGAATTATTTCAATTTATGTGATCTTCGATATCGAAAGTGGGCGTGGTTGGAGGGCGATTTTATCCAGTTTCATCAGGTATACTCCCAACAATACTAGTATGATTTGTGCCAAATTCCATCGTTCTATCCTAATCAGTTTAAAAGTTACCACCATTCAAATTTTCAAAAATGCCTCCCTTAAAATTGGGCGCTGCCACGCCCATTATAAAAAATTTAAGAAAAAATCTTAAGAGAATCACCAGGGGGATTCACCTATAAAATTATATCATTTTAGCCATTTCAGCTGCCGAGATATGTTAATTTGTATGATTTTCGAAATTTTCGATATCGAAAGTGGGCGTGGTTGGAGGGCGATTTTATCCAATTTCGTCAAGTATACTCCCAACAATACTAGTATGATTTGTGCAAAATTCCATCGGTCTATCGTAATCAGTTTAAAAGTTACGACCAGTCAAATTTTCAAAAACGCCTGCCTTAAAAGTGGGCGGTGCCACGCCCACTATAAAAAAATTATGGAAAAATCATAAGAGAATAACCAGGGGGATTCATCTATAAAATTATATCATTTCAGCTGCCGAGATAAGTCAATTTGTGTGATTTTCGAAATTTTCGATATCGAAAGTGGGCGTGGTTGAAGGGCGATTTTATCCAGTTTCGTCAGGTATACTCCAAACAATACTAGTATGCTTTGTGCCCAATTCCATCATTCTATCGTAATCAGTGTAAGAGTTACGACCAGTCAAATTTTCAAAAATGCGTCCCTTAAAGTGGGCGGTGCCACGCCCACTATAAAAAATTTATGGAAAAATCATAAGAGAATGACCAGGGGGATTCACCTATAAAATTATATCATTTTCGCCATTTCAGCTGCCGAGATAAAAAAAAAATTTCGGGACAATCCCGGCATCCCGGGATTGAACTTTCAAATCCCGAAAATCCCGAGAGGCTAGAAATCCCGGAAATTGGATTCCCTAGTACCTACTCATTTTACTTTCAAAAAATATAATTTTGTAATTAGAATTTTTCGATGTTAATCTTAGTATTGTGTTTCAAGTAAACAAAGTTCTAAGTGTCTTAGAATCATTTAAAAATCCCACTCGGGGCCTATCAGCTATTGGAATAATTGTAATAGATTGCATAGGGATCACATCGACGTTATCGAAATTCACTGCCAAATTTCGATAAAGTCGATTGAATTCTTCCACGATCTATTACATTTTCTCCCGCCGGTAGCTCCGTCGTAATAGCTGACAGAACCCAATGTTTTATCCATGAAAATATGCCTGAAAAGAAATGTATAAAAAATCGGCTTACATCCAGAATAGCTCCAACTCCCAAATTAAAAATAAAGCATCTGGGTCGATAGATATTATTGTAGTGTACATAACTGTGCGTTTCTTTTTAGTGGAAAACAGAAACAGCAAAAGTTATTAAAGGTCAAAGTTCATGCAAAGCATTTTTTTAAATCAAAATTTCTCGAAAACTAATAAACCGATTTTCCAAATTCGGGAAAATGTACTACTTCACTTAAAAAAAATATATTTCCTATTTTTAAGGAAAAAACGCTGTTTTAAGGACAAATCTACTTAGTTTAAAATAACATTTCTACTTGCCATAAGTAAATCAATGTACTCATTTCAGTATTAAAGACATGTTAATAGTTTCACGCAATTTACAAGTTTATTAAGTATAACTGTCCTTAAGCTCGAAACTAAGTAAATATTTCCTAATGCTGAAGACATTTTTTCTATTGATATTAAATCTATGTTTAACTTAAGAGCATATTTAATGTAATTTAGGGGCATATTTAATTATCTTCGCGGTCGCCGCCAAAAACTTTCTGCCCGCGTAATTTTCAAGGCATTTTATTACATACCATCAGACCCGGCAGACGTTGTCCTGCCCAAACATTAACTTGTTATACCTTTCATGAACATGAAATGGTATTATAACTTTGGTCCGATGTTTGTAAATATGAGAAGAAGAAGAGATAGACCCATCAATAAGTATACCGAAATGATCAGGATGACGAGATGAGTTGATTTAGCCATGTCCGTCTGTCCGTCTGTCTGTTTGAACGCAAACTAGTCCCTCAATTTTTGAGATATCTGGCTGAAATTTTGTATGTGGCCACTATTTTGTAATATAGGAATCATTTGTCGGAACTGACAAGATCGGACCAGTATAAGATATAGCCCCCATACAACCGATTGTTCAGATATAAGGTTTTTTGGCCAAAACTTCTGCAATTAAAAAGTTAGGAACGTAAAATTTTGCAACTCGAGTACTTTCCATTTATGTAGTGTATATAGTGAAAATCAACAAGATCGGGCAAATGTAACATATAGCCCCCATACAACCGATTGTTCAGATATAAGGTTTTTTGGCCAAAACTTCTGCAATTAAAAAGTTAGGAACGTAAAATTTTGCAACTCGAGTACTTTCTATTTATATAGTGTATATAGTGAAAATCAACCAGATCGGGCAAATGTAACATATAGCCCCCATACAACCGATTGTTCAGATATAAGGTTTTTTGGCCAAAACTTCTGCAATTAAAAAGTTAGGAACGTAAAATTTTGCAACTCGAGTACTTTCTATTTATGTAGTGTATATAGTGAAAATCAACAAGATCGGGCAAATGTAACATATAGCCCCCATACAACCGATTGTTCAGATATAAGGTTTTTTGGCCAAAACTTCTGCAATTAAAAAGTTAGGAACGTAAAATTTTGCATCTCGAGTACTTTCTATTTATGTAGTGTATATAGTGAAAATCAACAAGATCGGCCAAATTTAACATATAGCCCCCATACAACCGATTGTTCAGATATAAGGTTTTTTCCCAAAACTTCTGCAATTAAAAGTTAGGAACGTAAAATTTTGCAACTCGAGTACTTTCTATTTATGTAGTGTATATAGTGAAAATCAACAAGATCGGGCAAATGTAACATATAGCCCCCATACAACCGATTGTTCAGATATAAGGTTTTTTTGGCCAAAACTTCTGCAATTAAAAAGTTAGGAACATAAAATTTTGCAACTTGAGTACTTTCAATTTATGTAGTGTGTAGAGGAAAATCAAGAAGATCGGGTAAATATAACATATATTTAGCCCCATACAACCGGTTGTTCCGATATAAGGTTTTTTGGCCAATACTTCCGCATTTAAAAAGTTAGGAACGTAAAATATTTCACCTTTAGTACTTTCTACATATGTAATGTGTATAGTGTAAGTCAGTACAATTGAACACGTATAATATATAGCCTCCATACAATCGATTGTTCCGATAACTCGGATCCTATTATTTTGTAAGTTTTTTTTAAATTATAACAAAGATGTGTAATGTGTATAGTAAATATAGTTAAATTGAAACAGGCTGTACTGGGGATCGAACAGTGAAAATCGTGACGCTTATTCATGAAAGGTATATAGCCTTCGGCACAGCCGAAGACAGCTTTCCTTACTTGTTTTAGTTTAAGATTACTTAACTTACATTTAAGTACAAGTCCTACTTAAAAGTAAATTAAGGTATAACAACTTATTTCTTTTAAGGCAGTGCGGCCTTGGTGCAATATTAATCCCTTCATTTAATTGAATTTGTATGGAGTTTTCCTAACTTTTAGGAAATCCTTTTTATCAGTGTAGGTAATTGAACTACCTTTCATTAAATATGTGTATACATATGTTATAAAAAATTACACTTACATGTGAAAAGAATTCTAAAACAATTGATTAATCTTATTTTAAAGCGACAGGGGAAGACTACAGCTTTCATTAAGACTCTGTTTCATTTCGATATATTTATCGATAACAGAGTTATCGGTCTAGAGAAAACAGCAAAAAAAAGAGTCTAAACGCAAAAACATTGCTACTTTTACCAACAAACCCCTGCACGGTTAAAAATTTGAACCTAACATTTAAACTTTTTTGGACTACATATATGGCTAAACCAAATTTGGTTTCAATTCAATCTAGACCAGTTTTCAAGAAAATTGGCTAAATGAATCCGGTTTCAGTTTTAAACAAGAAATATTTTAACAATTTTTTAAAGACAAAATAAATTGTTTGTCCGTTGGGAGGGATTCGAACCAAGACGCCCCGCATCATGCACGTCTGCTCTACCACTGAGCTGCATCGCACACATAAATGTTGTTGGCAAAATTCAATCTTGAATAGCTTTCAAAAATAAATGAAAACAAAACAAATTGTAGATCGAAATGGTTTTAATTTTAAACCGAAAAGTTTTAACCTCCAAACCAAAAAGTTTTAATTTTAAACCAAAAGTTTTAATTTTCAAACCAAAAAGTTTTAATTTTAAGCCGAAAAGTTTTAAGAATCAATTAAAATTGAAAAAATGTGGCACCTGGGAAGATTCGAACGGAAGCGCTCAGGAGTCACAGCCGACTGCTCTACCGCTGAGCTATGCCGCCCATATAGTTTTTGTGGGCAAAATTCAATCACATTCAAAAAACAAAATAATTATACTGCTTTTTAATTATATGCGACATTATAATTTTGTGTTCTTTCAATCGATTTACTCGCTTTCTCCATTAACATCTCTAAATCCCTCCCTTGGCTTGAAGCGATTTGTTCTAGATACTCTGTCAGTTTATCTATTGCTGGACCCCTCTGACTGACACCAACCAAAGCTTGACTAGGAGTTATTCCAAAAGACCGATTTACCGTGTTGTTAAATGCAAACTCAATTTTACTCAGTTGCTTCAACCAGTCAGAGTGATTTATCGGATCACTTTATTTTCCAAACATTCCAACGAGACTACGGTTAATTCTCTCCACTTGACCATTCGCCTGTGGGGAGGGCACTGCTACCTTCACATGGGTAATATTTTTTTCTAACAAGAATTCAGTAAAGTCGTTAGACGTAAAGCAACTACCTCTGCCTGTTATGCATCTAATAGGCCGGCTATAGTTATCAAAATACTTATTTAACGCAGCAATAACTTCTTTAGTACTTGCGGTTAGCACAGCAAATATTTTTACGAACTTTGTGAATGCATCAACAATAACTAATATGTGTTTACGTTTCGACTGTAGCGACGGTAATGGGCCTAAATGATCTAAGTGAATCGTATGGAATGGTTTAGGATGCTTCTCCGAATACAGTTCTTAATGAATTTGTCTATCTTTGCTTTTATGTCTGGAAACCAGTAGTGGCTCTTAATTTTTTGGTAGCATTTCTCTACACCTTGATGACCCACCTGTTCATGGATTGATCGGATAAGATCAATCTCCAACTCCTTAGGTACAAACATTCCTTTAAATTCACTATCGATCCTTAAAACTACTCCATTTCCTGTTTGTTTCTTAATTCAACAATATGATGTATCGAGTTGGCATTATTTGTAATTGAAAATATAAATTTTCACTGTCAATTGTAATCACTTCCTCACAATCAAATTTATTTCTACTTAGCGCGTCTGCGTGCGGCTTTTTTGTACCAGCTCGAAGAGTAACCGCATAATCGTAGATCTCCAATTCCAATGCCCATCTAACTATCCTATTACCTATTAATTAATTTTTTACTCAGAGTCAATGTTAACGAATTGCAATCGGTTATTATCTCGAATTTAATACCCTCAATAAATATATACTCTAAATCGTCGGAGCGCATATATAATCGCAAGGGTGTTTTAGTTCAAAACTGTCATAATGGCCTTCTGCATCTGAAGTCCTTTTGGAAAAATAAGCAATCGTATGAAATTGTTTATCCTCTTGTTTTTGCAGCAGAATTGCTCCAAACCCGTGTTTACTAGCATCACAATGCAATTCCGTTTCCTTTTTTGGGTTATAAATAGCAAGAACAGGACCCGAAATTAATTTTTCCTTCAACAATAGAAACGAAGCTCGCGTGCGTTTTTCGGAACTGGATAATTTTTTATAGAAAAGATGTGATTTTCAGAAGGTCTAATTCCTACTCTGGACACCTTGTAGGCTAAGAATTCAATTTGCTGAGATGCAAATTTGCATTTTGATAGTTTCAATTCCAGTCCATTTTCAATCATAAGGGATACAACTCTTTGAAATAAACCTAAATGTTCATCAATTGTTTTTGTGGCAATAACTATATCATCCATATAGACTACCAACAAGTTCTTATTTATTAGATCTTTAAATATTGTGTTTACGACTCGTTGGAATATGGCTGGGCCATTCTTAAAACCGAACGGCATTCTCAAAAACTCATATTGCGCATTTGGCACTACATAGCTGGTAAATTTAACTGAATTTTCTGCTTTCCTTTTCTGGTGGAAACCGGACTTCAAATCCAAAAGCATAAAATAATAAATTTTGTTTTCAATTTCTTAACAAATTTTATTTAATTAATTTCGTTTGTTACCTGCCTACAAGCACATACAAATTAGTGACTCTTTATTGAGACTAGAGATGTGAGGCAGCTTACTGAATACCAAATTGTATCAAATATGAAATAGACCACGAAATGTCTCTATTAGTGACTAGATACAGCTTACAGAATTGAGGTATAAGTGGGACATATTGTACTACCAAGAGGAGTTTGAATGCCAGTGCATTCGGCCTCTTTTGTTATCATTATTACAAGGTACTCACTATTAAAAACTTAATTATTTGGATTGAAATTAAGGTAAGTATGCACTACTTAAGGTATGATATGAAAACCGTTCCACAGGTCGTATGAGTATCATAGTACATTATTATTAGCGGAATTGTGCTCGGCCTACTACCCCAAATCCTTCTGTTTCGGAGCCTGGTTAAAGCAACATAAAAAATTAGTCCAACGAAAGTTGTTTTATACCCTTTATAAATGAAAATGGTTTTAAATGGTTTTTTAAAGAAGTGATTAATTATTGGTAATTTGCATAGCATGAATTATAAAAAGGAAATATCTACACAAGTCAATTGCAGTTTTTCATTCGACATCACTTTCCCCGCTTTCCAATCCGAGATCTGTATAATGCGGTTCCTGTTCCATTTTCTCATAGAAGTGATGATGCTGGGGGTCAATATATTTGATTAAGTCCATTAAATCTCTGAATTTCGCGATAGGTACAGGTCGTCTTGAGGGAAAGAGTAGAGGAGTCCCAGCTATTTGCAATGCATCTTCACATCCATTTTTCTTATAACTTTCAATTCTTTGCATTGCTTTCAAATCGTCGAACGCAAAGACTGGGCAAGGTTGCTCACGGTCGTACTGAATCTTTCTTATTTTAAGCAAATTTACCTTGTCTTTTATTATGTCTTTTTTTTCGGTTTGTCATCAATTTATTTATTTCTTCCATACTTCTGAAATAATAATTATCTGTTTTCTGAGTTTCAAATTTTCACTTTTTTTTCTATATTCATCATTTTGTATGTAATTTTTCTAAGTGAAATATTCCATTAATTCCTGTTTTTACACCGTGAGTCAATAGCCTGTTCATTACGGAACATTTTGACACTTACCAGATTATAATCAGTAGAAAAATGATAATGGTATAAGAGATTTAGTGAAAAAACCCATATATGATTTTTCATTGAACCTCTAATGGCGATATGTTGCTTAGTTACACTATTCGACAAATTTTCAAATATTTACATTTCCACGACATTTGATACGTGATTCCTATGTAAAATTTCCTGCTGATTCCAAATATGTAAACATTTGATTTAAAAGTGGAACAGTTTTCGAGATATTTTGACATTTCAGATTTTGAGATAAAAAAAAAGTAGGACTACTAATTCGTCAATATCTCCGCTAATCCTGCTTCGATTTTTATGCTGTTTCACTTTATCAGGAGAGGATAAAATACTGTTTTTACCTTGTAAAATTTATCTTAATCGGTTTTGAAGTGACGAAGTTATAGAGAATACAAAAAAATTTGTTTAACTTTTTTTCGATATCCATCTTCATGACATGTATTCAACAGTTTCACAACCGCATATAATTAAACTAATAACATACATAAAAAGCTTTTTTCAAAGACTTAAAAAAATATTTATCAAAAATAATTATGATCTTGTTACTTTTAAAATATAAATTTCAAAATAAAAGTCTTTGAAGACTTTTAAAACTAAAAATTGTCGATAATAATTACTTCATGACGAAAACTTTAATCGTCTTTCAATAACTGTTATGAACAATTTTTAAATTTTCTATCGCAAAGTAATAATTATCTGAGACTCAAAAAGAAATCTATTGAAACGAAATAATTATTTTTTGATTTTTTTCAATATTTGTTATAACAGTTATTACTCTGATTTCTTCTATAGAAATAAAGTCATCCATTTTCATCTCTGTAACTATAAACTTCGACTCAGTTATTTCAACCCAATTAGCAGGTGTTTCAATACAGTGATGGGGTTTCTAATGATTTCTGGAAATCGAAAACTAAAACCACAGTGTCTTCTTCGCTTTTTGCTTTATCAATATCGTGTACAAATTCATCCTTAATTTGTTTCGAAAGTAGATGGTGTGAGTTTTTATCATGTTCAATTTCGGCCCTTTCGTTATTATATTTTGTATTTTTTACTTTTCAACATGGTGTGGAACGAATCGCATGTCTTGCATGTGTCTGTATGCCGGCGCCTGAAAGGCAAGTTAAAATCTTTTTAAATATATTTGAAAATATTTTTATGGAAACAGGCTTTTCTCCCTCTTCTTGTCTAGAAGAGTTCCAATTACTACAATATTCGTTGTAAAATTTTCTTAAATTTAATCCCTGCTTTAAATATTTTTTATTGCTGGAAGACCGTCCATAGTGAGAATCGTACGAGGGAAGGGAATTTATAAATCCTTTTACGAACTTTTTTTTTTCATCACTCGTCTTCCACTTACAAGATCCGCGCCCTCCTCTTTCCACAGCACAGGGTTTTTCCGCTTTGCTCTTCAACCGATTATACAAAGTTGAAGTTGGGGTCTGGTACAGCTTCCTGAAAAATGAACGGCGCAATAGTTGGGAAATACATGCAATATCATTTAGATGATATTGAAAAGTTACATCCTTTTTCTTTTCTCCTCGACCAGGCAAATGTTTTGTAGCTTTTTTGTTTACGGGGCTTTTTGTGACTACTGATGAAATTACGACGAAAACTTGTTGCGCGTGTTTTGAGTTATGATAAGCAGAGCTCGGAATTGTATGCAAGGGCATATTTTTGTTTGACATCATAGAAACCTCGGCCCAAGTTGTAAGTTGGTTATGTCAAAAATAGATTTATTTTTTAGCTAGTATGTTTTACATATTTGCATATTTTTTGCATATTTTCATATTTTATGCATATTTTCCTAAATGTGGAATATTTTTAGCATATTTTTACATATTTTTGACATATCATCATTTATTGGCTCTTAACCGCCCCGGAGACTTTGGCTATTGCATATCTAAGCACGCAATGCTTTTTAACGAGAACTGGGGCCAAGTGGAGCATACCTACAAAGAAAGTTCAAGTAAACCTCTACCCGCTCTTTCTATCTCAGTCCAGGCCATTTTAGCTCTTTTTAGTTGTTAACACTGGTTCGCAAATAGACGAACTCGGGCACAGTTTCTGGTTTGTAACTATCTAGGCTGACTGTCAAAGAGCAGCTGCGGCGATTCTGTTTTTTTATGGTTCACCGCCAGACTCACTTTTCGCTTTCAAAACCGAAGGTAAATGCCGCAATTCTAGACAGCAACCTAACCTGGAACAGGTATGTCGAGGATAGATCCAGGAAAGCTATTACTGCTCTTTTGGTCTCTAAAGTGGAAAAAAGCTGGTGGTCAAAGCCACAAATATGGTATTGGCTGTACACCCCGGTCTTCACCGACCGACCGGTACTCTCCTACGGTTTAACGGTATGGTGCCTAGCACTCGAAATAAACTTTAAAGTATGTAGGGTGGGTAGAGTGTATTTGTCTGATGGCTCGCTTGTTACCGGGGCACTTCCCTCCAAGCAGGCCTCCAGGCCAGATGCAGTGCGATAGGACTCAATGCGGTCTCGACATGGAACGACACCAGATTCGGATAGACTATTATTCTGGAGACACCACTCCGACCGAACGTACAAACTCAGGACCAGCAGGACACATCCATCTTCACGGATGGCTACAAATGGATGGCAGCGTTGGTAGCGGCATACACTCTGAAGCCAATGCAGTGTTTTTCGAACCAAACTTCTGCTTTCGAAAACCACAATATCTGTTTCAATTCACTTTGTCAGTCATTCGACTATCAAATCTCTTCAAGGCAACAACATAAAATCAAGAGGAAGCAATAGACTGCAGACAGTCGGTAAATGACCTTGCATCGACAACAGTTATGCGGCACCCGGGCCATAGTGTTGTACCAGATATTTCTGCACCACATAAGTATTTCTACTCCTCTTGCTACGAGTAGATACAAGCTTTTCTCGGTTTTCGCCGAAAAGGCTTATACGAGGTGGGAACTGGCTCCTAGATGTGCAGTGCCCAGACAGACTTGGCCTCGCATTAATTAGAATCGTAAAAGGTTCGCCATCAACCTTGTTGTTGTTGTTGTAGCGAGGCGTAGCCCTGCCCAAATGTCAGACAAGGTCACCCCGAGTGTATTGCCCTTGGCCGGGTCGATATAAGAAAAATGGCTCGGGTCTTTTCGGCACGATGGGTACAGCACAAGTACTGGTACCGTTCTCGTAGAACCGGCAATACAAGAAACTAGCCGTGTAGGCCATGTAGGTCATTTAGCGTTGCCCAGGGTGCACCAACGGGGAGGCGACCTACTCTTACTCGCCATCAACCTCAAGCGTCCCGCTGTTGTTGTTGTTGTTAAAGACAAAACCACTCCCCGAAAGTCTTGGGGAGTGATGCCGAAATTGACAGTCCTTGGCCGACTCTCGTGGTACCGATTTGGTTTTGGAACATTCTAGGTCATGTCATTCCCCCAGCCGTAGGGAGGGAGAAGATGGCTAATGAGAGGTGAGTGGCATAATATCAGTAGATCAATCATCGAGTTAGCACATCATTAACGCGCAGGGGCGCCCCGCTCTAGGCTCATTAATTGAAATACTGACGTATGGGTTTCTCAACATATTATTTCTGTCGAAGCTGTAGGGACGAGATTGAAAGTATGGAACAGTTCATCTGCAGGTGCTCCGCGGTAGCCAAAACTAGGAGGGAATGTCCGAATGATTGTTTCGAAATGCTTTAGCGTTTTTGGTATTTAGAGAAGGAAGGGAAGAGACTAAATGGGAGTCTATCTGCCATGCAGAGGGGCAGCCAAAATAGCCTAACGTAACCTTACGGTGTAGATAATAATTGTATTATGTATGTAATATTCTGGTAATACTATTTTGATTCAAAAAAAGAGTTATTGGTACTCCAGGGTGGCTAAGCTATATCCTATCTTACGTTGACAGAGATATATAAGCTGATACAAACACGAAAGAAAAACGTATTATATTATTCCTTACGTACAACATAAATTTGGAATATATTTAACATATTTTCAGCATATTGAAAAAACATAAAATTCCGAGCTCTGATGATAAGCCTTGAATAGCTCTTCTTGACGTTTAGCTGGAATTGTTTGTGGCATTCAAATTTGCAGTTGCATGAGGTTTGCTTTTTGAAAAACTTCCTCGACGTTAGTTTCATTTTCCTGACACTATTTTTCGTTTGTTTTTTATTCACACCAAGGGAAAGCTCTTCATCCGAGGAAGCTAAAATCATAATATATATACATATGTATAATATCGTCGGCTGATTTTGATGCAATGTTATGTACATATATTATTATTTGCATATATATTTTGGCAGTAAGTGCCTTGTATATATTGAACATAAAATGTGCTAACTCCACCAATTCCTGCAGAAAATTTATCGTTAAACAAAGACATGGTGTCGGTGTCTTTGGTTTTGAAATTTTAGTCATACCAATTGTAATCAATTTTTTAAATTTGAAAAAATATATGTATAGTGCAATTAATAGACTTTGAATGTTTTGTCGATTTACTTACTTCCATTTAGGCTCTAAGAAATTGTTTGCCTTAGCACCTTAGCGACCTAAGCCGACGATACTGTAACCAACACAGTAGTTTTCTTGGCTTCTGGAAGCAAGTCTTTTAATAGTTAGTTTATAGGTTGGGCGGAACTCGTCCAAGTAGCTAGCAGTCAGCCGGTGGATGTCTTTAACCCGTAAACGCAACCTTCTACTTGGTTCATAAAGTTTAAAGAGTTCCAATGAAAAACAACCCCGAAAAATTAATAGGAGAATTTCAAATCTGAAAAGTCCAGAGGCAAACATTATCATCAGGGAAAACTAAGTGGACAAGCTTCTTGTTGAACCCTCCTGCTTCTGTATCCATCTTCTTTAGGTTGGCTAGCGAAGATGCTTTACCCACCCTC
Source organism: Campiglossa producta (assembly GCA_964058755.1). Classification (NCBI taxonomy): domain Eukaryota; kingdom Metazoa; phylum Arthropoda; class Insecta; order Diptera; family Tephritidae; genus Campiglossa; species Campiglossa producta. Next base: position 43,173,239 of record CAXKVI010000006.1, on the reverse strand, counting down.
CATGAATCCCAAATAATCCCTCAACCCTTTGTTACCATATCGCTAAGGAAAATATAGAGATTTACTTCACTATAAAAAAAATTTCATTTATTAAAAAAAAACTTAGATCTCTACATATTAACAAAATGTAATTTAAGTAAAAAATATCGTAATTTCAGGAGATGAGATTAGATTGCTTGGTATAGTATATATTGTTTATTAATTAGCCAATTGAATTTCAAGAAAGTTTTAAACAAAAGTTTTGCAAATCTCCATTGTGAATTGCGATTAACAAATAAAAATCAAAACAGGGAAGAATATATAATAATCTCGCGAGAGTGGGAGTGAGCACTTGTAAAACAGTAAACCGGTTACACAAATCAAATGCAATTAGTAATTTGTTTGTTTTTTTGTGTGTTTTTCCTTGTCTTTCTTCTACTTTATGACCAGCTATCTCACTGCCTGTCATTTAGCGCAAGAAAAAATTAAATCTAAACATGTCTAAAGCAACAAAAAAAAACTAGTGGGATGACAATAAATTTGTATGTAAGCTAAAAAATATATATAAAAAAACTTTTTGGAAAATTACCTTACTTACATTGAATTAAGCAGCATGATGCAAGACCCCGCATTATGATGGAAGTTCACTGTTGGTAAATTACGTAGTAAAGAAGATTATGTACATACATACATATTGGTGGTATTTCACTAGTCGATTTGATTCGCTATCCTTTCCGTGATTGTTTTGTTGAGCAATTGATTTCTTTACTGACTTGTTTTAGTTTTCATTACTATTTAACGAACTTTGAAAATTTGGACTTTTGACCAGTCGAATAATTTTTATCAAATTATTCTTTTGAGTTTTTGGCGAAAACAAGTTGAACAAGTAAGGAAGTCTAAGTTCGGGTGAACCGAACATTCAATACCCAGCGGTAATGTTTAGAACGGGATAACAATCATTAGGCCCTAGGAGGATTTACCTAATTTCCGTTACCGAATTATTTCAATTTATGTGTTTTCGATATCGAAAGTGGGCATGGTTGGAGGGCGATTTTATCCAATTTCATCAGATATACTCCCAACGATACTAGTATGCATTGTGTCAAATTTCATCGTTCTATCTTAATCCATCTTAAAAGTTACGACCAGTCAAATTTTCAAAAAATCCACCCTTAAAAAAGGGCGGTGCCACGCCCACTATAAAATTTTTTTTTTTAATCATAAGAGGATTGCCAGTTGGATTCACCTATGAAACTACATCATTTTAGCCATTTAAGTTACCGAGATATGTCAATTTGTGTGATTTTCGATATCGAAAAAGGGGGCGTGGTTATCATCCGATTTCGCCCATTTTCAATAGCAACCTACCTTGGCAAAAGAGTAACCTGTATATAAAATTTCATGCAAATATCTCAATTTTTACTCAATTTATCGTGTACACAGACGGACGGACGGACGGACGGACAGACGGACGGACATGCCTGAATGAAATCCTCTTTTCAAACTAAGAACTTTCATATGTGGAACTCTATATCTATCTCGATTATTTTGTGCCGTTACAAACTACCGTTATGTGAACAAAATTAATATACGCTTGTACTAATACTAGTACGCTGGGTATAAAAATGCTACAGACAATACTAACTACGATGATTGCAATTTCTATCTTGTTGAAGGATGTTGCCGAACCGCTTTGTATTGTTGCTTAGAAGTTTTTCATCACCTTTACTGGTCATTGAACCAAGGAGAGGAGATTAGGAATTTCTAAACCGCAGGGTATAACCATTACACCAAACACTGCTTGGTGTGCCTGCGGGCAAATTGCAACTATATATTCGCCTATTTTTGTTGTTATTGTTATTTAACAATGTTATTCTTTTACCTAATCTAATCTTGGCTTGCGTCATAATGACGCTTAACCGCCTAGGCGATTTTGGCCGTTTCGTATCAAAGCATGCCAGTCATTCCTTTTTATCGATAACTGACGCCAATTGGAAACCCCAAGGGAGTTCAAGTCATCCTCCACATGTTGTTTCCATCTCAGTCGAGGCCTTCCCTTTCCTCTGCTGCCGAATTCGGGTGTCGATAGGAAAACTTTCTGTGCTGGAGCTTCTTTTTTTCCATTCGCATAACATGACCCAGCCAGCGAAGCCCTTGGGCTTTAATCCGCTGAACTATGGTCAGGTCTGCGTAAAGCTCGTACAGCTCATCGTTAAATTTCCTTCGATACTCGGCGTTGGCATCACGGGAAGGACCATACATCTTCCGAAAAACTTTTCTCTCAAATACTCCAAGGGCCATCTCATCTTCTCTTGACACTGTCCATGATTCCGAGCCGTACATCAGGACTAGTATATAAGAGACTTATAGAGCGTGATCTTTGTTTGTCGAGAGAGGACTTTATGAGGTGGGTTTTGTCGAAGGCTGAGGTAAACTCAGTCTGTCCAAGGTCAGCAGAGGTCCCACTAACCCCTACTCAATAATAACACGCTATTTGTGTATTAAAGTCGAACACACATACACGGCCTTAAGGCGTCGAGGAGAAGCAGCTTTCCGTCTAAGCACGGACGGACTAGAGGAGAGCGGTCGGTATGGAATATTCTCTCCGGCAGTGATAAGTCGGTCGTAGTGACCGGAGAGCAGCAACAGTTGGCGAACAGCTGAGCTGTGTTAAAGAACGGCGTCACAATAATCTAGCGGCGGAGCGTGGCGGCCGGAAAGCAGCAACAGGTGGCGACCAGCTGAGCTGTGTTAAGGGAGCGACGTAGCAACAAGCTAGCGGCGGAATGACCCAGTTGGCAAGCGGCGGCGGAACGACGGAGCAGCGGTATTTGGCGGGAGAGTATTGAGCGGATAAGGCGGAGCGGGTCAATAGGCGGGCGGTTTACCTGGTCGGTTCTGCTGGGTGATGGTAGTACTCCTCCAAGGACGGTGTTGAAAGACTGGAGTGAATCCTAGAGTGAATGATAAGAAGAGGTGAATGATTAGGGTGCTGGCTCGTTGGCTGGACACCACTGCCTCCATAGTCGCACGCTATGAATAGGTGGTTGTATGGAGACAGAGTTGTACCAGCTGGGACTCGCAGGCCGATCGGAGAGCTGAAGGGGCGGTGCACCCTAAAGGCACAACGCTATCCCCCAGCAAACCCATCGGTCTGCTCCAGAGCCAGAGCTAAGTGGATGTCGGTACGCCGCCGGAGCGGCACGGTCTTCCCACTTAGCTAGTCGATGGAGCGAGAAAGCCATAAGGCAACAACTCCATCGACTCGCCCAAACCAAAAAGTAACCTAGTCACTCAGTGCTGGTCCTTGCTGGAAACCTCCATCCCTCACTCGTATTCGCACACTAACTATGTAGGTGTCACGAGAGGGGGTGGCGGTGTACCGGCTTTGGGTAAGATGGCTTGGTGGCCGGGCGCTGTGCATAAAGCACAGATACTCCCTGACACCACTCAACCCATCTCACCCTTAGGCCGGAGCCAAGTGAAGCGTCGGTACGCCACCGAAGCGGCACGACCGTTCCGCTTGGCTAGTCAGCGGAGCGATAAGCCCGCAAGCTACTACTGCCGCTGACTCACCTAGAGTGAATGATTTTGTCTTGCACAAAATCGACAACTTAAGCGGGGATGATTATAAATTACCTGAGAATTTTTGCCTGTTCGCCGCTTGCCATAGTGTGTGGTTATGAACGAATGAAACATTTGTTTTGGTGATCGCCATGCTATTGCAGTGCTTGCTGCTGTTGATCATTTGCAAAGTGGCGGCTGCTGTTGATTACTTTGCAAGGTAGCGAGTTTTATGGCATACTTTTCGGCGCTAGTTGGAATTAGTGGAGTTAGGTACAGTGGGGGTCGTACAATTGTGACGCTACGTTACAACTTTACTTCTCAATTGCCTACTTAGTCCAAAGTAACACTTGTTGGCAAGAGTGATTCTCCGTTGGATTTCTAGACTGATATTATTTTCGGTGTTAATGCTGGTTCCCAAATAGACGAAGTCTCAAACTTGTAGCCATCAACGGTGACTTGGCTGCCAAGGCGCAGGTGCGCCGATTCTTTCTTTGATGACAGAAGATACTTCGTCTTGTCCTCGTTCACTGCAAGACCCACTTTTTTCGCTTCTTTATCCAGCCCAGAGAAGGCAGCACTTACGCTGCGGTGTCAATATCATCGGCATACGCCAGAAATTGCACGATCTTGTAGAAGATTGTGCCATTGCGGTTTAGCTCTGCTGCTCGAATTATCATCTCCAGCACCAGGTTGAAGAAATCGCACGAAAGGGAGTCGCCCTGTCTGAAGCCTCGTTTGGTTTCAAATGGCTCAGAGTGCTCCTTCCCGATTTTGACGAAGCTGTTGGTATTGCTCAGCGTCAAAGCCGTATAAGCTTTGCAGGGAAGTCAAACTAAGACATGGCGGTATACAGGCAACTCCTTTTTGCGCTGTCAAAAGCTGCTTTAAAATCGACAAAGAGGTGGTGTGTATCGATTCTTTTATCATGGGTCTTCTCCAGGATTTGGCGTATCGTGAAAATGTGGTCGATGGTAGACTTACCAGGTCTAAAGCCACACTGATAAGGTCCAATCAGTTTGTCTACGATGTGCTTCAGTCTTTCACACAATACGCTAGAAAGAACCTTATATGCGATATTAAGAAGACTGATTCCGCGGTAGTTGGTGCGGTTAGGGGGATCGCCTTTCTTGTGGATTAGGCAGAACACACTTAAATTCCAATCTGGAGGCATGCACTCGTCTGACCATATTCTGCATAAGAGCTGATGCATGCTTTTTACCAGCTCTTCGCCTCCGTGTTTGAACATCTCGGCGGGTAGTCCGTCTTTTCCAGACGCTTTGTTGTTTTTGAGCCGGGATATAGCTATCTTCACTTCTTCATAGTCAGATGGTGGGACGACCTTTCCATCGTCAGGGATTGGGGTATCGGGTTCAACGTCTCCCTCGCAATTTAGCAGTGAGGAGAAATGTTCCCTCCATAATTTAAGTACATTTTGTACCCCAGTTACCAGGTCGCCATTATTGTTCTTACAGAAACTTGCCCGGGTTTTTAAACCTTCCGTCATCCGCCGGATCTTTTCATAAAATTTTCGGGCATCGTTCCTGTCAGCCAGCATCTCAAGCTCCTCACACTCACGCCTTTCGGCCTCACGTTTATTTTTTCTGAACAGGCGTCTCTCTTCCTTCTTCGCCTTACGAAAGCGTTGTCATACACTGCGGGTTGCGCCCGTTCGCAAAGTCTCCCTGTATGTAGCGTCCTTTATGTGCGAGGCTGTGCCTCATCGTACCAGTTTTTCTTGCAGGCTCGCTGAAACCCTATAGTGGCCTCAGCGGCGGTACGTAATGAGTGAGTGATATGCTTCCATTGCTCGTTCCTTCCGTTACTGTGCGCCCTTACTTCGCTGCACAGAGGCGTGTGCGTATCTTGGCTGCAACAAGATAATGATCCGAGTCGATATTGGGATCGCGTATGGTACGCACGTCTAGAACAGTGGAGCTGTGGCTGCCGTCGATCATGACATGATCAATCTGGTTTGTTGTTCTTTGATCAGGGCACAGGTGGCTTGGTGTATTCGCTTATGCTGGAACCTGGTACTACCGATGACCATATTGCGAGCAGCGGCGAAGTCAATCAACCTAGTACCGTTGGGGGATGTTACATCGTGGAGACTGAATTTTCTAACTGTAGGACCAAGGACCCCTTCCTTGCTCACCTTGGCATTAAAGTCGCCGAGCACGATTTTGATATCATGCTGGGGGCAGCGATCATAGGTCTGTTCAAGTTTATCGTAGAAGGAGTCCTTCTCTGCGTCGTCCGTCTCCTCAGTCGGCGCATAGGCGCAGATAAATGTTATGTTGAAAAACCTCGCCTTCATGCGGATCGCAGCAAGACGCTCGTCCACAGGAGTGAACGCTAGTACTTGGCGCCGAAGTCTCTTTCCCACCACAAATCCTACACCACGCGCTTTGCCGCGTGTCTGACCACTGTAGTATACGTCACAAGGACCGATGGTCGCGTTTCCTTGCCCCGTCCATAGCATTTCCGGCAGGGTGGTGATGTCAGCCTTTGCGTTCACGAGGACATCAACCAGTCGGGCAGCGGTACGCTCCCTAGAAAGGGTCCGGACCTTCCACGTATATGCCCTAATATCCTTCTCGCAGTCCATAATTCGTTTTGCCGGGTCCTCAACATTAAAGGGGTGTTAGGACCCAAAACCATCGGCTTGGAGCCCACACATAAGCTACATATATTCATTCAAATGCATAAATCTTAAGCCAATTGATTAATCTGAAGTTATAATATGATACCAAATGAATTCCCCGGTATACAGTTTTATAACATTATATATATTTTTTCGGACGGCCTAATGTATACTTTTACCAAACGGCCTAATGCTCACATTTTCTCGGATAGCCTAATACACATTTTAATATTTTAGGCAAAATATATATATGGACCTCTAACTAAGCGACAAATTGTGTTTGCAAATAATAAATATTGCACAAACAAATAAAAAATAAACTAATGGCGGCGAAATACCAACAGGTTATCATAACCTCTAACGAGATTTTTAGGCGAGCTTCTCTTTCCAACTTGTGGTGTGTTGCTTTTGAGTTTTCCTACAAGTTGGCGGGACCTACAATTTTCTGCCGACTCCGAACGGCACTTGCAAATCAAATGAATTTTTTGCTGAGAAGCTTCTCATGGCACAAATACACCCGGAGAGTTTTGCCAAACTACTGTCGAGGGGCGACACCGTGTTCCGAATTTCTTTTTTTTTCTAAATAATTTTTGATGTTACTTTTGCCGGGCATCGAACCGCCACGACTTGGAGAAGAAGGCCGAACACTTAACCGCTACACCACGGCAGCCGCTTGCTTCAAGACAGGCGCCCGCTTGCAGCCGCACCTCATGGTGAACAGACGCTGCGCCAAAGACCTCGGTGAGTCCTTAAACCAAGTATGTCAGAGTAACCCCACCGCGGCTCCCTCTCTTTCTGCCGCGAGCCTAGATAGCTCACGTTGCCCAGAGTGTACGAACGAGGACGCAAGAGTCGGGATTGGGCAAATGTTCCACGTGGAGGTGATGTTTGTTGCCCCTCAAGAAATCTCTGCGGCGGCCAAAGTTTTCCAGCTTTGGTATTTTAATTCCTGTAATCAATGTAATAAGTACATTGTTACTTGGATGTAACCAAAAATAGAGATGCATAGTACTTAATCATAGTAATAATTATTATTATTATATTATTTGCATAGTACTTACGTTGTGGTTTAAGATGTCACGGATGGATATGAAAAATACAGATTTAATCAGGAGCACTTATTTTTCGTGTTAGCCTGCCGGATACCAAAATCAGAAAGGAAGTTTCTCTCTCCTTAATCAATACTTAGAGGGTACATTGACGGTCGGACGAATTGACAAATGTCAAAAGAGAAACGTCCCCAAACCAGTAGATGGATCAATAAATCCATCATATGTAAATCTAGATTAAGCCGCGAGCTATGAGCAGACGAACCATTGAGTAGTTAGTTTGGCTCATAAGAAAAATTACGTCACAATACGTAAAATGGATTGAACATTTTGTTTTGTTTAGTCAACTGGTTATTGTTTATGTTGTTATATTAGCAGTTTTCTGAAAGAACTGTTAGAACTAAAGTCCACCCCTGCAGCATGTCTACATATGTACATTAGGGCTGGTCGATTTGTATGGACCCAAAAAAATGCACAGGGGCTCATGGCGATTATGGTTATTTAGATCATTTCAAGCATTTTTATCAAAGAAGAAATTTTTTCTTTTCTTCATTTTCATTCTCTATGTGCATCTGGGGGTTTTTTGGGTCGAGGAATCTATTTCCGGTATTAATTTCTTTCGTTTGACGTCCGCAAGTGGGCGCTTTCGCTATTTTTTAGGTTTATAAATCCATTTTTTTTCGAAAATCGACCGTTTGTTTCAGAAATTTATGAAATTTGACTTTCTTTAACAGCAATTACAGTTACTAAACAGCTCAGCGGTGAAAATTAAGGGAATGGGAGGTGCATTCAAGCAAAACTTGTATCGATATTATATCGTTTATGAACATTTCTTTTATTTTAATTTGTTTTATAAATTTTACAAAACAAACTTTATTCATTCAAATTCAAATATCATTCTTTATGTGCATCTGAGGGTTTTTGAAATCGAGAAATCCCTTTGCAGTCAACTTAACTAGTTTTATACTAATCAAATACCAGTCAGCCAGACAGCCTCAACTAGTTCGAGTTCTGTAATTTTTCCATATTAGCAACTGGTATTTTTAACACGGCGATCCTCTGCATTAGCACCATACCAATTGGCTGAGTAGTCAGCCTCTGCATCAGGGATATACCAGTTGACATACCAGTTCATATATGCATCAAAATAATACCAGTTGCAATACTATTTCATATATGCATCAGAGTCATACCAGTTGAAATGCTAGATCACATATGCATCAGAATCATACCAGTTGTCATACTAGGTCATATATGCGTCAGAATCATACCAGTTGACATACTAGTTCATATATGCATCAGAATCTTACCAGTTGACCAAGGACTGAAACCGAAACCGAAACCGTAACCGTAACCGATTAAAACCGATTCATTTTTCAAAACCGAAACCGAAACCGTAACCGTTATTTTGATCTGGAAAAGACCGAAACCGAAACCGTTTCAAATGCCGGAACCGGTTCCAAACGATTTTGAATTTTTTCAATACCTTACTTCTGTGAGTGGGCACATAGGTACTTCCTTTTACAAGCAGGTACCCTGAAAGTTTTCATGGAAGATTGTCGAGCCACGTTTTGACATCGGTATCAAAATTGAAAGAGGAAGTTTGACTATAGTTGAATGAAGCGATCGAAACAAATTTGCGAGATCCGAAAAAGAAATGTTCAGGCTTGTCTCGGAAAGCGCCACTACTTTTAATGTTTTTAACGATTTATACATTTCATTTGGCTTCCATTTTAATAAAAAAGTAGAGTTAACTTTAGGAATTTGTTTTGCAGAAATTTCATCCATGCATAGCGTTAATAAATGTATTATTATATTGGAGAAATCCCATCATGGCCGCAGGAAAAAAGTTATGAAAATTCAGACCTATTTCGTAGCTACATAGGTACATGAGTATTTTAGTAGTAAAATTTTTGTTTTCCTGTTTTTATTTGGAACCGAAACCGGAACGAAACCGTAACCGAAACCGAAATAAATTTTGAAGAACGAAACCGGAACCGAACCGAAACACGTTGCAAAAACCGAAACCGAAACCGTAACGTTATTTTAATCGGTTTCAGACCTTGCAGTTGACATACTTGTTCAGATATACATCAGAATCTTACCAGTAGACATGCTACTACTACTCTACGCGCCAGGACATACTAATCATTATGCCCATTCAGATCGTACCACGTGCCATACTAGTCCACAAATTTGACATTCATTCCAGTTGGTATACTACTAGTCGGTCTATGCACCAGTATCATAGTCAGCCTCTACATCAGCAATATACCAGTTTATTCTTTAGAAAGCAGCGACTATTTGTATTTATCCAAACACGAAAAAGCATCTGTGATTTACAATGTAAAAAAGAAGCAGTTACAAGAGAAAAAAAAAGCAATTGTCCTCTTCTGCATCAGCACCATACCAATTGGTATACTAGTCAGCCTCTGCATCAGCATTATACCAGTTGATATACTAGTTCATACAAAGACAAAAATGAGCTAAAGGTTCTGATTTTTTTTTATTCTATATTTCTTAAATTATGTAGTTTATTGTATTTGCAATTAGTTAATTGAATTCAACTTGCAATGGCTCCTTTCAAGTTGCGCGTTTGTCAAGATTGATTATATAGGTAAAGGCCCAATTGCATTAAACTTTGTAGGATCCACTTTCATACAAAGTTTTTTGAACGTAAAGTGAAGCGAAATTTTGGCAAATGCTCAAAAACGAGGCGCGCAGTTGTCAAATTTTCACAAAGTTTTATGTAATTGGGGCGTTAGGGTTGTATTTTTACGTAAGGTTACTTAAGGCTAAGTTAGTCGTTCTCTGCGGAGTTCCAGTCCCTTATATGTAAATATAAATAAAAGTAAGTCTTATTTTAACATCAAAAAGAGTCAAAGTAAGACTGCTTTCATGCTGGGCCATAAACTCGAGTTAAAGGAGCATTGTTAGAGTTAATTTATATTGTTGTTGTTAATAAACTCAAGTTTATACCGCAACGTAACTAAAAATGGCGGTTGTATACCAACAAGTTGTCATAACCTCTAACGAGATTTTTGCCGAGCTTCTCTTCCAACTTATAGTGTGCTGCTTTGATTTTTTTCCTATAAGTTGGCGGGACCTAGTTTTTTTGTAAATTGACAAGTCTATCAAACAGTTAAATGCAGTTACTTTAACTAAAATTACCGTTCAAACAACCGAAATTTGGTTAACTTCAGTATAACAGTATTAGATTGTTGATTTTACCAGTGCCCTTTTTTCTGTGTATATACACAAGAAATATAGCAGTTGACATACTAGATCATATATACATCAGCATCATATTTGTATTTACCCAAACACGAAAAAGCATCTGTGAATTACAAGAGAAAAAAGAAGCAAACCAAAAATTTCAAATAATGTTTGCATAGTACCATGTAGTACAATAGATCGTACTAATGGTCGCGGTGTAATAAGGCCTTATAATAATGATGTAATATGAAATGGAATTTTTCTAATTAGTATTTTTTTTAAAATAGATTTGACTTTTTCTGACTACATTTTTTTCACTTTATATTCAGAAAGTAACAATTTATATTCAGAAAATTATAATTCATATTCAGAATTTCCATTTGATATTCAGAAAATTTTCTGAATATAAACTGAAAAAGGTGTAGTATGATTTCAACCGAGATTCATACATACTTGCATACTAGTACGAACCAGGATTTTTCTGACTAGTATGATTTCGCCCAGCAAATTATAGTTGTATACTAGTATGTTTTCTGATTAGATTGGCATTGATTGGTTTAAGGGCTACGCTACCCTTGTGATCATAGCTCCGTACGGCACTTCATCACGAGAGCAGCCTAGCCTCTCTGTCGCGACGACAAAGATCTTCCCCCTCCCAATCCAGGGTGTTATGAGAAACCGTGCCCATTGGACGTTTGCAGCCGGGAGGCAAATCGTGGCTGTATTTGAACGGAGCCTCTCTGATACCGGGTCGCCTCAGACAGTAAGCATGGCCTTACCACGGTACGGGGCTCTGCCGCGGCGGACGACACATTTTCCCCTACTCTTCCCTTGACCCTAAGCTGGCCTTGGCCGACGATGGGTCGTACGAACAAGATGCACTCAAATAACGTAAACAAAATCGAAAAACCTAAAAAACAAACAACGCCATATTTCACTCCTCAGCAGAGGAGAGCTATGGAGGAGCAAGCGAGAAAGCAACATCCGCTTCACAATCAAGGGGGGGATCGACAGCGATGGCAACTACGAGTCGGCCAACCAAACCTAAGCGGGCAACGGCGGATGCTAAACTCGCATCAACCGCTGTGGCAGTGGTCTCATGACCTGGCCTCGGAGTTTCGAAGGAGAAGGAAGCTTCAACTGAGATTTCGGCAAAGGGAGCGACCGCGATGGCAACTACCGGTAAGCACTCCAGGGAGACATCTCCCCGCCGCTTCACATACCACGAGAAAAGATTGGCTGCAAAGATCCAGAAAATCGGTAGAGCTAGCGAAAGCTGTGATACCGGATTTCCAAAATACTCACATGCCAAAGAGGTTAAAAGTTAACCCTTTCAAGCGCCAGAGATCGGACCTGGAGTTAAATCCCCCTCCCAAGTGGCATCAGAATACCCCTGCAGCGGGCAAACTAAGCTTTGCTGAGGTAACCAAGGACAGGATCCTTATAGGCGTCCTTACCGAGGCAATGACCGTCTGGCCATCCCTAAGGACCGGTGGCGTTACCTGCCAAATGAACTCGGCAACATTCTTCTCAACGTTGCTCCGGAGTTTCCGGGTAGTTCGGCGCGAGAAACGGTTGTGCGTTGGCACCAGGGTCAGATTAAATAACTCGCATGCGAGGATGCAAAAACCGTAGCACTGTACAAGGCGGCAGCTGCTAAACTGGGTGAAGTCTACAAGGGCGGAAAGATAGAGGTCGTCGACTGGAAGGACATTCCAGCTCGTCCAAGGGCAAGGGCATGGATTCCGGCCATCTCTGACGAACCCGAGAGAATTCTGGGGATGCTACGGCTAATGAATCCGTCCCTCCCAACGCATGACTGGAGTGTCAATCTGGTCGGAGATGCGGTAGGGCCCTACAGACAGGTGGTGTTCACCACGAATAAAGAGTCAATCAAGCCCCTCGAAAGGTGCAATGGCCTAGTACACTACAGCGTAGGCCAGATCGTTATCCACGTATATCGTGGTGATGCTCAGCGCGCTGCCTTCTCCCCTGCTCCGGGGGAGCCGGAAGACGAAATACCGGAAGAGGAAGCGGAGGATTCCGATGCGGAAAGCGTGTTTTCCGCCACGTCCCTTGGCGATAGTGCTGTGATCAACTCGGAGATAGAGGACAGCCTACAGGACGAGGAAGTCCTCGACGTCACGGTGGTAGAAGCCAACGCTGAGCGATTAACATCTAACGTTACAGACAGCAGGACTCCCGCAACGCCATATCGAGCAGTTAATCGTAACAACTCGTCGTTGATAGGCAACCTCCGGTATGGGGCAATCCTCGACGATATGGGGACGGCATTTGGTGGCGCTTCAGATTAATCTGCATAAATCTAAAGTGGCCTCGGCTGCTTTAAGTAGTCGTCTTTTCTAAAGGCGACGTGGATTTGGTCTTCAACCAAGAAGCCTGGGTCAATAGCTCGAGAATCTGCGGATTGGGGACCAAGGGCTTCAAGCTCATTCGAGTCAGCGAGGAGAGCAAAGTCAGAACGTGTTTTTTGTCCAAGACTGCGTTGAATTCCTTTGGACCGTTGGACAGCAACCGCCTGACGGTGGCGTCGGTCTATATGCCCTACGACGCCGAAGAACCCCCACCACAAACGAAGGTGAAAACCCTGGTGTCAAATTTCTGCACGGGTAATCTTATTATTGGAGCGGACGCTAATGCTCACCATGTTCAACGGGAGAGCTCCGATATCAATGCCAGGGGCGAGTATCTGTTTGATTACCTATTAACAACCAACCTGTAATTTGCAACGTGGGTATTGAGCCTACTTTTAGCACTAACACCCGCAGGGAGGTTAACCTCAATATCTGTAGTGAAGGCGCTTATGAGTGGGTCAGAAAATGGCAGGTTCTTCAAGAACATTCATTCTCCGACCACCGTTACATAGAAATAGGTTTAGACTTTATTGTAGAACAACCAATTATGGAGCGCAATCAACGTAACACTAATTGGCAGTTACACAATGAAATATTAGACAGAGACCTACAAGTACTGCCCTCACAAGCCCCCTCATCATTAGAGGAGCTGGAGGATCTTGTTACTACATTTACATCGGCGTTCTCAAATGCTCTAGGACAGGCTTGTCCAGAGCCAAAACCACGCGGTAAACACAGGCCACATTGGTGGTCCTACGATTTGGACTCGCTCCGCAAATCATGCTGGAAACAATTTAACAAGGCCAAGAGCCTCGGCTCTGAGCCTCATGGACACGAATATAAAGCTAAACTAAGGACCTACAAAAAAGCTCTGAGACAGGTGAAGAGAACCTCGTGGAGAAATTTCTGCACTGGCGTCAAAAGGACGACACAGCGAGACTTAGACGAGCCCTCTCTAAAAGTCAAACAGCCATCAGCTATTTGCGAAAACCTAACGGATCCTGGACCAGCACGGAAGAGGAAACCCTTGAGCTGCTCTTGAATACGTATTTTCCGGGGAACCTGCCTGACGGACAACTAGCACCTACAACAAACCTGGCAGTAAATATACCCATCACTGAGGAAAGGGTAAGGTTGGCAGTTAAGAGCTTTGAACCGTATAAGGCTGCCGGGCCGGACGGGATTATCCCCGCGCAACTTATAAATACGTTGGAGACATCAGCTAAATGGCTGGTATTTCTCTTCACAGCCTGCCTGGCTGCTCTCAACCACATTCCGGGCTCCTGGAGAAGCGCCACGCTAGTGTTTATCCCTAAGGCTGGGAAGGCATCCCACTACGAGCCAAAAGACTACAGACCGATCAGTCTCTCGTCCTTTGTACTTAAAACATTTGAGAGGATACTAAGCAACTACCTCCAACGACTATTGATAGCAGCCTTACCTCTAGCTATCAGCATGCATACACCAAGGGTAAATCAATAGAAACTGCTCTGCACAGCCTAGTATCTGTCATTGAGAAATCGCTGTGTGAAAAGGACTACTGTCTCGTGGCCTTCCTAGACAATGAGGGG